>CM046445.1:81330590-81687496 GCA_025506515.1 Flaveria trinervia | reverse complement strand
TACATAAGGCTATATCTACCCCTGCACACCTTACAAATCACTACACCAGGCATTCTGGGAGAATGCCTCAGTGGATCGGTCTCATGAGCCTACAGCATCAGAAGCACCATCTTGGGTCAAGCTATCGACATCACCGGCACGGACATCCAAAGAATCCTTGAGTTTGGAGATGACTCTACTCACCCCACTAAGTTACACCCATTGACTGTGAGAGGGTGTTTTCTCCGAATCAAGTATGCAGGAGACATCAACTCGGGGGTGCTAAATAAGAGCAACCTATGCCCTCAATACAAATATCTGGCACATGTGATTCTTAATGCATCGCTTCAAGAAGGGGTGGCTTTGATGACCTATCAGATCAGATACAGAATGCCTTCGTGGCTCTAGTGCTGAACCACCCTTTCAGCTTCTCTAATATGATCTTCGCTTATTTGATAGAGAACATTGAAACTAAAGGAAAGAAGGTTTTTGTATGTACCCACGATTCCTTCAGATGATATTCAATGAGAAGCTGCCTCAGCTCCCAAAGGAAAGTCAAGATGCAGTGACATTGGAACTGATGGATGATACCACATTGGGTAGAATGGTGGTATATAGGGGCAAGCAAGTTAAGCCCCAGGAAAAGAGACTGATGGCCACTTAGCTGATGAAAGCTATGTGGCACGGGAGACGCCTATGGCGTCACGAGGACAGTGACTCCGACGTGGAGCCGATTGTCCTCCCTACTGATGACTCTGAGGAGGATGACATTGAGGATGAGGCTGTTCCATCCCGAGGCACCGTGTCTGCCTCTGTTCCCTCGGTTCTGGCTCACCTGCTGAGGTAACTGAGTCAGCAGGATTCCATCAAGATTTTGTGCTTACCGAGGAAGATGAAGATGAATCTGATGAGGAGCCATTGACCCCTGTGGGAAGGAAAGTGGTTCCCACAGAGCACGGGTTAAGGGTTGTCGGTGAAAAACCGAGAGGATCCGGAGATACAGAGACTAATCCATCATATGCTCCGAGTCCTCAGGCGGGGTTGAAGGGGAGCATCCACCTCGAGGGAACGAGGAGAAAACGGATGGCTCAACCCCATGGTCAGAAAAAGAAAAAGCGGAAGGTAACCTTCATCACCACCACATCCCCCATACCTTCCACCACTACCACCTCTGCAGACACACCTTCCACCACCACCTCTCCCCACACAGCAACCACAACCACCACCATACCAATCACCACAAGCCAGACCCCTGCTACCACTACTACATTCACCCCACACTCACCACCACCATCATCCAGACCTTACCCGATATTCACCACCTCCACCACCACCACTAGTCACCAACCGAGCCCTCAGCCTACCCCTCACACACCTCTAGATCTCCTCTACCTCCAATAGGGGTAGAGGAACAGCTGGCAGCCTTAACAGAATGGTGTTACGACTGCTGGCGGCTGATGAGGAAAAGACCTCTCAGATCCGCCAGCTCACCGACCTGACTGCTGCTCAATCGCAGAAAATCGCAGAGCAGGATCGAGCTATTAAGGAGCAGGCCCAGAAATGGATGCTCAGAACACTGAGTTGGACCAACTCCGAGCACAAAGTGTCACATCAGGTAAGCAGATAGAAGAGTTGGAAAAGGCAAAGAGGTCCATTTTGTTAAAGTTAAAAGGATCAAAGAGGAACCTCTAAAGATAAAGGATGGAGAAAGAAGAGTGATGATGATGATGATGATGACAGTGATTCTGATGAAAGAAAACAGAAGAGTGGTGTGCTGATGAAGAGACTGAAGAAGGAGAAGCAGCTGACTCTGTCTCAGCTCCCGTCAAGAGCAGAGAACAAAGAACCGACAGGATCAGTCAGCTTCTACTTCTGCACCTTCACACGAAGAGACTAGCATACAGGATAAAAGTAAATAGTGGATGTTTATGTATTTAATTACTTGTGTATTCTGTATTGAAAAACGATGTACTGAATGTTTATATTAACTTAATGCATTTTGTTTGATATATTACTAATGATTGAATGTGAAATGTGTAAATCAAACAGATCCAAAGTACCACAGAGATGAGTTTGATATTGCTCCCCTTCAACAGGTCAAGTCTCAACTCACAATGATTCTTGATCTGCAAGGGATTGTCAGAAGGTCAGTGAGTTATACACCTGAAGAAGGTGAAATAATTCACGACCTATCTAATGAGCAACTGGCAGAAATGTTCAGACTCAATCCTGATGATATTGTCAAGGATGCTCCAACAGTTGATTCAACAGTGACGACGAACTACACGACGTTGATGAAGTTGAGGTTGAAGATATTACTGCTGAAGAGTACCCTCAATACGCTGACAACGCGGGTAATGTGGTCCCCAATCTGGGTGAGTCCCTAGTCAGTGATATGTTTGAGGTACTGGACAAGATGGAGCAGGAAGCAGGAAAGATCGAAGGAACAGCCCAAGCCTCAAACGAAGATGTATACATTCGAAAGGCTGAATGGGCTGAATGTTTTAAAGAAGTGAGAGCCCAACGTGATGCACCGAAGAGGGATGCCTACACCAAGTTCTACAGCGTCAAGAAACATCTTACGGTGTCAGGCAGGATTATAGCATGGGCCTATTTTGATGATCTTAACGTTTATGCCGTTAAGAGGGAAAAGGGCATAGAGTACTTTAGATTTCCATATGATCTAAAGACTCTACCTGGATTTGAGCTCAACCAACTAGCCAAGTTGAAGCTATTGTATGCTGACACAAGAAAAATGTCAGGCTGGTTTGAGGCTGCCCTCAAGAAAGAGTACCACACCAGATGGATTAACTTCAGACCTCAACAACCTACAAGGTATATTAGAAGGTCTGAGATGGATGCCATTACTGGAAAACCTAAGATTGTGTTGAAGTGGAGTCCTCCTCGCACTATGTCGAGAATCCCTCTCAGGGAAATGCCACAGGACTTCACTCCACACTTCAAATGGTGGTACTATGATGGAGAACTGCTGAAGCTGTCATAGTTCTAAACAAAGGGGATCAAATGGATACTGTCAGGGTATTCGACCCAATGTGGCTAACCAACTTGTCTGCTAATGATGTCTATACATTATACAAGTGGCCACTGTTCTATGACACACAAGACATTGTACAAGCCCTCCAGTTCCAAAAGTTGTACGACTTTGCTTTGCGTTTGATATTCACGCGGGAGTCACACAAGAGGACAAGTACAAGAAATATGAGAAGGTAATGAAGAAAACTAGACGTTAGAGAGATCTAGGTCCAAGGGAGAGTTTGTTGATACATGTATGTCCCTAGATCGTGATATGTGATGTAATAGATCTTGTTTAGTATGATTAATGAACTGATGTTGATAGTCTGTTGGTTATAACGTTTAATAGTTCATTAATGAGTCGTAAATGAATTGATTGAGTGTATGATTACTTGAATGATTACATATATATTATATTAATTAACTAAAACATTCAAACTTAACTTAATGAAGTTCCCATGCGAATGGCTCATGCGAATGAACCATAAGCATGAAGAACCTCATACGATTGACTCAGTCGCACGACTGAACCAGGAGACTGGATCAGTCGTACGACTGTACCATAAGATTGGCTCAATCGCACGACTGAACACTCAGTCGCACGAATGAACCAACCGCATGGTTCAATCGCACGACTGAACCAAACTAACGGTTCAGTCGCACAAATGAAGAGTGCCAACCTATAAATACAACTCAATTCGTGAAAAACAGGGAGATTCGTTCAAGTTCAATTCCATACGAACCCTAGCCGTCCAGAAACCTTCCTAATCGTTCTCCAAGTTCATAGAACACATTAGATCGATTCCTTATCGATTTCTAACGTTAGTTTCAATCCTTGATTGATTCTTCGTGTGTTCTCACTGATTGGATCGCCAATCAAATAGGATTCCGCACTATTTGATCCGGTATACACGTGATCTCTAGGTATTTTCGTTGAATACCAGGTCCTATCACAGCTGATATGCATTCACCCGAATCGGTTCGGGTCTCTCCTTTCGGCTAAGGGCATCCGCCACCACGTTGGCTTTGCCGGATGGTAATGGATCTCACAATCATAATCCTTTATAAGCTTCAACCACCTCCTCTGCTTCATGTTCAGATCTTTTTGCTCGAAGAAGTACTTCAAGCTCTTGTGGTCAGTGAAAATGGTGCACTTCGTCCCGTAAAGATAGTGCCTCCAAATCTTTAGTGCAAAGACCACAACTGCTAGCTCCAAGTCATGAGTAGGGTAGTTGACCTCATGAACCTTCAACTGTCGGATGCATAGGCTATAACCTTCCCTCTCTGCATTAACACGCACCCGAAACCCGAGTAGGAAGCATCAGAATAAACCACCAGGTCTTCGCTCCCATAGGGTAATGACAGAACAGGAGCTTGAGTCAACCTCGCCTTCAATTCTTCAAATGCCTTCTCTTGAGCTTGACCCCATACGAACTTCACATCTTTTTGGGTCAACTTAGTTAGTGGAGAAGGGACCATAGAGAAGTCCTAAATAAATCTCCTATAGTAGCCCGCCAAACCCAAGAAACTACGAATCTCGGATGGCGTCTTTGGGGACTTCCATTGCATCACTATCTCCACCTTTGCTGGATCCACCGTAATCCCGTCGGGGGTTACCACATGACCCAAGAACTGAACTTCGCACAACCAGAACGTGCACTTAGAGAACTTTCCATACAACTTCTCCCTCCTCAACGTCTCAAGAACCTCTCGAATGTGACCGGCATGCTCAATCTCGCTCTTCGAATAAATCAGGATATCATCAATAAACATGATCACTGATTTATCCAACATAGGCCGACACACACGGTTCATCAGATCCATAAAGGCAGCTGGTGCATTGGTCAACCCTAAAGACATTACAAGGAACTCGTAGTGACCATAACACATACGAAAAGCTGTTTTAGGAACAACCCGCTCCCTCACCTACAACTGATGATAACCAGATCGAAGGTCTATCCTTGAAAACCAACTGGCACCCTAGAGCTGATCAAACAGATCATCAATTCTTGGTAAGGGGTACCGATTCTTCACTGTCAACTTATTCAACTCACGGTAGTCAATGCACATCCTCGTACTACCGTCCTTCTTCTTTACAAACAGGACCGGAGCACCCCAAGGAGAGATACTCGGCCTAATGAACCCCTTATTAAGCAGCTCTTGCAACTGCTCCATCAACTCCTTCATCTCAGTCGGAGCCAACCGATACGGTGCCTTGGCAACAGGTTGGGCACCCAATATCAGATCAATCTGAAACTCAATCTCTCTGTCTGGTGGCACTCCTGGTAAGGCTTCTGGGAACACGTCTGGAAAGTCACACATAACCGGTACCTTGGATAATTGTGTTGTTGGCGTATCCACATCCTTTACATAGGCCAAGTAGGCACTACATCCACGCCTCATACACTTTCCCGCCACCGCCATTGAGATTACCTTTGGGATCATAGTAACCCGATCCCCACAAACAGTTACCAAACTCCTGTCAGGAGCTGTCAAATGAATCATCTTCTTTCGACACATAATGTTCGCCTCGGAGTCCGCTAACCAATCCATCCCAAGTACTAAATCGAAACCACCTAAGGTCATCACAAACGGTCTAACAGGAAACTTATGACCCTCAAGTTCCACGTCACAGTGTTCTATCATCTCGGAAATCCTGGTAGACTTACCTATGGTAGTTTCTACATCAAAGGGCGCATCAACATGTCTACTACTAACAGGCAGCTTAGCACAGAAAGCAACAGAAATAAAACTTTTACTGGCACCCGAATCAAATACACAGAAGCTAAAGTTTGGTTCACTAGAAACATACCGGACACAACGTTAGGGTCCGTCCTAGCCTCCTCCTGTGTCATCGTGAATGCTCTGGTGCTCACCCTTGGTCCTTCACCTCCCTTTTCTTCGCCCCAGAACCCTTGGCCCTTGGCTTCTTACAATCCCTACTCATATGACCCTCTTCACCATAGTTAAAGCACCGGGCCATACAAAAATCCCTGTCCATGTGCCCCGCCTTCCTATTTATAAAGCAAAAGTTCGACCCAAACCTACATTCCCCACTATGCTCTCTCCCACACCTACCACACTTCTTCATACTCGCACCCGACGCGACCACACGGCGGTAGTCCACCCGTGCCTTCTTTTTACCTGTCAAGGCATCACCCCGACCAAACCTCTTCCCATTCCAGTTTCTATCACCTCCACCCTTCCGACTACCTTCAGCCACCACCACTACACCCCTTTCATCGTATAACCTCCCTGCCAAATCCACCGCCGACCTAAACGTGCTCGGTCGGGCGGCAATCATGTGCCTGCGAATGTCCGCTGGCAAACCCTGGATGCACCTTTTAATCTTCCGTGATAGAGGCATCACTTGATCTGGCACCAGACGTGCCATTTCATTAAACTTTGTGGTGTACTCTTGGTGTGTCATCGTTCCCGCCTCAAATCGTAAAAACTCCCTCTCAACCTTGTCCATTTCCCGGTGAGGACAAAACTCCTCAATCACCAACCTTTTTAGTTTGGACCATCTCATTCTTCCAATGGCCTTGCTACCCTTGGCTTGGACTATATTGTCCCACCAGCACAGAGCGCGAGTCCATAAAAGAGTGGGTATCAAACTTAACTTTCTGGTCCTCTTGGCACTCACTGATATCAAGTACAACCTCCATTTCCCTCACCCACTGATGAGCAGCAGCAGCAGTGCCGTTTCCATCAAAAGTAGGGGGCTTGCATCTCATAAACACCCCGTAGTTACAGCCTCGTACCGCCTCCTGCACAGGCTCTGCTTCTTCCTCTTCTTCGTCATCAGACGAAACCATCTCAGTCTCGAGCTGTCTTCTTTCGCCCGTAGGTATACTCCTTTCCCTTCTCTCCCCTTGTCTAACTACCTTTATCACTTCGGTCACCACAGATGGTAGGATCGTCTGCATGACTTGATGCACTTCCTCCACAACTACCTCATTCACAGAGGCTCTCAGGTTCGTTCATACTTCCATTCATTCATCATTTCATTCATTACTTTCATCATCACCATGAACTTTACCCTTCATGCTCATGGTACTATGCCTAAGCCTATAAAAGATCTTCATTAGTGGTGCCCGACACCAAGTGGTCATAGTACCTAAGGTAAAGTTCAGGTATACCATTGTCATATGCTATGCCTTCATGCTCATGATACTGGACCTAAGCTTATAAAAGACCTTCATCGGTGGTGCCCCACACCAAGTGGTCACAGTACCTAAGGCACGCAACAATGGTTCATCCATATGGTCAATCACAAAGAAAGACCCCAATGTGCATCCTTTGGGGTAGATAACCCGCACACCGTTGAGCTAACACCTTCATCAGGTGTGCACCTCCATACATATGCTTGCAAGCCTTCTTACATTCATTAATGCATGCATTCATCATCATGTTCCTCTTTCATTATCTTTCACTTTACGTTACATAATACATTCGTTCATTCATTATCATAACACGTAAAGCCATGGGAAAGATAAACATACATCATAATAAGGAACATAAACATATCATTTAGTCATCATCATGCAGGGCATCATACATACATAACGTACATCATATATAACCATGCAACATCATCATCATCATGCATATACACCGATCACACATCATTACTTGCCCAACATACCATCTATGACCCTAAAATTCAACTTACATAACCCCCGGAATCTCCTAGGTCAAAGCCTACATTACTCCTTTTTCTCCAAAAAGTCAGAATTATTCTAAGTGTTCATCCGCATTGTCCTTATTGTTCATCCGCATTTGATTTACTTCATCCGCATTTGATCTGCTTCATCCGCATTGACATACTTCATCCGCATTTGTCATCCGCATTTGACTTACTCATCCGCATTTCATATACTTAGTCAATGCTCATCCGCATTGACATACTTCATCCGCATTTGTCATCCGCATTTGACTTACTCATCCGCATTTCATATACTTAGTCAAATGCTCATCTGCATTGACCCCATCCGCATTAACTGTTCATCAGCATTTACTTACTTTGCAGTTAATACTCATCCGCATTTCCCTTTACTTAGTCCATATTCATCTGCATTTGTCAGACTTAGTCAAATGCTCATCCGCATTTCATGCACTTAGTCATGTTCATCCGCATTTGACTTCATCCGCATTGGCTTACTCAATTATAATGTTCATCCGTATTAACCCTTTCCATCCGCATTGACTTCCAAACACTTAGGCACATTAAAAACTTAACATGTGAGCCTAAAACATCATATTCGATTTCCATGTGTCACACCCCAACCTTGATGGCGGAATCGTCGAGATGTGAGGGTTAAGATTGTTCACAGCCACATAACGCTATATTTAAGTGTAAATATTAAAATTATAAGTTTCAAAAGTCATTACAAACATAAGTCACAAAACATGAAATAATCCCAAATAAAACAAAACGTAGCATAACATTTATTTATTTAACTAGGTCCAAGTCCTAGTTTTATTTCCAAGCTTCAAAAGTCCACTTTAAACTGGGGATTTCCTGAAACATGATAAAAAAAAGGGTCAACTATAAATAGTTGGTGAGTTTCCAAGGTTTTTATACATAATATGAAAAGTTACAAGTAGCAATTCATGTCATAGGTCATAAGCAAGTAAGGTTATAGAACACATATCGTTACAACCAAACCTCGACTTGATTACAAGTATAAAAGATTGGCTAAGTGTATTTGGTTCCCTAGTGCACAAGCATACGGCTCCTAGGAGTCGGCAATACATCGACTTTAGCACCAATAGGCTTGTCAGGCCCAAAGATCTAAGACGTTGCCAGGCTAGCAATAGTTAATGATTGTAATCAAACTATGTATCTCATATAAACACTTACAATAAACAAATAACCATGACAAAATAATAAGTTGAATTGCACGTGATTTACAAGTCTCAAACGTGTATAAGTGTATCATGTATAAGCTATCATGTTTCACCCCAAAATAGTGTGAAATAAAGTAAAAAGGGGCAAGAAAACTCACTTGATCAATAAGTATATAATAGGATCAATAAGAATAATATAAGCCGTTCCAAGGTAAAACGTCACAAGACACCTAAACATACGTAATTACAAGATTTAAGTTTAATATTGAATTATTGATTTAACGAGAGCTAAAATTTCAAGTGGAGTTTGGGGATTTTTGTAGAAGTCTAAATAATGTAACAAAGGAATATACCATTTGTGTAAATTATTATAAGAAAAAAAAATAACATTAAATCATCGATAATGACTAGTGAAGTTTAAATATAAACTTGAATAAAATTTGAAATAATCATAATTTTAACGATAATAACTTAATGGTAATATTTGGACCACTAATAATTTATTAATTTATTATTCAAAATCCATTTTAATAGAATAATCCAAGAACATCCTTTGTTAAAATTCTTTAAAAGATAATTAATTAATTAAATTTAGAAAAAATTATAGAAAATAATTTGATGTCTTTGAAAAATATTTAAAGTTTACAAAAACCCTTTTTATATTTATTAAAAATTTTCTATAATTTATTTAAGGGCTGAAAAGCCTTAAAAAAATGTTTGAGGGTGCCCGGGTTCGAACCCGGGACCTCTAAGTGGAGATGAGAGCGTTAACCAGTGAACCAAGGCATCCAGCCGCGGTAGATCTTGGTTTTAAAACATTAAAACCCATATAAACAAATCCCAAATCCCTAGAACCCTAGCTCGAATTTGAATCAATTAAGCGTTAAATCGATGTTGTTAATGGTAAAGATCATGGGGCTTTTGTTCCCCATGTAAAATCGAGCATGTACATGTATTTAATTACCCGATTCGAAGATGTATTGATGATGAACAGACGAAGTATCAACCGAAGAATAAGTCGCGACCGTGAGTGCAAAAAGTTCAAGTAATCTTCAATGATATTCAAATCAAAGGTGCGGATAGCTTCGTGTGATGGTCTGGACTCAAAGCCCTCTGTCAATTTTGATCTTTGAACACAATAGGGTAGTGTTCGACTAGTGTGCAGGTCGCGATGAGGCTGATGCTTTATTTCGTTGATTATGTTTGATTCAGGTGAAATTGAAAGGTGTATACGATTGGAGATAGACAGAAGATTGATTGTACTCAGTTAATTCGATTATTATTGTGTTTTAATGACAAAACGGTCATGAGTTAAAAGAGTTTCGGTTATATGATCGAATTGACTTGGTAACCGATGTATAACTCGATTATTAAGTGCATTCAAGTTCGAAGCACGTGTGCGAAGCGATTCGGATAAAGTTCAGCTACGAAACAACCGTTTTTTTGATGTTTTAATCTCGCCGGACTTTGGCCGGAGTGTGGCCGGAGTCGCGGCCGGAATTACGGGAATGGGCGGGGGTTTGGGTTAAAAGTTTGAAATGTTACACATTGGCCCCTTTAGTTTAATAGTTAACATTTCATGCTTAAAAGTTCTATATTAAGTTTCTAAAATGACAAAATTAACCCTCAAACTTAATCTAAGTTTATAATTTAAAGATGGTTAAGTTTATTAATCTTTATTATTAGCAATCTTATTATTACAATACTATTATTCAATATTTATTATTTACTTTTATTATTATTAACCTCATTATTATTATACATACATAACATTTCATGAAAACCCAATTACAATAGATATTAAACACAAACAATCACGCAAGTTTCAAAATTGAAAAAGATAATCCTTGTAAGAGTAAACGAAGTTAACTTTTAGTTAACGAAAATACGAAATGTTACAGTCTCCCCAACTTAAAGGAATTTCGTCCCGAAATTAAAAGAATGAAACTATACAAATAAGAACGGGTATCTCTCCTTCATGTGCTCCTCACGTTCCCAAGTAAATTCAGCGCCACGTTTATTTTCCCAACGAACCTTGACGATTGGGGTTGTTGTGGTTCTAGTCTTCTTCATTATACGATCCATGATCTCTACAGGTTTCTCGACAAAATGTAATGACTCGTCAATCTGAATGTCTTCCAGCGGAACATACAGGCTTTCGTCGGCCAAACACTTTCTCAAATTTGAGACATGGAACACAGGATGAATTCCACTAAG
Organism: Flaveria trinervia; assembly: GCA_025506515.1. Lineage (NCBI taxonomy): Eukaryota > Viridiplantae > Streptophyta > Magnoliopsida > Asterales > Asteraceae > Flaveria > Flaveria trinervia. The sequence continues at coordinate 81,676,414 of CM046445.1, read as the reverse complement.
GTCGGAAGGTAACTCTAGTTTATAAGCCACTTTCCCAATCCTTTTCAGGATTTTGAAGGGTCCTACAAATCTTGGAGCCAGTTTGCCCTTCTTTCCAAAGCGAACCACACCTTTCCACGGTGACACCTTGAGAAGAACCATCTCCCCATCTTGGAATTCTAATGGCTTACGTCGCTTGTCAGCATAACTCTTTTGACGACTTCTCGCCACTTCAAGGTTCTTGCGAATGATAGAAACCTTATCGGTCGTCTCTTGTATAAGTTCAGGACCAGTGATGAAGTTTTCACCAATGTCGGTCCAACAGATCGGTGAACGACATTTACGACCATAAAGTGCTTCAAACGGTGCCATCTTGATACTCGAGTGGTAACTATTGTTATACGAAAATTCCGCGAGCGGTAGATGCGTATCCCAATCGCCACCAAAGTCAAGAACACAGAGACGTAGCAAATCCTCCAAAGTTTGGATCGTTCGCTCGGTTTGGCCATCAGTTTGAGGATGGTAAGCCGTGCTTAGATCCAATTGTGTACCCAAAAGTTCTTGCATAGACGACCAAAAATGTGAAGTGAAACGAGCATCTCGGTCAGATATGATGTGCAGAGGTACCCCATGACGACTTACAATCTCATCAACGTATATACGAGCTAACTTTGATGTCTTGTAAGTGTCACGTATGGGTATAAAATGTGCCGACTTGGTCAATCGGTCAACGATCACCCATATGCTATCATGTCCTCGAGAGGTTCGAGGTAGCTTTGTTATGAAGTCCATGGATATATGTTCCCATTTCCACATAGGGATCTCGGGTTGCTCCAGTAATCCACTTGGACGTTGATGTTCGGCTTTAACTTTCGTACATGTGAGGCACTTAGCTACATAAGTCGCTATGTCTTTCTTCATCCCAGGCCACCAATATTGACCACGTAGGTCCATGTACATCTTATCGGAACCAGGATGAATTGAATAACGAGTTTGATGAGCTTCGTTCATAATAAAGGTACGAATGTTATCGCGATTTGGAACCCAAATACGATTGGCGAAGTACATCAATCCATTGGATTTCGTTTCCAATTGGGTTAGAAGATTATGCTCCAACTCATCCTTCATTCTCCCTTCTCGTTGAACCATTTGTTGAGCCTCCAGGATGCTAGACTCGATGTCACTATCTATTCTCAGGTTTTGTAGTAGTACGGTGGTCTCATTGACATCTAGTCGAATTTCAGTATCGAACTCCCCCAAGGTGTCAAACCATTGACGTCGATCTCGAATTTCTTGAAATGAGATCATCTTGTTGTGAATCTTTCGGCTCAGTGCATCGGCCACAACGTTTGCTTTACCAGGATGGTAACGAATGTCACAATCATAGTCACTAATCAACTCCACCCAACGACGTTGTCTCATGTTGAGATCTTTTTGATTGAAAACGTGTTGAAGGCTTTTGTGATCGGTGTAGACTATACATTGCGTACCATACAGGTAGTGCCTCCAAATCTTCAAAGCAAATACAACAGCACCAAGCTCGAGATCATGAGTTGTGTAATTCACCTCGTGAACCTTCAATTGCCTCGATGCGTAAGCTATGACCTTCCCTCGTTGCATAAGAACACAACCAAGGCCTTGCTTAGATGCATCACAATACACGGTGAAATCGTCGTTTCCATCGGGTAGGGTCAATATAGGAGCATTGCACAACTTATGCTTTAACGCTTCAAAAGCTTCTTCTTGCTCGGAACCCCACTCGAAGGGTTTATTTTTTTGTGTCAAAGTGGTGAGCGGTTTCGCGATCCTCGAGAAATTGGCAATGAACGCCGATAATAACCAGCAAGACCAAGAAAAGAACGAACTTCGGTAGGAGTTGTAGGAACACACCAATTCTTCACAGCTTCCACCTTTGCAGGATCAACGTGAATTCCTTGGCTATTCACCACGTGTCCTAGAAATTGAACTTCCTCGAGCCAGAAATCACACTTCGAGAACTTTGCGTACAATTGCTCTTTCTTTAACAACTCAAGAACCAATCTCAAATGCAGCTCATGATCGGTGTTGGACTTGGAATAGATAAGTATGTCATCAATAAAGACGATCACAAACTTGTCTAGATAAGGCTTGCATACTCGGTTCATGAGATCCATGAAGACAGCAGGAGCATTGGTTAAACCAAAAGGCATCACCATAAACTCATAGTGTCCATAACGAGTACGAAAAGCGGTCTTTGGAATGTCATCCTCATGAACTCGTAATTGATGATATCCAGAACGTAGATCAATTTTCGAGAATATGGCAGCTCCTTGAAGTTGATCAAACAAGTCATCGATGCGAGGAAGAGGATAACGATTCTTGATGGTAAGTTTGTTAAGCTCGCGATAATCGATGCACATACGAAACGATCCATCTTTCTTCTTCACGAAAAGAACAGGTGCACCCCAAGGCGAAGAACTAGGACGGATGAAGCCCTTCTCGGACAGCTCTTGCAGTTGACAAGAGAGTTCTTGCATTTCCGATGGTGCAAGCCGATACGGTGACTTGGCCACGGGGTTTGCTCCCGGTATCAAGTCAATTTTAAACTCGACTTCACGCACGGGAGGTAAACCACTAAGGTCATCGGGAAATACTTCAGGAAAGTCTCGTACGATAGGGACATCCTTAAGTTCTTTCCCTTTGACTTTCGTGTTGACCACATAAGCCAAGAAGGCCATATACTTCTTGTTTAAGCACTTTCGGGCTTGAGTGCAAGACATGAGTTTAAGCCCTTTAGAAGATTTTTCACCGAACACCTTCAACGTATCTCCAGAGGGTAACGGTATACGAATGCACTTCTCGAAACAAATGATCTCAGCATGGTGTTTGGCTAACCAATCCATACCAATGATGACGTCAAAGCTTCCAAGTTTCATAGGGATAAGATCGATAAGAAAGTCATGCGTGTCAAGACTTAAGATGCAATCACGAACGATAACGTCAACGGTAATTGGTTCTCCATCGGCAACTTCAACAGTAAGAGGTCTTTCTAGTTTCGTATGTGGCTTAGCAAGTATGGGTTCAAACTCTAATGAAACAAAACTTTTATCGGCTCCAGAATCAAATAGGACATAGGCATAAGTTTTGTTAATAAGGAACATACCTGTTCAATTTTTAAGGTATTTAACAATACAAGTAAAATATGAAATGAATTGATCACAAAATTTAAGGGTGAGTTAACGTACCATTCACCACATCGTTGTTTGCTTGTGCTTGGTTAGCGTTGATGTTGAAAGCACGTCCTCGGGCTTGTGGAACATTACCCACAAGACGAGGGCATTGTGGGCGAAAATGGCCAGGTTCCCCACAGTTGTAGCAAACACGGTTTGTGACCACAGCGGCATTGTTAGGTGCACGGTGGCAAGTCGCCACCAAATGACCATATTTACCGCACAAGGTGCAAATGCGGCATGGTTGATTCCCTGGATGATGATACCTACACGTGCTGCACATCGGTTGAGGACCAGCATAAGCCCTAGCCCCAGGCACTTGTGCCACAGATGTAGCCGCAGGTACAGGTTGCCTTTGGGGTTGTTTGGGTGCAGCCACGGCATAGTTACGCGCCGGTGTGAACTTGCGCTTCTTGTTGTTGTTGTGGCTGTTAGACGGTTCAGCTTTGGTCTCCTTAACCGCCTCGGTAGCCGTCTTCTCTACCTTCTTTGCACCCTTCACAGACATGGTGCCCGCTCTTATATGGTTCTCGGTGAGTTGAGCGGTGATTGTAATGGCTTCTTCCAAGGTTGTGGGTCGGCTACCCACCACAGCATCTTGAATTTGGGGTGGTACACCCTTAATGAACTTCTCGATGTTGCGGGGAACAGTGTCGACCATATGGGGCAGCAGTATACTCAACTCATGATGCCTAGTTGAGTAGGCCAAATGATCACCATCATTTTGTTTCAAATTCCAAAACTCTTCTTCCAACTTTTGCAATTCACTTCTTGGGCAGAACTTCGCGATGGCGATGTTCTTGAACTCTTCCCATGTAAGTGCTAGAATGGCATCGGGTCCACGATTCCTCTTCTCGCTATTCCACCAGGTAAGAGCCCTTTGTTGGAACATACTAGTGGCATAACGAACCTTGAGTGCATCGGGACACTCACAATTGATAAAGGTATTCTCCATGCTTTCGAACCACTCAAGAAGGCCAGTGGCTCCTTCCTTGCCACTAAAACTAGTGGGCTTGCAAGAGCTGAAGTGTTTGAAGGTGCAAGTTTGATTATTCCCGTGTTGATTGTTCCCGTTTTGATTGTTGCTATTCTCTCCATGACCATTTCCATTGTTGCTAGCGTTGGTCATTAAGGTGCTATTAAGTTCAGCAACCATGGTCGGAATGACAGCAGCCATTTGTCGAGCAATCATGGCGGCTAACTTACGATCGGAACTTCCACGCTTTCCATGATGACGAGACATGCTGGAATATACAAATGAGTTAGATATGAGAATTGGAATAACAAGGATTAATGTTCAACAAGGATAAGGCAAAAAGTTGTAAGGCACATGGAATGGTTCCATTTGGTAACGCATTACCATTTGGAAACGTTGACACGTCAAGGTAAGTTGACCCATTCGCCTTAGAAATTTGTGTATGTTGACCATGGTTTATCACTCATCCCAGAAATCCCCAGGTAAGCATAACTAGTCCCGTAGGATTTATGCGATATGCTTGCCTTAGCCCGAGGGCCTTTTGCCAGGAAATCCAGAATACAGGTGTCCATGTGTCACACAAATTTCTTAGGTTTATGAAATCAAAACCATGATGAGATTTAAATAGATTAGACATAAGTCTAAAGATTCAATTCTTAAGCATAAGTATACGATTCCACGTGTTGACGAGAATAAGATTAAGAAGTTTCATTTGTCGGGGAGAGTCAATGAGTCAAAGTTAAGTTTAGGGAGACAAGTAACAAAGTTTAGACAATTACAAGGCAACCTATGCTAAGGCATCAAGTTGCACATAAAGTATAGCATTATGTAGCATGTAACAATATATATATTTCCAAGAATATAAATATTATCCTATGAGGTTCATGCATAAGCTATAGTCTAGGTCACCATTACTAATAACCTAAATCCCTATAGTTATGGGCTCTGATACCAATCTGTCACACCCCAACCTTGACGGCGGAATCGTCGAGATGTGAGGGTTAAGATTGTTCACAGCCACATAACGCTATATTAAGTGTAAATATTAAAATTATAAGTTTCAAAAGTCATTACAAACATAAGTCACAAAACATGAAATAATCCCAAATAAAACAAAACGTAGCATAACATTTATTTATTTAACTAGGTCCAAGTCCTAGTTTTATTTCCAAGCTTCAAAAGTCCACTTTAAACTTGGGGATTTCCTGAAACATGATAAAAATAAAAGGGTCAACTAAAATAGTTGGTGAGTTTCCAAGGTTTTTATACATAATATGATAAAGTTACAAGTAGCAATTCATGTCATAGGTCATAAGCAAGTAAGGTTATAGAACACATATCGTTACAACCAAACCTCGACTTGATTACAAGTATAAAAGATTGGCTAAGTGTATTTGGTTCCCTAGTGCACAAGCATACGGCTCCTAGGAGTCGGCAATACATCGACTTTAGCACCAAATAGGCTTGTCAGGCCCAAAGATCTAAGACGTCGCCAGGCTAGCAATAGTTAATGATTGTAATCAAACTATGTATCTCATATAAACACTTACAATAAACAAATAACCATGACAAAATAATAAGTTGAATTGCACGTGATTTACAAGTCTCAAACGTGTATAAGTGTATCATGTATAAGCTATCATGTTTCACCCCAAAATAATGTGAATAAGTAAAAAGGGGCAAGAAAACTCACTTGATCAATAAGTATATAATAAGGATCATAAGAATAATATAAGCCGTTCCAAGGTAAAACGTCACAAGACACCTAAACATACGTAATTACAAGATTTAAGTTTATAATTGAATTATTGATTTAACGAGAGCTAAAATTTCAAGTGGAGTTTGGGGATTTTTGTAGAAGTCTAATAATGTAACAAAGGAATATACCATTTGTGTAAATTATTATAAAGAAAAAAAAATAACATTAAATCATCGATAATGACTAGTGAAGTTTAAATATAAACTTGAATAAATATTTGAAATAATCATAATTTTAACGATAATAACTTAATGGTAATATTTGGACCACTAATAATTTATTAATTTATTATTCAAAATCCATTTTAATAGGAATAATCCAAGAACATCCTTTGTTAAAATTCTTTAAAAGATAATTAATTAATTAAATTTAGAAAAAATTATAGAAAATAATTTGATGTCTTTGAAAAATATTTAAGTTTACAAAAACCCTTTTTATATTTATTAAAAATTTTCTATAATTTATTTAAGGGCTGAAAAGCCTTAAAAAAATGTTTGAGGGTGCCCGGGTTCGAACCCGGGACCTCTAAGTGGAGATGAGAGCGTTTAACCAGTGAACCAAGGCATCCAGCCGCGGTAGATCTTGGTTTTAAAACATTAAAACCCATATAAACAAAATCCCCAATCCCTAGAACCCTAGCTCGAATTTGAATCAATTTAAGCGTTAAATCGATGTTGTTAATGGTAAAGATCATGGGGCTTTTGTTCCCCATGTAAAATCGAGCATGTACATGTATTTAATTACCCGATTCGAAGATGTATTGATGATGAACAGACGAAGTATCAACCGAAGAATAAGTCGCGACCGTGAGTGCAAAAAGTTCAAGTAATCTTCAATGATATTCAAATCAAAGGTGCGGATAGCTTCGTGTGATGGTCTGGACTCAAAGCCCTCTGTCAATTTTGATCTTTGAACACAATAGGGTAGTGTTCGACTAGTGTGCAGGTCGCGATGAGGCTGATGCTTTATTTCGTTGATTATGTTTGATTCAGGTGAAATTGAAAGGTGTATACGATTGGAGATAGACAGAAGATTGATTGTACTCAGTTAATTCGATTATTATTGTGTTTTAATGACAAAACGGTCATGAGTTAAAAGAGTTTCGGTTATATGATCGAATTGACTTGGTAACCGATGTATAACTCGATTATTAAGTGCATTCAAGTTCGAAGCACGTGTGCGAAGCGATTCGGATAAAGTTCAGCTACGAAACAACCGTTTTTTTGATGTTTTAATCTCGCCGACTTTGGCCGGAGTGTGGCCGGAGTCGCGGCCGAATTACGGGAATGGGCGGGGGTTTGGGTTAAAAGTTTGAAATGTTACACATTGGCCCCTTTAGTTTAATAGTTAACATTTCATGCTTAAAATTTCTATATAAGTTTCTAAAATGACAAAATTACCCTCAAACTTAATCTAAGTTTATAATTTAAAGATGGTTAAGTTTTAATCTTTATTATTAGCAATCTTATTATTACAATACTATTATTCAATATTATTATTTACTTTTATTATTATTAACCTCATTATTATTATACATACATAACATTTCATGAAAACACAATTACAATAGATATTAAACACAAACAATTACGCAAGTTTCAAAATTGAAAAAGATAATCCTTGTAAGGTAAACAAGTTAACTTTTAGTTAACGAAAATACGAAATGTTACACCATGCACCATTCATCATGTTCTAAGCTTAAATCTTACCCTCTAAGCCTTAGAAACACAATCATATATCATCAAGCATGAACATAGTCACACATCACATCATAACATCATCATACACACATTCAAGCGTACGGGTCCGAAACCCAGTTTAATAAAAACATACATTCATGCATATCCAGCCCCAAAATAAGTTAAAAACTAGTAAAAGAGGGGTCCTAGAACTCACATTTGCCGCTCTTGAGTATGGCTTCTTCCAAACTCGTTTGCAAATTAAATTCAACCTCCTACAAACCCACTAAAAATACCTGAACACATATAAACACACATAAGCATAAACTCGAGGATATGACCAGTCAAGAACACCATAAAAGCATGAATTCTTACCTTGAATTCGAATTCTTTCTTCTTGTTATTCTTTAAACCCGAGCTCTGCTCTTTCTCTCTCTAAAATCCAAACTCAAAAGTGAAAAGTGGCATGGCATGGGTGGCCATGCTACTTTTGTACAACATAAAAAGTAAATCTTGTACTTTTACATATTTAACCCCTCATCTTGGGTTAGATAGCATTTCTTTCTTTTCCTTCGCTTTATTCTTCTCTTTCTTTGACTTTAAAATAACTGGGTGTTACATTTTACTTAAAGTTTGATATTTTTAATTCTTATATGAAACTATAATAATGAATCAGTCCAAATCTGTTTTTATATTGTAACAACCTTTCTTTTTCTTTGCTTTTGATCCTTTTATTTTTATGTTCAATAGTCATAAAACCATAACCTTAAATGTAAGTTCTAATACATATAATCATGCTAATTTATTCATTTGCCATTTCTAATAAGCAAGTCATAAGTCAAACTCATGCTCAAGATCTCAATGTGAATATTCATAGTCCCTTTTCCTTTTATGTTTTGGGATATGACATGCATACGTATTTAATTTTAGTTATTTCTTTAAAATCATATGATTGAATTAACTCGTGTGTATTTTATGCTTTTATGATAATTTGTTGGATTAGTCTTTCATGTGGTGTTCAATCTTGCTTACTTACTTGCTAGCGTATGATCATTAACTTTTTAAAGCCTAAGGTGATGATGATAGCTGCGGGACCGATTAAGGATGGTCAATAGAATTAGTCTCACAATGAAGAGAGTGTTAGAACACTTAACATATCAAATAGGGAACCAGGTTTGTATAAAAGATACTAAGAACAAAGTCAAGTAATGAGACATAAGAAAAGAACAAGAACATGATAAGTATGGTTTTTCAAGAATGTTGTATGCTCTCAAGTTCTATTACAAGTGTTTCAAAGCATAAGATAAAATACAAGAACCTGAGAAACTTTATAGTACATCCTACCACTAGTTATACTTTAAAAGCCAACTATAAACACTGATCTAGATAACAAGATCAATGTACAGTCAAAAGGTAGATTGCCTTTTGACTTGTGACTATGTAATGTCATAACTCACATTCTAATATATTAGGAAAAAGATAAAATGTACAAAGTAAAAAGTTACAGACTCTAAACCTTAACCTACAGTTGCAAAAGCATGGACCTTTTCATCAACTTATACAAGTTGGTGATTTTCAGAGTTGCAGTAGAAAGTGGGTCAACTTTATGCAAAAGTTGATCAGAGAAAGCATGTCTTCTATGTTTTTGGAAGAAATTAGTCTTTACTTCATTGGCTTTGGAAGACTTTGTCTTTCAAGCTTTGGAAGGCTTCATCTTTGGTTTCGGAAGATTTGGTCTTTGGCTGCGGAAGATTTTACATTTAGAATATTTTTCCATGAAGAGTGTAAAACTTACAAAGTAACTTCTACCTTGTACATTAATGCATGCATGCTGGAAGCTCTTTGGTTACTTTAGTTGCATCAACCTTTCTAATATAACCTTACAAACTCCCCCTAGGCTGATGCTACCAAAACAAAGAAGGTTATTCAGATATTGACAGTACTTATTAGGATAAAGACCATTCACTTCTTCCTCAATTGGTCAGGATCCCTCAGACCACCATAATACCTTCTCATGTCATATAGATCACGTTGAGGAAGATTAAGCATGTCTTGCCAAAAATAAACATCTTGACTTTCTGGATTTCTGATGACATACCATATGTCTAAATTTATAGTAAAAGTCCAAGACATGATGGGTCTTCCAGCTGCAAGAGGATATGCTTGAGTTGGAGTTGGTTGAGCCTTTTTTTCACTTTCTTAGGATGCTCTGACTCATCCTGTGGTCTGGAGGTGGATGCTTTTTACTTCTTTTTCTTAGAAACACTTTTCATGACCATCCTTTTCCTCCTCTTTAAAGTCTTTATCTGAGAAAACTGGTCTTCAACACCAGGTTGTTCTATTGTGTCTCTCTCGGTTGGGTCCTTTTCCCTTATAGGTTAAAAGGAGAGGAAGCAGGACCCTGCTGTGGATTAGAAGATGAAGTTGGCTAAGATGAAGCTCTAGGTCTAGGTTGTGTTGTCTTAGTGGGTTCAACCTTGACCTTAACTTCAGGAGGAGCTTGACTTGGTGGAGAATACAAGCCAACAAGCTCTTATATTTAATCTTCTACTTGATCACTCTAATATGCTCATCCATAGCGGATATAGATATTAGACCAAGCCTCCTTCGAAAGAATTCATACAGCTTTAAGAAGCTTATCACCTTTGCTTATCGGTAGATTTCTTTTGGCTCTTTTAGATGATGGCTCTTGACTTTGCAATTTCTTCCTTCATTTTTCTCTTAGAAACCATTTGTTCCTTGATGACTTGTTGCTCTAGCTACTTAAGATACTCGAATTCAACATACTCATATGATAAGTGAAGAAGTGAAGATCCCTAATAGAGGCCTGTGGTATTTAGGTAGTTGATCATATTTTGTCTATCACTTCCTTGTCTACCTGAGGTTGTTTAGTTTCCACATCCTCTATCTTAGGGCTTTCTTGAACTAGGGAGAGGGAAGGGGCATGCTTATATAGCCTTTCTGCCTTCTTTCTTCTTTGATCTTGAGGAGCAACTCTGCATCATCAGCTTCCTTCCTCTCCTTTAACAACTTCATGTCCGTTAGTTCATTAAGTTCCTCTAAAGGAAGAGAGAAAAGTTCATCCACATTGTAGTTCTTGGTACCCAAGTATTTTAGCTTGGCTGCCCTAAACTCATCATCTTGAGTGTTTGGCTGGGGGCAGGCCTGATAGCTGCATCCATGAAGCCTGAGGACCCACTTGAACTCTCTCCCCTTAGCTTCCTTTTACTCTCTCTTTACTTCTTAATCTCTTCAAGAGTTAGTTTCTTTTACTCTTTGTCACTCATGAGCCTTGATGACTCAGGATAGAGAGCTTTGACCTTTATTGTTTGATTCAGCAGTCAAGCTCTAACCAGAGAGAGGCTGTGAAACACCTTCCACCAGTTGGTGCCTCATTGAGGGTAATGGGTACCGAAGAGGTTCCTGTCTTAAGGTTTAGAGGTTCAACTACTAGGCCTTCAGTTAAGGCTTCCTCTTCAAAGTTAATCTTAGGGTCCCCCTCAACATCCAGTTGACCAATAGTCTTACTTACTAGCCTCTGTCTATATAATCTTGATCTTAGCTTGAACTCTTCTAGCACCCTTTGTTGAAGCCTATCTGCTAACCTTATAACTTGCCTGTTTTGACTTGGGTTGGAAAGTGGAAGGTCAATCAATAGCTGCTCTCATAGATCTCAATTTAGAGAAGTTGAAGATTTCCTCTTGCCCCTAAGTTCTAGAGATTACCAGAGCTCCTCTATCAATGTCATACCTCCATCCCATAATTGGATTCTTAGAGTGATGATATAGGGTAGGCATAGCTGTGGAATACCCTACTTAAACAAATTTTGTATGAGTGAGTCCACATCAATATGAACTTAAGGAGGTAGCTAAGTATGGACAATTCCAAGTGAGGGTAGTGAACCCTCAATGTATAGGCTGATTTATCATGGTTGTGCAAATATGAACTCTATTTGTAGGGTTAGTTACCCCCTTAGCTTAAGTAGTATTTATTTTTTGGTATTCTAAGCTTAAATCTTAGGTTAGGATCTCCTATTTATAAGATATATGTAGATCCTGAAATATTCTCACTAGATTTTTTAAAACAGTTGGTAACTAAATCAAGATCAAATGACCAATCAGGACCATCACCTTTCATATTAGGAGTGTGCTCATTGAAGGTCACATTGGCTGACTCTTCAACTACTCTAGTTCTGAGATTGTATACTCTATAAGCCTTAACTTGAGAACAGTATCCAATAAAGTGCCCATCATCTGATTTCTCATCAAATTTGGCTATTTGATTTTTGGTATTCAAGATGGTGCAAGGACATCCAAATGATTTAAGAAAACCAATGAAATGTCTCTTTTTGTGCTACAACTTATAAGGAGTCTTAATTACCATGAGTCTTAACCATTAAAACTATGTTTTGAACATAGCAAGCGGTGTTAACATCATGGTTCTTACAGCTTTAATAAGGTCATGTTTCTCCTCTCAGCCACACCATTTTGCTGAGGAGTCCCATGAGCACTATATTATCTTATAATACCCTTTTCATTGTAAAATGTGACATGGATTTAATTCGTGAATTCAGTTCTTTGATAACATTTTATGATCTTGACCTTGTGTTCATATTGATTCTCAATTTTCATAATTAAGTTCTTCAATATATTAGGAGTTTCATCCTTAGTTCTAAAGAAAAAGACCCAAGTGAATCTGTGAAATCATCTGTGATCACCAAATAGTATGAGGTCCTTCCTAAACTCATTACACTAGTAGGGACAAAAATATCAATGTGTAATATGTGTAGGGGAGTATTATTGGAGTTCTTTTTCTTTGGTTTATAAGATACCTTGTGTTGATTCCCCTTCAGGCATGCAACATAGTGATCATCACTTCTAAACTCTTTCTTTGGCATTCTAGTTACCAAATCATTCTTAATTAATTTATTCATGTTCTTAAATTTTACATAGCACATTCTTTTATGCCAAAGGAAAGACTCGTCATTATATGCTTTAGACAAAAGGCAAGAAATTTCTCTTGGGGAAGTTGTTTCTTGTAAATCCATATTGTACATATTCTCTTTCCTGGGGGCTTTGAGTAGGATATGCTCTTGAGAAATGACCACCTCAGGCTTGAGAACAAAGCACTCATGCTCAGTGAAAATCATGTTATGACTTTGATCATAAAATTAGGATACAATCAATAAATTATACCCAATCTCTTTAAAAAGGTTTACCTTTTCAATGCTGACCCTTCCAGTGATGTAACCTCCTGCATCTCCTCCAAAAGCAATCGACCCTCTATCAATTAAATCAAAGTTTTGAAGCAAAGAACCGTTTCTAGTCATGGGCTTGGCATAATGGACTAAAAATAATGCAATAGTAATTGATCCTGTGTTAAGACTTTGCGGATCATTTGCTGTTGTTGATGAAGAAGTTCCAATCGCTTGGTCTTCCTTCATCTTCCACACCATCTTTGGAAGATTAGACTTAACTTTCAATACTTCGGAAGTTTTGATAACGTCAAAAGTTTTGGAGACTAACCCTTCGGAAGATCTTGTTTTCACTGCAGCAAGCTTCAGTGCTTCGAAAGCATCCATTTCTTTTGAGACCAATTTATCTTCTGAAGGCAAGTTTTCAATGGTATTTTTTCCATTTTGGAGCTTCCGAAAGGAAGAGATTTTTCTTCCGAAGCTTTCTTCTTATTTTTGTTCTCAGAAGTCTTCTTCTTGGTCATGTGGAAGGTACTTTTAGGATTGTAGATACAATCTTTGGCAAGATGAGAAGTACTGCCACACATGATGTAGTCAACTGACTTTCTTTTGAGAGTCTTCTTTTGAATAAAAGGTTGAGCTTGATCACTTTTCATCTCCATATTCATCTTATCAGATTTTGTAAGACGCTTCCTAGGGTGAGGCTTGCCCTTGGGGTGGATGGTTCATACTGTGTAGTAGTGGTACACAATTGATCAACCTTCTTTCCTTCACATGGATGAATTGTACATGAACTAAAACTCTTTTACTAGAGTTCAGAGTTGATTCCTCGTTTTTCACAACATCAAACCCTGTAAAGATGAAGACTTTTTTCTATTTGGATTTGAAGGTGACCTTGATCTCTTGAGTCTTCTTTGATCTTCTTTTGGTTGATCTTATCAAGTTATTCCTATTAGACTTTGTCATCCTTGATTTCTTCCTCTACTTAGGAGAATAGTGACCCTTGTTAGGATGATCTTCTTCACTCTTCTCAAATCCATCCTTTATTATCTCCTCTTTATCATCTTCTTATTAGGATCTATGAGTGGAAGTTCATCGTGACAAGTTTCACACCTAGGAGATCTTATGGAAAATAGAGTGTGTGAAGGAGCTATCTCACTAGATCCCAATCCCTGTTTGTTCTGATAACATACTTTGGCATGCAAGGATGAGCATATCATGTTCTTGAAGGTCATTTCTTCAAAAACATATTTCTCTGCCCTGGATTTACCGATCACAAGCTCAATATGACATTCAGTTAACTTAGTGATGAGGTCTTTGATCAGAGTCCTGTAGTTCGTATGTTCACGCTTAAGAGTGAAAATGGTTTTCTCAAAATCTTCTATTGTAAGTTTGTAATCATTTTCAGCTCTTTTGAAATTAGCTTTTAAGATGTTTATGGACTCAAGATCAGATCTCATCTCTAAATTATAAGACCAATATCTGTTAACTTTACCAATGCATTCTTAGGTACAAATATGTTCTAATATCTTGGCTTCTTCATGATCAGCCATTAGTGCTTGGTTTGGAGATGCATGTTCAACCTAGAAACTCCAAACAAAGCCTCCTTCTTCAACAACAATTGTAGCTTGCTGCTTGAGCTTCTTAATGTGTGGAGCTCCCTTAGTGTAGTTTGGCCTGGGTTATGCTTGACTACCATTTGTCTTTGGTGACTTACACTCCCTAGCAAAGTGTTCCATCTTGTTATAGTTGTAACACTTTACTTTGTTTTAGTCCAGCCCAAACTTTCCACTGGATACATTGCTAGGAAACTTCCTCTCTGTTCTCTTGTACAAATTTCTTGGCTCTATGAGTGAGAAGAGCTATCTGTTGGACTATCTCCATGTACTCTAAGTTATCTAGATTGATGTAGTCCAAATATTCAAGGGTAAAAAGGAAGTTGTTTGTGCTTTCATCAAAAGACATAAAAGCTTGTGATGAGCTTGTCTCTTGGAATGGGCTTCCTTGGGTGTAGCTCTCCTTTGTTGTCTCCAGAAAGGTGATGAAAGGACCCTTTTGTGAGTTGTCAGGGTAGCAAATGAGATGATGTTGTGATTCTCTGCAAGCCCTCTCAACCAAATGAGGGGCTGAACTTTGCTGATTGTTGGAGTTACCAGATGGATTTTGTATGTTCATCTCTATCTGGTAGCCACTAAGAATACCATTATAACTCAGTAAGAGTAAGGGTCTTAAGGTTCTAAGTCTTCTTGATGACCACACAATATTATGTCCATAGTCTAGGAAGAGAGGACACGAACTTCCTCATAATATCCTTCTTCTCAAGAGTTACTCCAACATCCATTAAAATATCCACAATCTCAACATACCTGAAGTATTATTAAGTCATGGTTTCACTTGTTTTAAAGGTGAAGTTCTCAAACTGCTACTTCAAGAGGACCTTCTTGTTTTCTTTTGCTTCTGTAGACCCCTCATACATAAGCTTCTGTGCATCCTATAGTTACTTAGCAGTTTTGCACTTTTTGAAGCCTTTGTATATAGAGTTAGAACCATCAGAGTTACCCACCGAATCTGACCCCACGAGCATCATGCGAAAAGGACCCACTAGTACTTCTAAGACTGTAGATTCTATAATGAGACCCTTTATAAAAACCACTATAGCCAAGGTAAGCCCCATCGGTAGACCTAATTTGCCTAAAGTATAGGCGAGGGCTCGACCCCTAGAGCTATTCAGCTTGGAGGGCGGTCATGAATTTTTGATCTACACTTACCTTCTTCCTATCTTCTTCAAAGTAGTCTGCCACTTCTTTTGATATCATGCCACCACTAGTTCTTCTGAAGCCACTTATACTTCAGAAGAGTCTAATTCTTCCAAGACTTCTGCTGATCTTCAAGTCTTTATACTTCAGAAGTTTTTTGCCATGAAGTCTTCCAAATGTTTGTTTTAAGAAGATGGCTTCACTTTGTCTTCGGAAGAGAGAGTTTCTTCTTTGGAAGTTCTTCTTCATTAATCTTCAGAAGTGTAACTTTGCCTTCGGAAGTCTTTATCAATTGTACCAAAAATTATTCCAAGTGTTGTTTTGGTTGCACCAGCCTTATATGTCCCAACAAACTCCCCCTAGGCTGATGCTACCAAAACTTCATTGTCTTCTACTTCTCAAAACTTTTAGCACCAGGGAAAGCAAATATCTATATGTCTCTTTCTTCTTTCCAGATGTGGTGCTGAGAAGTTGGTATAAATCCTTTGTAGATAATAGATCCAGTCTGTTACTCTGGATAACATGTACCTTTTGTTGTGGTCCGCGGAAGAGAGTTAGTTGATGGGAGTTATAGTCATACTCCCATATAACTATGGGTTCCAAGTGAGGGCTTTTAACCATTTGAAGGAAAGTCTTTCCCTTGATTGGCCCTTCCATTTCTACCTGCTCTATTTGTTTCAACTCTTCTTCAATCCTTGCTACTGCAGTCAACTCAGTAAGGTGAAGGTTGCTCAGATGATTTTGAATGTGAGCAACTTCTTGAGAGTTAGAGGGGTTGGAGAATGGCTTCACTGCTAACTCAGCAATGTCAAATCTGCTTGAGTGAAGCAAAGATGGAGTGTCAAATCTGTTGACTTTTCCATTCTCTCTTTCCATGGCAAAGTTGTGAGAAGATTCTTCAAAACTCCATTGAACAATTCTCTTCCTAGGAATGAGGGGTTGATTTGGCAACTTGTTCCCCTTCCTGGTATCCAAGAGAGTCACCAATCTTCTTCTCGGCTTCTTCTATTCTACATTGAGTGAATCAGAGTTAGTTGCCAAAAGCTTAAGTGCCCGGTCTAGAGTTCCCCTAGCCAAATAAAGAAATGCTTCTCTTGTGAGGGAACTGGAAGAGCCATCGACGAATGTTAATTCGATGGACTTCTCTTCACAGTAGATTTCAATCAGAGTAGTACAGTTAGAGAGCCTTTTCTTGATTTCTTTGAATTCCTCCAAGGTTTGAGGTTTACTTGACTCAGAGGGTGGCTTGGGTGATGAGTCCGTAGTTGATTATTAGATAGAAGAATGTTGAGTTTTGGGGATTGTTTTGGGTTTTAGAATGGGTAGTGGAGGTGGTTTTTGTGAAGCAATGGGTGAGAATAAGGATATGGTTGCTTGAGTGGGTTCAGGAGTGTAAGGTTTAGTGGTTGATTCAATTTTAATTGGGAAGGGAAAGGGTGTTGGCTCAGGTTTAGGTTAAGGTTGAGGTGTATATTTGGGTTTCATCCTCTGAGTATTTGGGTAAACCTCTTTCCTTCTTCCTAAGTGAATGTCAGCCTTGATGTCACTAACATGTTGCTACAGGGTCTTTTCAGACATGGGCCCAACTTGTCTATTAGAGAAGTCATTGTCTTTGAGATATGCTTTCATCCAGGCTTTGTCTCCCACCATTTTGAAAGCCATAAGTTGACCTTCTTTTTTCCTTCTTCATCTTTTCCCTTATCTTTTCCCTGGTTGCCCTCTTCCTCACCTTATCCATCTGATCTTGTTCCTTTTGGAAAAACCACAAGATCGTATCATGGGGAATCAATTCTTCAAGTGAGTATCCCCTAAAGCAAAAGAAGACAATCCTCTCATCCCTCAACTATTGCTCTTGTTCTTCCTTCTTTCTCTTCTCCTTTTCTAAGGATAACCTTGTTGCTTTCTCTTGTTCCTTCTTCAGCAAGGTTGCCTTTTCCAATTCTTCCAACTTCTCCAGTGATGGAAGAAGTACCTCTTCAATAACTGCTCCTAGATTGACAAGTCTGTCAATAACTTCCACTCTTCTTTTGTTATTGATAGCCTCCTGGGCTGCTATAGCTGCTTTGCTACTTACAGCTAGTAACTTCCCAATGGTGAGTCTACCTTTATTTTTGAGCTTTTCCAACATTTCCTCCTCTAAAATTTTTTCCACAATCATCTACCATTTTCCTTTGATGTCTTCGGAAGCTTAAGCTTTTGGAGATTCATGTTTAGACGGTTCAGGTTAGGGAGTGGGAAATTGAGCTTGTGGTGATGAGAGTGCTTGAAAGAGAGGGGTTTTAAGAAAGTCTTTACTATTTATCTCAAAGGCTAATTCAAGAATAGTCTTTGTGATAATAAGATCATCAGACAGCGAAGATAACCCAATACTACATAGTTGAAGACCGAGAATCTCGGAAATATCACAGTGGAAGTAGCAAAGGAGCAAATGGATCTTCTAGCAGTTGTTGTCCAATCTTATGATGGTTTAGTCATTGGGAAGATTGGAAATTGTCATCTTACAGATGAAGATTAGAGAAAGCTGATAAGAATGAGCTAGAGAGAATGGACATCATGTGGGCACAGGCAAGTGCAGTCAGAAGAACTAAAAAGTTTGTTCGGGGCAGAATCTAATAGCCACTAAGGACACGACATTTGGTTTTGACAAAACCAAAGTAACATGCTTTAACTGTGGTGAGAAGGGGCACTTTAAACGTGAATGTGTAAAGCCTAAGAAAACAGGTAATGGTAATCCATTTCTGACCTTCAACTGTCAAGACAATGACACAATTGGAACTACTTCTTCAAGCAAAGAGACAAAGGCTCTTACAACTCAAGGTGATGAACGACAAGACTAGTCCTTCAGGTTTGTTTCTCCTGGAGAATCAAATATTTCCTTTGTTGAAGCAGTAGACGATGGGTCTGCTAGTGAAGGTGAGAGTACAGCTGAGCAAGCGATGTCAGATACCGAAGAAGCTGCGAACATGGTAAATCACCTGGTTGAAGAAGAGCTTAGAGCAACAAGTTTAGAATCTCCATCCACCGAATGATCTAATTCTGCTTTGATGGCTGATTCAACTGATTCATCACAGGTAAGTTCTCTAGACCAGCTATTTGATAAACATGCTTGTCATGAATGTGATAGATTTAAAGAAAGCATTGATCTGAAATTTGCTAGGTTATTAGAACATAATGATAACTTAGTAAATGATTTACAACTCTGCACTAAAGCTAATCGTATATTAAAACAAAATGAGTGCAGTTTTAAAGAAAAGATAGAAACTTTGGGGAAACAACTAAGGGAAACCGAGGTTGTTGCCTTAAATCAATCAAATGATATAAAGTTTTATTTAAATTCTTTAGAAGAGACCAAAAAGGAAAAAAATAGTTTTGGAAGTCAAGGTAAATTCGTTAAAACAAAAACTGCATAGTTGGGCTAGTCCTTCTCACATAGTTCAAAACTTAGTGAAAGAGCGAAACAATGGGGAAGGTTTGGGGTACAAAGTAGTTGCACCACCACATGAAATCCTTTTAAATACAAAATGTAGACATTTCAATGACAACCCAGTAAAGGATCATGTGGTGTCCACTCCTCTGGTTAGTTATCCCGATTCCACAGTCAAACCTTTACACAAGATCACTAGACAAAAGGATCCTACTTTGACATATAAAGGTAAAATGCCAGTTGAGAATTTGGATGATGAAATTAAAAGGGTTAATGTAAGGTCAGGGTCACAAACGTCTACATCAGAACCCAAATTGACTAAACAGTTAACAATAAACGTGGTAATCATCAAAGTCCAAATAAAATGCAAGTTAAAGATGTCCAAAATTTTAAAACAACTAAGTTTGTTAGTAAGAATGCAACATCTAATAGAGAAATGAAAAAACTCAATCAGACAAAGGTCACACCTTTACACAACTCAAACCCACATAAATATTTTCTCAATCTGTAGAAGGAAGATCTTGCTACAATTGTGGAAAACGAGGACATATCTCTTCTAATTGTCCTTATTATCAGACTCCCAAAATAAAATTGAACTAAATGATACCAAAAAAAGTTTTACTCAAAGGAGATCTATTACTCCACCAAAGAGTACTAGTGAACCTAAAGTTCAAACAATAAGCCAGTTGTTTGTTTATCACAAACATGCCTTACACAAAACTGGCTTATGGAAAGAAAAATCAAGTATAATGTCTGATAGTGAGGAGATTAAGAAGGAAGATATGCCCTCATCCCTAAAAGGACAATGAGTTGAGTTTATGATATATGATTCCTCCGGGTCACCCAAGCCAGTTAAGGCTTGGGTCCAAATCTAAACTAATAAGTTTCTTTGAATGTGTAGGGTGTCCGCTACAACGCTATCACTAATACCTGGATTATTGATTGTAGGGCATCCAGGCACATGATAGGGAATTCTTTTCTCCTTTTCAACGTCAGACAAATTAAAGGGGACATGTTTCATTTGCTGGGAACAAAAGAGGCTACATCACCGCTCAAGGCGAAGTGGGAAATGAGAAAGTTAAGTTTGACAAGGAACTACGTTTAACAATGACAAAACAACTTACTTTCAGTCTCCCAGAGCTGTGATAAAGGATTTAAAGTTGTATTTGACAACAAGAAGTGCTACATGTTGAAGAATGACTATGTGACTGAGGAGGATAAAGTTCTTATGTCAGCTTCAAGATACAACGATTTGTATGTCCTGATCTATCAAAAGCTTCCACAACTAATCACACGGTTCAATGCTTCTTGTCAAAGGCAACTGTGAGGGATTCAATCTTCTGGTATAGGAGAATAGGACACATTAATCCAAGGAACATGAATCACTTAGTCCAAAATGATTTAGTGAATGGAGTAACTGTCAAGAACTTCCAACTTCCGCACTTTTGTGTAGCATGTAAGAAAGGGAAACAGACAAGAAGGCTCACAAGGCAAAGAAAGTTCATTCAATTGATCTTCCTCTTGAGCTTCTACACATGGATCTGTTTGGCCTTATTAATACAAAGAGCATTGCTGGTGATCTGTATTGCTTTGTAGTAATAGATGATTACTCAAGGTTCTCTTGGGTGATGTTTTTGAAAGCCAAATCCAAAACTTTTGAATCATTCAAACATCTAGTTACTACTTTGGAATCACTCTACAAGCTGAAAGTAAGGCAGATCTTATCAGACAATGGAATAGAATTCAAGAATCAGTGGATGGAAGCACACTGTAGGGAGAAAGGAATTGTTCATCAATTTACCTCTGCCTACACTCCATAGATGAATGGCGTTGTTGAAAGGAAAACCAGAGCTTGATAGAGACAGCCAGGACAATGCTACCTGACTCGAAACTGCCTATTCAATTCTAGAATGAGGTAGTGGCTAATGCCTATTACATGCTCAATCGAGTCTTAGTGGTCATACGACATAGGAAAACATGTTATGAACTGCTCCAGTGACGTAAACCTAATCTGGAGTATCTAGAACCGTTTGGCGCACCGTGCATGCTGCTGAAGAAAACTAAGACAGGGAAATTTAGTGAGAAGGCAGAAGAAGGTATCTTTCTCGGATACAGTATACCGGACAAGAGAGTTTATAACAACTCAACGGGTCAGGTAGAAGTGTGGTGCAACGTTGATGTTCAAAGATACACCACCCCCCTGCTGGAAAATGACCGCAATTTTTCTTTGATTATGATGGATTCTTTAAGTCCTTCAACCTCCCTACCTCTCTTCATGATGATGTGTTATCAACTAAAATGATGTACGGTGTTCTAAACACACTACCACAAGACTCGACAGCATCAGTTCCACTAGACGATTCCTCTAATCCTTTAGGGGGAGCACGTGATGTAAGTGACTCATCTTCTAATGATAAAGCAGTTGAGACTGCAAATGTGGAACAGGAGGAACAAGTTTCCACTATTTAAAGTACACAAGCATCACATCCTGATGCCTCAGACACATCAGAACCTCATACTCCAACAGCTTCAGATACTGAACCTGGGTTTCATAATCTGGATAATGAGGTAGTTGTTCCCACCACTCCTGGATCCCGAATAAATGTTTATCATCCCTTGGAAAACGTCATTGGAGACATTCGATCAGGAGTACAAACAAGAAATTAACTATACTCGGCTGATTATGCCTCAGTCATGGAAAAGGGCTATCTTCACGATGGTGCATATTGATGTTTTATGTCTCAATTTGAGCCAAAATATGTGAGTGAAGCATTAAACGATGAGGCATGGGTCAGTGAAATGAAAGAAGAACTCCTACATTTCAAGAAGTTAGGTGTATGGACCCTTTTGGACAAACCAAAATGTGCTAAGGTGATTGGTACTAAATGGGTGCTGAAATGCAAGAAAGATGACCAAGGGGTCATAATAAGGAATAAGGCTTGAGTTGTAGTTCAAGAATTTAGACAAGTCAAAGGCATTGACTACAATGAAGTGTTTGCACCTGTGGCTCGGATGGAAGCAATCTGTATCTTTCTGGCCTATGTATCCTACATGAAGATTAAAGTCTATCAACTAGATGTGAAGAGTGCATTCCTTTATGGTGAAATTCATGAGATGGTCTATGTCAGTCAACCCCAAGGATTTGAGGATCCTTATCATCAAGATAGAATTTACAAACTAGACAAGGCTCTTTACGAGCTCCATTAAGCCCCCAGAGCCTAGTACGAGAAACTCTCAACTCATCTTGTGAAACACGGCTTTCGCAAAGGAGTGATAGACTGTATATTGTTTATCAAAGAAAAAGATGGCGATTTACTACTGGTACAGATTTATGTTGATGACATAATCTTCGGTTTCAAAAATGAAGAATTATGTAAAGAATTCGAATATGTAATGAAAGCAGAATTTGAGATAAGTGCCATGGGGGAGATGAAGTTCTTTCTCGGCTTATAGGTGGATCAGACATGAAAGGGAATCTTCCTACATCAGACCAAGTATTTAGTTTATATCCTCAATCGATTCGACATGGAGAATGCTTCAGCAGCGGGAACTCCACTTGCCACGAACCATGACGTGGCACCCGATGAAAATGGTGAATGGTTGATGACCGTGTATAGAGGAATGATGGATCCCTCATGTACCTCATAGCTTCACATCCTGATATCATGTACGCAACGTGTCTTTGCTCCAGATATCAGGCAAAACCAAAAGTAAATCATCTCATCGGGGTCAAAAGGATTTTTCGTTACCTGAAGGGTACTCCAACACTTGGGTTGTGGTATCCTCATGATGATGACTTTGAGCTTACAGCGTATAGTGACTCGAATTATGGTGGTTGCAAACTGAATTACAAGTCAACATCACCGGGATGTCAGTTTTTTGGTAGACGGTTAGTCACATGGCAGTGTAAGAAGCAGACCTCCGTTGCTCTGTCAAAATGTGAAGCTAAATACGTTGCTGCTGCAAGTTGCTGTTCACAAATCATCTGGATTCAACAACAAATGCGCGACTACGGTTGCAATTTTCTAACACCCCTATTTTTGTTGATGATTCTGCTTCTATTGCTGTCATCAAAAATCCGGTCCAACACCCTAAAACTAAACACATCGGTATTAAATATCACTTTATACGTGACTGTTTTGAAAAACACTTGATCGATGTTGTTAAAATTAATACGGATTTTGAACGCGCCAACCTCTACACTAAAGTATTTGATAAATCGAGGTTTTTATATCTTTTAGAGGTTTAATGGCGTGAAAAAGAAAAGTGATGTGATTTTTGAAGAAGAAAGTGCATAGTCCGACATGTTTTTATTTTCTTTTATTTATTTTTCTGTCTATTAAAAATCCAAAAACACAAAAAGATTTTCAATTTTAGAATTTTAGGGAGAGAATAGTTTAATTTAGTATTAAATTGTAACATCCGGTTATTTTTTTTAAAAGACAAGATAAAAAGAATAAAAGCAAGAAAGGCAATAAAGTCCAAGTAGAGGGACTAAAAGTGTCCAAAAAGGATAAAACTTTCAAAAGTTGGTGTAAAGGTGAGTATGGCCGCCCACCCTCAGCTCACTTCACCATTTTTCTCGGTTTTAGAGAGAGAGAGAGAGCAGAGAATACTCTCGGTTGAAGAAGAAGAGGAAGAAGAAAAATGAATTCAATGTAAGAATTCAAGGTTTTTATGTTTTTATGTCGGGTTTTATCCCGGTTATGTGTTTATGTGCTTATGGGTTGTGTTTGTGCTTGGGTGTGTGTGTTTTTGGTGTTGTTTTTAGGTGTTTTGAACTCTTTGCAAGTGGGTTAAAAGGAAGAACACCCAAGTTGCACCAGGTGAGATCTAGACCCTGGTTTTTACATGTTTTAAACTATCTTTGGGGCTGAAAACGTATTAAAATGATTTTACAAGTTTATGTGTGAATACCCATATGTATTGTGTATGTTGGATGTTGGTTCATGAATGTTTATAGGTTATTCCTGTTTAGAATAGCCACATTATGCTTAGAACAGATGGGTTTGATGATTAGGATTGAGAATATCCTAGAAACATGTTTTTACAGAATGCTCATGTGCCTAGATAAGTGCTCATACGCCTGAAATTGCCTTAGAAAGAATTAAGTGTAATCCATATGCCTAAACAGTAGCTCATGCGCCCAAAATTTGCTAGGAATGTTTTAAGTATAGCCCATGTGCCTGAACAGTGGTCCATGCGCCTAGAAACGTTAGTCGGATGACTAAGTGTAGGACCATGCGCCCCAATAGTGCTCATGCGCCCAAGTGGCCCATGCGCCCAAGTGGCCCATGCGCCTGAATAGTACCCATGCGCCTAGAAATTGGGCTGGATTTGACTAAGTGTTTCTTATGCGCCTGCGTAGTGCTCATGCTCCTGAAAGTTGCCCATGCGCCTGAAAGTTCCCCATGCGCCTAAGTGTTCCCCATGCGCCTGCATAGTGCCCATGCGCCTAAGGACTTAGAATATTTTTCTGATTTTTGGGGAAAATGTGTAAAGTAGGCTTTGATTTGGGAGATTCCCGGGGACTATATAAGTTGACTTTTGGGGTCATAGATGGTATGAGGGGCATGTTATGCATTGTGATTGATGCTTATGTAAGATGATGATGTTGCATGATTATGCATGATGTATGTTATGTATGTATGATGCCCTGTGTGATGATGTATGAATGATATGATAGGTTCCTTATGATGGTGTATGTTTATCTTTCCATGGCTTTACGTGTTATGTTAATGAACGAACCGAAAGTATTATGTACGTAAAGTGAAAGATAATGAAAGAGGAACATGATGAATGAATGCATGCATTAACGAATGAATGAACGTAAAAAGTCTTGCAAGCAAATGTATGGAGGTCCACACCCAATGAAGGGTGTTAGCTCAACTGTGTGCGGTTAGCTACCCCAGAAGGATGCACACTAGGGTCCAATCCTTGTGATTGACCATATGTATGGGATCCTTGCCGCTTGCCCTAGGTACTGGAGTCAGCTTCGTGCACAATGTTCGGGGTCTATGAAAGACCTCAGGCCCAGTAACCAGCTTCGTGCATAATGTTTGGGGTATAGCATATGGCATTGATCCGGTTGGAAAAAGAAAAGATAAATGGTGAATGTACTTGCCCTAGGTACTAGAGTCAGCTTCGTGCACAATGTTCGGTGTCTATGAAAGACCTCAGGCCCAGTAACTAGCTTCGTGCACAATGTTTGGGGTAACATACATGTCACTAGATGTAATGAATGAACGAAGGTTAAGGAACGTAATGGAAGATAATAATGATATTATCTGTATGTACGTATGATGTATGATCACGAACGAATGAAACGTATAGTATGGACTCTGAAAGGAAATAAATAACGATTTTATGTATGTTTTATTATAAAACTAGAACTCACTCAGCAATGCTGACTTTTATACGTTTTCAGTTGGTAGGTAAACGTTGTTGAGGATGGCACGAGGCGGCTACTCAGCTCTTTTGGACGGCATCCATTTATTTAAAGCTTTTGTGATGTAATACAACAATGTAATTTTGTAACCGACAAACGATGCATTATTTTGCAAAAGTTTTTGTGATGAAATGAAATGCCATTTGTTTTATGTTTCCGCTGCAATGTTTTGATGAATAAATGCAAGGTATATGTTTTATGTGTGATGAATCACTAGCTGTAAGCGTCCTGGGAATGGGGCCTTACATAAATTCGTGCAATATTTAATTACTTAAAAAACAAGAGGGGGGGCAGCTTAGCTAAAGGAAATGAAATCAAATCTATGATTCTGATTCAACGTTTATGAAAAATGATAATACACAAGGAACAAATTGTTTCGGACTCTTAAATGGATTTAATTGATTAAGATGCAAAATTCAAAGTATAAGTCTGAGAAGTCTAAGCAAAATAAAAGGCTGCTACTGAGTAGACCTAGAGGTTGCCAGTTCATTATATGATGTGTCGGTAGATTCAACACAATAGATGAATCAGCCATCAAAGCAGGGTCTGACTTTTCTGGTTCTGGTGATTCTAAATTTTTTGTGCTTGTCCCTTCTTCAGACAGGTGATTGACCACGTTTGCACTTTCTTCAGTGTTTGACATTGCGAGTTCCACTGCAATATCACCTTCACTTGCTGAGTCACCATCTAAATCCTCAACACTAGCAATGTTGGAATCTCTTGGAGACACAAACTGAAAGCTCCAATCTTGTCCTTCATCATCATGAGCAGTCAAGGCTTTAGGATCCTTGCTTGACGAAGTAGGACTACTTGTGGGTTTATCCTGATGATTGAAGGCTGAAAATGGATTCCCCTTTCCTGTCTTCTTGGGCTTCACACATTCACGTTTGAAGTGCCCATTTTCCCCACAGTTGAAGCAGGTAACTTTGGTTTTGTCAAAACCAAAAGTTGTATCCTTAGTAGCAATCAAGTTTTGTCTGGTCTTCTTGAAAAACTTCTTAGCTCTCCGAACAGCATTCGATAAGGCCCACATGATGTCCATTCTCTCTAGCTCTGTCTCGTCTACCTGCTCATAGTCCTCATCTGCCAAATAGTAGTTCCCAGTTTTCCTAGCAACTAGTCTGTCATAGGAGTGAACGACAGCTGCTAAGAGATCCATGTGTTCTTTTGCTACCTCCACTGTCACATTCCCAAGATTCTCGGTCTTCAGTTTCGTAGCATTGACTTCAGGTGCTATGTATTGGGTACAAGACGACCTTGACATGTCAGATCCTAAAGTGGTAGCTTGAGATGGAGCAGCTGAACTCGACACAAATGCCATTTGAAGTGGTGCTCCAGACGTTTTGGCTTGTGGAGTTGAGTTGTACAGTGATGGATTCTGATCATATGAAGACTTTTGGACCCTGTACTTCATTCTCAACTCTTCCTCTCTCAGTTTCAGAATTAAATCATTGATATCTAACTTCACTAGCATATCATTCTGTCTGAGGTTGGATACAAAGGAAACCCACTTCTCTGGCAACCCATCTGCAAAGTTTAACACTTTGTCTTCCATAGACGTTATGACTCCATGAGTGTACAGCTCACTCATCAAGTGGTAGAACCGATCGATGACATCATCTAAGCTCTCCTTACCCATTGATGAGAAGTTTTCGAAATCCTTCTTCAACGCTTTAGCCTTTAGAGCTTTTGATGATGCATTTCCGTCATATTGTTTTTCCAATGCATCCCACAGCTTCTTTGCTTGCTTGTTCTCAGAAAATTGATGGAAGATGTCCTTAGGAATTGACTGAGTTGGCAATGCATATACTTTCTTCTCAGCATTGTACTTTACCTTTTGGCCATCGGGCATGCCTCCTAATGTAAGTTTTACTCCATCTGCATCTACAGGCATGTTATGCCCCGTCTCTATCGAATCCCACAGATTGGGATCCACTCAATTTAAGTATATCTCGAATCTTTGCTTCCACTGTGGGTAATCATCTAATGTTATGTGCTTAAGGGGTTTATTATGATTCCCCACTTCATTTTACAGAAGCAATAGATTCTGGATCCTAGAATCTCTCCCTACGGTGAATGCTGAATATTTGTCCTCCGTTACTATCGACTTTGAACTTTAGAACAACCTGTTTTACTTGTGCGAATGAAGGAATGCGATTGAACACTTCATGCGATTGAACAATGCGGATGGTTCAGACATGCGAATGAACCAATGCGGATGGCTCACTCATGCGAATGGACAGGTGTGAATGAACAATGCGAATAGGTAGTTCAGTCGTACGAATGGATGAACGACTGAGTTCAATCGTGCGTATGAGGGATGTGGATGGACTCAGTCGTGCGATTGAGTCAATCGTGCGACTGAAGCTGCTGACTTTTGAGAATTCGAAGGTTTAAGGTATTTTTTACACAAAAACACGAATTTCCCAAGAACCCTAATTGTCGTATGCTGGAAAAACGTTAACTTTTTGACCTGGAGACGTCTAAAACATGTTTGACACAAAAAGATTGCGTTATTTGAGTGAAAAACATAATTTTATGTCAAAGTCGATTGAATCACATGTAAATCTAGAGCCAAATCTCTGATATCACTTGTTAGGACCGTGTACGGGACGGAGTACTAACTGATTTACGTGTATACCAACTCAAATAGTACGGAATCCTATTTGATTGGTGATCCAATTAGTGAGAACGCACATAGAATCAAACTTATATTGAATCTAACGTTAAGAACAATTGCAAATCGATTTAGTGCGATTTATGAACTTGGAACAGGTTCACTGAAGTCTCTGGACGGCTAGGGTATGATTTAGTACTTAGGTATTCGAAGTGTTACGTTTTTCCACGAATTAAGTGGTATTTATAGGTTAGGATTTCTCATTCGTGTGACTGAACCATTAGCATGGTTCAGTCGTGCGACTGAGTCATGCGGTTGATCCATCTGCATGATTGAGTGTTCAGTCGTGCGACTTAGTCAATCTCATGTCACAATCGGGCGACTGATCCAGTCTCCTAGTTCAGTCGTGCGACTGGTTCATTAGCATGAAGTTGTTCATGCGTATGGTCCATTAGCATGGGCCATTCCATAAGAACTTCACATGACTATGTTTAAACATATTTCTCAACCATTCTTGACTAAGAACTATGTAAACAACCACAAACTATATAGTTAGTTCAACCATACGTTATCATATAGCAAGAAATGAAATATTATACATAATAAGCATAACCACAAAATATATTTCATTCGTTACACATTCTATTACATATATAAAAGACATGAAAGACATTTTACATTTGAGCTCCTAAACTAGGTACACATGTATCTACATGACTCTTGAGCTTCTGCACATGGATCTGTTTGGCCCTGTTAGCACAAAGAGCATTGCAGGGGATCTGTATTGCTTTGGTAATATATGATTACTTAAGATTCTCTTGGGTGATGTTTCTGAAAGCCAAATCAGAAACCTTTGAATCATTCAAACATCTGGTAACTACATTGGAATCACTCTACAAGCTGAAAGTTAGGCAGATTCGATCTGACAACGGAACTTATTCAAGAATTGGTGGATGACGACACACTGTAGAGAAAGAGGAATTGTTCATCAATTCACCTCTGCCTACACTCCACAGATGAACGGTGATGGGTGCGAATAATATATATAATTTGATAAAGATTTTTCGCACAGATTCAGATTTAATTGGTTATTACTAATACTAAACCACACACACAAAAGGCAAGTGTACCTGTCATGTGGTAATATAGTGTTGGTAAGAACCGAGTATCAATCCATGGACACACCTAGCCTACTTAACAAACTTGATGTTTGACTATCAGATTTGGTTTTTGTTAAAGAAAATGATAAGTTACATTGCAAAGATTTTTTTAGGGTTTAAAAACAATGATAAAAATAAAGTAACTAAGATTTGAAGCGTTTGGATTTAAAACTAGGGAATAAAAGTTATCATCCTAATTAGACTCCACTTATGTAACCGTGATGAATTGGTGGTGTGATTTAAAGATATGGATTAATGTAATTATGTTAATATTTATAAATATGAGATGGCGTGATTTCTGGTCTATCCTGTGCCGTAGTGACTAGGATCACGTCAGGTTGAGTTTTACTGCTTAGATCAAAGCCTTAGTAATGTAGGTAAATCTTTTGTGACCTATTTGACATATGATTTGTGAAAACATAACTTATGTTAAAAAGAGAGTTGATAAAGTTCCTTCCTAACATACCATTAATTTTAGAAAACCATAACAATTACTGAAGATTTCTCAAACTAATAAAAGGGAACCCGCAAATGATCAGAAAGTTAAAGTAATATGATTTCTAATAACCATTTCTAGTTCATTAGCCATGGATTTATTATGAAGACCGGTTTTGCGAATGAAAGTTAATCATACGGTTTTCAACCTTGTATGACAATCATAATCACAAACCATAAATTTATAACTTCCTGTTCAAATGTAGATGCTACCCATCAATAGTTTTCCCAAGACCACCATAACAATAACATAATATTTATCACACCATTAGTTCATCACAAATTACATAAGTTTCATCCGATTAGGATTATAAAAAGAGTTTAGCTCATAATGAGCTTGAACATAACAACAGATAACAAAGAAGATAGATATGTAATCATCGGTGAAATGGAACAATCAAACCGATAATCCACACTGGATGACGTTTAGATGATCCCGAGCTTCTTCCAAGTGTTGTATGCACCTCCCGAGCCTCCAAATAACCTTGAAGTCTTGATTCCCGAGAGAATTCTACAAAGTAATTCTCCCACCAAAGCTTGCCAAAAATGGTGAACTTAGGCTTCTATTTATAGGCTTTCTGGAGTGTTTAAGCACGACCCCGTGCTAGTACAATGCTTACGAAAATTGGTCGGCTCATACATATAGGTTGTGTTGGGCACGGCCCCGTGCTAAAAGGGGCACGGCCCCGTGTTGGAGGTGGGGCACGGCCCCATGCCTCATGGGGCACGACCCCGTGTCTACTTTTAGGGGACAGGACTTTTTGTCCTGTCGGATGTCCAAGCACGGGAGGTGTGTTAATTTAGCACGGGGGTGTGTTTCTGGCAAGACATGGGGGCATGCTTAATGAGGCACGACCCCATGCTTGGACTCCAAAGCTCAGATTACTTCGATTTCTTGTTAACTATGCTTCTTTTGTCCATCTTGCCCTTTTAAACACCTGAAAACACAATTAACATTTTAAGTACATTTTCATCATTTTAAGGAAGATATTAAGGAATAATTGATATGCTTTTGATAGGATTTTTATGTATAATTTGCTGCACATCAAATATCCCCACACTTGAACTTTTCTTGTCCTCAAGCAAAAATCACTTAAAACGACAATTCCACCAAAAACCAAATAAATCAAATTATAAACATGTCTTTCGAGAAATACGCAAGTAAACATTATTTTCATCTAAATATAAATATTCTAAGCATATGTAAAATGATATCCTAGCAAGCAATAGATTGGTTAATAAGATTATTATCATGTAAAAATCCACACTTCTCACAGATGCACTCACACTCAGCTAAATATATGAAGTCATAATCAAGATTAAGTATGACTAATACACTCAATTGCCTAGTATGAATACGTGTGAAATCATATGCTTGTTAAGGGATCAAATCTCCACCTACTTAGATATTTACTTGCATAAATCATTCGGTCTTTGATGGGTTGTAACTTGGCTCAGGCTCGGGTATGGAATATTTGGAAAAAGTGGCTAATTGCTAAAGATGACGGTCTTGGCTTATTTTTCTAACATAAACTACAAGGAAAGCAATAAAAGTTTCCCTATACAATACTTCAAGCTAGAAGGGATATGCTAACTTGAGGACTCGTTTAACGCCAGATTGTCAAGACCGTATTTTGCTTTCAAAAACCGTACTTTGTCTTTTACCCAAAGATACACAAAACTTTCCTTCTCAAGGATCGTTCGGCTTGGAGCCTAATAGTACCCAATCAGATTAGTTCTGTGTATTCGTATTGAGATTCAGTTTGATTCTTTTTGCATTTTCCATTATAGGACCATTTTCCACAGTTCGGGCATCTTTCATATCTTTTTGCCCGTCTTTTTATAGCACTTTTTGAAATCCTACAAAATGGCGAAACTTGTTCCTTTTTTCGCCATTTCTTTCTTGCGTCGAACGTGAGATTGAAAATTTGTTCGCGGATTTCCGGGGGAAGTCTCGGTTTTGCATGATGATGGCAACAAAGCAAATTAAAATCAAAATAATGCATTCCAATTCTTTAAGGTTTGCCGGTAAAAGACCAATTTTTATTTTTATTTTTATTTTTTTATAAGCCAAAAACGTGTCTTTATCAAAAACGGTTTTGTTGAAGGCTTTTTGGTTAAGTGACTTGGTGGTTTGGGTGATTGAAAGATAAAAACGTTTAAGATCAATGGGGCTAACTAGGGTTGATGTTCGGGTAAGGAAAATTAAAGAAAATGGTTGGGGCTCGAATGGTTAAGCTTCCTGGTGCCTAGCTTATTTTTATGCAACAAATACTAATTAAGGTCTTGAAATGTATACCCAAAGCAAGTTTTAATCACACGTATCATATGGCACCCTCAATTAAATCTAGAATGAAAGTAGAATTGCAATTTGCAAAAGCTGTTTAAGGCTAAAAATAAACTCACATATGGATGGAATTGGGTAAAAGTGTTTCATTTTACATGATTAAATATTTTACTAGATTATTGCTTTTAAGGATATCACAAAAAAAATCAATTTTATTTGAACGTCATGAATTTACTTCTTTATTTCTCGAAAATGTATATTTATAATTTGGTTTATCAAAAATTATATTAAAATTTTTGTTTCTTGTCACAAAAATTACTTGTTAAGTGATCTTTTCCTAAAAATTTTAAAAGTCAAATGCATTACTCCCATCCCC
Organism: Flaveria trinervia; assembly: GCA_025506515.1. Taxonomy (NCBI): domain Eukaryota; kingdom Viridiplantae; phylum Streptophyta; class Magnoliopsida; order Asterales; family Asteraceae; genus Flaveria; species Flaveria trinervia. The sequence goes on along the minus strand of CM046445.1, from coordinate 81,644,055 downwards.
ATACTTTAAATTCACATTGTCCTCAATGTGATTAACATATTCAAGATCGAGAAATGGTAATGAAATAACTCCCCTAAAAATGATGAATTTGTCACTTGTGTTTGGTTGCCCTTAAGTTGATAGAATATTCAGAATCACCTAAAATGTCACCAATTTGTTGAAAGTATTAAAATCCTAAACACACAAAATAAAAACAAAATGACATAAATTAAAAGATAGATTGGCACGAAACAACTGTTTCGGGGCCCCAAAAATGATACGGTTTTCAAGGGCTTTGTGGTGGGATATCCCCCCACTCATGGTACATTCGGTTCCTAATATCCGTGACATCGTTGCTCAGGTCATCGACTCGAGAATGCAAATTTTCGACTCGGTTGAAGGCTTGTTGGGCATATTCAAATGATCGCCTTGCATGATCGCTGGTGGTTTGGATTGACTCATAAAGGTCTAACATGGTTGGGAATTCCCTTGTACGTGAAATTGAAGATCCAGCTTTGGCTCCTTCCGGTTGTATCAGCATGTCGAGGTCCATAATTATTTCTTCGAAATCTACCGGATCCCAGATTTGTCCCTTCTTATCCATGAATCTCGGCTGCCCATTTCGTAGGCTCGTCACTCCTTCAGTTCCCTTAGTGTTACAACCATAGCTCTCGTATAAGTTCAAAATCCAGCTTCCTCCAAACATGGGTGTTGGAGCACCTGCAATCGCATTCCTGGCAAAAAGATTACAAAACAAATACCCAATATTACATGAAAACTTATTAACCATACAATATAAAATGAACAAGTCCCTCAAATTAACAACTCCCTTGCTTTGACCATGAGCTGTTATGGAATGACTAAGTAACCGATGAATGTATCGCAGCAGCGGGTCTCGTATCTGACTGCTTTTTGTTTTACTCGAGTTGAACCCCCCGGTTTCAATTCGCTCCCAAAATGCTTTCCTCATTGCACCACTTTCCGCGTCTTTACTTTCTTTATCCGGGAAGGTATGGTACGCTGGAATTCTAGATATTGCCTCCTCCTCCATTTCTTGTTCCGTGTAGAGTCCGAGATAGACACCGAACAAGGCAATGGATGTTTTATGTCAATGTCCAGCAAGTCTGAATGAAACTGCACTATTATCCCAAGGGTCAGGGTCTTTCATGCTAAATCAAAAGATGCTAAAAATTCAAGAGTTAGTTCATAAACGGAAGGTCTATTTTGTGAGAATAAACGCTTCCAAATACTCAATAATTTATTATATCTTTCTAGTTGTTCGATAGCCGCTATTGTTTCTTCATCTGCTTGTAAGTGGGACTTTTTGACCCTTTTTAGTAGTATTTGAAGTCTATCACGACACCATCTCTCGTGGCTCCCTTCAAATTGTAAGTAGGGATGATCCATGATCCTTAAATTTTAAAAATAAGTTAATCTATACAAAACAAATTTCTTGAACAGTTTCATGATGTTAGTGAATACCATGTGTTTTTCAAGACATAACATCATAATGATTCAACTCATGTTCAAAAATAGTTATAAATTATCATCCAAGGAAAAATTGTTGAACATGGGGGTGCGTTTTGTGAGACGTGGGGGTGCGGTTAACATGGTTAGGCATGAAATCTTGACTCGAGCACGTGTAGTTTTGTTTGTAAACCTTTGATTAAGCATGGGTTTAACATTCTCTTGCTTTAAAAATCAAAGACTATACGTTTAACATTTTAATCACTTGTTAATAATTTAAGATACTCAAAAAATATATATAGTGTTTAATACCACTTGTGAATTCTTGTAACTTGAATATGATTAACAAAGATTTCACCACGAATTATGAAGATAGTCTCGTTAACAATAAAAGAAAACAAACTAAATAACTAACTAAACATACTAATAACTAACTACATACAATTAACGCTAATGTACTACAAGAATAAACATGAACAAGTAGGTTGAAAGCATTCATCATTCCAAAATAGTTTAAGAACAAGTCTTTACACATACTTGCTAGGATTTCAGTTGTTTAGAGACCTAATCACCTAACTACATGTAAATGACTATCATAACCATAGGAATTAGCATACTAACCTCTTGATCAAATACTCTTGAAAAGATGAAAGAAAAAAAAGAAAATAAGGTGAAAATGGAAGTAGAGACGAACTTTGCAAGCAATGAACTCGGTTTTTAACATGCAAAAGTGATGGGGAACAAGACAAAAGGCTGAAAATTTTCAGGTGGTGTCATTTCTTGTCAAGCACGAGGGTGTGCCTCCTTAGGCACGGGGGCGTGTTCATGTGATGTTGTTCGGTTTCAGTTTTTTGTTGTTCCGTTTTTCAGTTTTGCGTGTTACGTAATTTTCCCGGTTAAGTTTTATCACTTCCAAATAATCAGAAAAGATACGAAAATAGTCCTAGAGTTAAATAACACAAGCCAAATTGAAAATTACATTTCCTAGGGTCCTACGGTTACACGATACGTTAAAAGCCGAGAATCTGAAATAGCAAAACCCGACTCTTTAACGCGCATAAGCGCACTTAGCACATCATGAAATGCTTCTAAAAGAAGCCTCCACACATTTTGAGTGGAAGGTTCGAGATGGGATAGTGAGAAGTGCGGTTGCTTAATTCCGCAAGCTAACAGTTAATGGAAACGAGTTCCTCGCTCATCTCTTGAACTTTTTGGATAAGTTTAGCTAAGCATTGGGACACAACGAGATTCATTTCAGTCAATTGCTTGATAAGTTCATGAAGCTTGAAGAAGTATTCTTGAGTCGTTGGCTCTCGCGTTTCAGAACGCGGTTTCTTCGCAGGATTCCAGTTGGAACTTCCATGACTTGATTCTTTCATTTTTTTAGATGTTTTTTAAACAGGAATGGGTGTTGAAAGAATGGAACAAGTGTGGTATTTATATACAGGTCGTGGAAAGTGAACACGGGGGCGTGCTTGGCTAGGCACGGCCCCGTGTTTGTCAGAATTTGTCTTAAATTCGACTTGCAACATTCCAAAGTCGTCAGCGGAGATCGTGGAAAAAAAATCATAGACACGGGGGCGTGCTTCATGAGGCACGACCCCATGCTTGTGTTTGTGAGGTCCTAAAAATTGTTTAAAAATTTAAGAAAATATTACGTACAGGTGCCGCGTTTAAGTTTCGGATCTTCGACATGACCCTTCCCCACAATTAGTTTTTGTCAGGGCGGAGGTGTAATTCCTCAGAGGGATTCTTGGTTGGTCCATCATTATACGCTTTCAAACGACGACCATTCACTTTGAAACTTAAACCTTCGTGGTTATAAATTTCAATGGCACCATTCAGAAACACGTTTTTGATCATATAATGTCCAGACCAATGTGATTTCAGTTTTCCGGGAAACAAACGTAAATGAGAGTTGTACAGTAAGACACGTTCTCCCACATGAAATCATTTTGTGTTCTTTAATCGAGTATCGTGGAATTTCCTTGTCTTTTCTTTGTAAACCCTAGCGTTTTCGTACGCTTGTTCTCTCATTTCCTCCAATTCGTGAATTTGTAGGAATCGATTCTTTCCTGCAAGGTCTTGGTCCAAGTATGTTGCTTTAAGTGCCCAAAAGACCTTGTGCTCTAGTTCCACAGGTAGATGACATGACTTCCCATCAACTAGTTTGAACGGTGTTATGCTGATGGGAGTCTTATAGATTGTTTGAAAAGCCTATAATGCATCATCTAACTTGGTAGACCAGTCCTTGTGGTTTTGACCTAAGTTTTCTCAAGGATCCGTTTGATGCTCGGTTAGTGACTTCGGCTTGCCCATTCGCTTGTGGATGGTAAGCAATTGTAAAGCGATGGTGAACTTTATAACGTGTCATTGCTCGTTCAAGCTGATTGTTACAGAAATGAGTTCCTCGGTTACTAATTAGGGCCTTGGGGGACCCAAAACAAGAGAATAATTTCTTAAGGAATCTGACAACGTTTCTAGCATCATTAGTAGGCAGGGCTTGAGCTTCAGCCTATTTTGAAACGTAATCAGCTGCTACCAAGATGTAACGATTGCCAAATGACACCGGGAATGGCCCCATGAAATCAATACCCCATATATCAAACCTCGCATACTTGAACTGGATTCTGAGGCAGATCATCCCGTGTTGAGATATTGGTTGATCTTTGACATGCATCACATGTACGTACCATGTTGTGAGCATCTTTGAAGATCGTGGGCCAGTAAACTCCAGAGTCAAATATTTTCTTGGCTGTTAAGGTTGCTCCATGGTGTCCTCCTGTGGGTCCTTCATGGCAGTGCCTTAGGATTTGTTCTGCTTCACTTCCGTATACACATCTTCGAATGAGTTGGTATGCAGCGATTCTGAACAGATATAGGTCCTCCCAATAGTAATGTTTGATATCAGTAAAGAATTTCTTCTTTTTTGTTGATAAGTCATTCCTTTGAGAAGGATTCCACTTGCTAAGTAATTTGAAAAATTGGCAAACCAAGGATGTTCATCGATTGAGGATTGAATGTGCATAAGGAATTCGTGAGGAAAATTGTCGTTTATATGGCTTCCTCAGTTTGTGAAGGACTTGAATCCTCAAGATGCAAGAGATGATCAGCCGCTAGATTTTCCGCTCCTTTCTTATCACTAATTTTGATGGCAAATTCTTTAAGTAGAAGAATCCAATGAATCAATCTCGTCTTTGCATCTGTTTGTTGAACTAATAACGAACGGCTGCATGATCGGTGTAAACAATTGTTTTTGAAAGGATTAGATACGAGTGGAATTTGTCAAATGCGAAAACTACTGCAAGAAGTTCTTTTTCGGTGGTGGTGCATTTTCTTGTGCATCGTTTAGGGTTTTGCTCGCATAATGAATTGGGTGAAATTGCTTGTCTTTTCTCTGTCCTAATACGGCTCCTACCGCGAAATCACTTGCGTCACACATGGGTACAAATGGTAGCGTCAATCTGGGGAAACCATGATTGGAGCAGTTACCGGTCTCTCCTTAAGCAATTTGAATGCACTAATGCATTCATTAGAAAATACGAATTGAGCGTCTTTCTCAAGAAGTTGAGTCATTGGTCGAGCGATATTTGAGAAATCTTTGATGAAACGACGGTAGAAGAATCTTTCATGACCTAGGAAACTTCTGATATCTTTCACGGTTGTGGGATGTGGAAGTTTGGAATAGTGTCGACATTGGCTTGATCGACTTCAAGCCCTGCTCGAGAGATTTTGTATCCTAACACTATTCCTTCCATAACCATGAAGTGGCACTTTTCCCAATTTAAAACAAGATTAGAATCTTCACATCTAACCAACATCTTTTCCAGATTTCAAGACATTACTCGAATGAGCTTCCAAAGATGGAGAAATCATCCATGAAAACTTCCATTGAGTGTTCAATCATGTCATGAAAAATTGCTACCATGCATCTTTGAAATGTAGCAGGAGCATTACACAATCCAAAGGGCATTCGCCGATAAGCAAATGTGCCATATGGACAGGTGAATGTCATCTTCTATTGATCTTTGGGAGCAATAGGAATTTGAAAATAACCTGAGAAACTATCCAGGAAACAATAGAACAATTTTCTAGATAATCTCTCAAGCATTTGGTCGATGAAAGGAAGAGGAAAGTGATATTTCCTTGTGGCATCATTGAATTTGTGATAGTCTATGCAAACTCTCCATCCGGTAACCGTATGAGTAGGAATAAGCTCATTCTTCTCGTTAGTTACAATAGTCATTCCTCCTTTCTTTGAACAACTTGGACGGGACTCACCCAAGGCGAATCAGAAATAGGGTAAATCAAATCGGCATCTAGCAGTTTGATTACTTCTTTCTTCACCACCTCTTACATGCTTGGGTTTAAACATCTTTGAGGTTGAAAGACGGATTTGAAGTTCTCCATCAATATTTTATGAGTGCAAAAGGATGGATTGATGCCTTTGATGTCCATGATTTTCCATGCAATTGCTCATTTGTGTGCCTTAAGCACATTAAGCAACTTGTTCTTCTCATCAATTGATAAGGCAGATGAGATTATGACAAGAATTTGAGACGTGTTTTCAAGAAAAGCATATTCGAGATGAGATGGAAGTTCTTTGAGCTCTAAATCTGGAGGGTCTTCGATAGAAGGTTTGGCTTTCGGTTCTAGATCTTGCTCAATGATCACAAATGCTTCTTGATGAAATGATGTTTCATCAACTTCAAGTTCTGGAATGATTTGGTTCTCACATATGGGTTCATTGATTTGGACCTCTATTAATTGAGTGTTGCAAGCTTCATTTTGAAGAGTTTTCTTCAAATGACAGCTTATGATCAAATCGCAAGCATCAACGTAATAGAGTGAGTCATCATAATGTTGAGGGTGTTTCATGGATTGGCTATATTGAAAGTTACTTCCTCCCATCTACTCTAAGCGTGAGTTTACCAATACAAACATCAATAAGGGCTCGAGCAGTCGCTAAGAAAGGTCGACCTAGGATAAGAGGAACATTTTTGTCCTCATCCACGTCAAGGATCACAAAATCAAAACAGCAAATATGAATTTGTTAATTTTAACTAAGAGATTTTCAATCATGCCCCTCGGATAATTGACAAAACGGTCAGCTAACTGGATGATCATACGGGTAGGTCTAGGTTCACCTAGATTTAATTTTTCAAAAGCCACATAAGGCATAAGATTAATGCTTGCACCTAAATCAGCTAACGCGTTACTGACAGAAAGATTTCCTATTAGGCAAGGTATGGTGAAACTTCCTGGATCAGTCATCATTTGAGGTAGTTTGTTTTGAAGAACTACAGAGCATTCCTCATTCAAAACCACATATGATAACTCTTCTAGTTTTTTTTGTTCTAGAAGACACCTTTTAGAAACTTAGCATAGTTTGGCATTTGTGCTAAGGCCTCCACCAAGGGCAGATTGATGTGGAGTTGCTTGAACAACCCACGAAATTTGCCATATTGTGCCTCCATTCTTTGTTGTCTCAAACGACCTGGATATGGAGGTGGTGGAACATAGGGTGGTGGTGGAATGTATTTCTTGGTTGGTTATTCAATAACAACAGGTTGCTTTTGCTTATCACTCATGTTACTCAGAGTTTCCGTTTCTACTTCTTCAAGGATGGGTTGTAATGCGGGTGCATCACCTTGAGTGGTTTTGCCACTCCTGGTGGTGATGGCTTTGACTTGAGCATTAGGGTTTGTCACAGTGTTGCTAGGCAAAGCTCCTTGAGGTCTTTTAGATAGTTGTTGTGCTATTTGACCTACTTGGTGCTCTATGGTCTGCAATGAGGCTTTGTTGCTTTTGATGCCAGCTTCGTTTCTTTGGAACCTCTCCTTATTTCTTCGATCAGATTTCCGGATGTACTCATCAGTGGCTTGTGTGGTTAACAACAACTGCTGCAATAAGTCTTCCATTGATGATGCTTTACGGTCTTGGTTGCTTGGACCTTGGTATGGTGGTTTCTATTGTTGGTAAGGTGGCCTTCGGTTGAATCCAGATGATTGTTGGTTATTACCGGCATCTCTATAATTTGAGTTGCTTCTCCAATTTGAGTTGTTGTTGTATGAGTTGTTTGGGCCTCCTACGTAGTCAACATCTTCAACTATCATAATGCCTTGTGGGCATTCGTTAGTCTTGTGTGAATTTCCACATGTGTTGCAACCTGTTGGAGTTTTCTTTAGCTCACTTTGCAATTGTTCGATTTTTTGGGTTAGAGCTTCTAATTGGGCTGCAATTAGGGTTTTAGAGTCTACTTGATGAATACTTTTAGAACTGGGTTTGATCCTTAAGGGATTGTAAGCAAAGCTCTTCTTAGCTGCTCTTTCTACGGCTTGGTATGCTTCTGTTGGTGTGACACTTCCGATATCTCCTCCCGCACTTTGGTTTACCGCTTGCTTGTGGGCTCCGCTGATTGCATCGTAAAAGGTTTGACACTGCAGCCACAAATCATGTCCGTGATGTGGGCGTCTCCGAAGGAGACTTTTATATCTCTCCCATGCTGTGGGTAATGATTCATCGTCGTCTTGGCGAAAACTTATGATGCTGCTTCTTAGTTTGGCAGTGCGATCGGGTGGAAAGTATTTCAAAAGGAATTGTTCAGCCATTTTTGCCCATGTGGTGATGGAACCAGGTGGAAGTGAATCAAGCCAGTCGATGGCTCGGCCTTGAAATGAAAATGGAAAAAGTCTTAGTCGAATGACGTTATTTGTACAGTTATTGATTTTGAGGGTAGCACAGATACGAAGGAATCGTGAGATGTGAGTATTAGGATCTTCGTCTTGTAACCCATGGAACTGAACAGAGTTTTCTACAAGTTAGGCAGATTCAATCTGACAACGGAACTGAATTCAAGAATTAGTGGATGATGACACACTGTAGAGAAAGAGGAATTGTTCATCAATTCACCTCTGCCTACACTCCACAGATGAACGGTGATGGGTGCAGATAGTATATATATTTTGATAAAGATTTTTTGCACAGATTCAGTTATAATTGGTTATTACTAATACTAAACCACACACACAAAAGGCAAGTGTACCTGTCGTGTGATAATATAGTGTTGGTAAGAACCGAGTATCAATCTATGGACACACCTAGCCTAGTCAACAAACTTGACGTTTGACTATCAGATTTGGTTTTTGTTAAAGAAAATGATAAGTTGCATTGGAAAGATTTTTTTAGGGTTTAAAAACAATGATAAAAATAAAGTAACTAAGATTTGAAGTGTTTGGATTTAAAACCAGGGAATAAAAGTTATCATCCTAATTAGACTCCACTTATGTAACCGTGATGAATTGGTGGTGTGATTTAAAGGTATGGATTAATGTAGTTATGTTAATGTTTATAAAGATGAGATGGCACGATTTCTCGTTTATCCTGCTACCATAGTGACTAGGATCACGTCAGGTTGAGTTTTACTGCTTAGATCAAAGCCTTAGTAATGTAGGTAAATCTTTTGTGACCTATTTGACATATGATTTCTGAAAACATAACTTAATGTTAAAAAGAGAGTTGATCAAGTTCCTTCCTAACATACCATTAATTTTAGAAAACCATAACAATTACTGAAGATTTCTCAAACTAATAAAACGGAACCCGCAAATGATCAAAAAGTTAAAGTGATATGATTTCTAATAACCATTCCTAGTTCATTAGCCATGGATTTATTATGAAGACTGGTTTCGCGAATGAAAGTTAATCATACGGTTTTCAACCTTGTATGACAATCACAATCAAAAACCATAAATTTATAACTTCTTGTTCAAATATAGATGCCACCCATCAATAGTTTTTCCAAGACCACCATAACATTAAGATAATATTTATCACACCATTATGTTAGGCCCCGTTCCCAGGCACCTCATAGTTGGTCATTCATTGCACTTAAAATATTTTAAAACGTACGTATATTTTGCAGCGGAATTTAAAACTTTCATTAATAACTAAAAACATGTCATCTTATTCATTTACAACATTTGTTTTCATCTCAAAATACAATGACATGTCAAAATACGGATGCCAGCCTCAAAATGCTCCCAGTGGCATATGCATCCATGCCTGCAACTCCTCAGCATCAACAAATACCTGCCAACTATCATGCATACAAAAGTCAGCGACGCTAAGTGAGTTCTAGTTTTATAATAAAACATACTTTTCTTTCATCAAAACCGTCATTACTTTATTTCAAATCATACTATACTTTACAATCGTTCGTGATCATGCATCATACGTACACACAGATAATATCATTATTATCTTCGTCATTACGTTCATTAACTTTGTTCATTGAACGTATTACATTATCGTTCACTTCTCTTTCTAGATTCGGTCAGACTTTACCCTCTTCGTGGCACTCAGCCACGATTACTGAGGTCGAATGACAAGGATCTTGTTTAGTACTTTATTACGATAATTCATTTACGTTCATTCATTCACTTGCTCATTACTCTTTATTACTCGAATCTTATCTCGTGCAATATCCCCGACTCATGCTCGAATGTTGATGCTATGCCGGGGCCTGCTCACAAACCACCGACTCATGTTCGAAGACTGACACAGCACCGGGATACGTGACAAAGATCCCATATGAGCCAATCACAAGGATTGAACTCTATCCAATTCTGTTGCAACACAAAGTCGCTCACCTCATTATCTCGTCTCATGCAATATCCCCGACTCATGTCCAAAGACTAATACTGTGTCGGGTCCTGATAAACAAACCCCCGATTCATGTCCGAAGACTGACACAGTACCGGGATACGCGACGCGGATCTCATCATCTGTCACTTTCGTCATATGCAATATCCCGACTCATGTCCGAAGACTAATACTGTGTCGGGGCCTGCTCACAAACCCCCAACTCATGTCCGAAGACTGATACTGTGCCGGGGCCTGCTCACAAACCCCCGACTCATGTCCGAAGACTGACACAGTACCGGAGTACGCGACAGGGACCTCTTTCGAGTCTGTTGCGACACAGAGTCGCTCACCTCACACATGTGCTTGCAAGCCTTTCTATACTTTCTCTTTTATTCATTTATTCATGCATACATTCATTCATTCATTACGTTCATCTTTTCATTATCTTCCACTTTACGTTACATAATACTTTCATTACATTCATTAACGTTCAACGCAAAGCCAAGGGAAGACATACATACATAATAAGGAACATATACATAAACATACACCATCACCATACAGGCAACATCATACATGAATAACACACATCAAACATAAGCCGTCACATCATAACCAGGCCTATCTCCCTATAATACCCCTTAAAAACCACTTAAAAACCTTAAGTCCAAATCTGGGCGCATGGGACCTTCCAGGCGCATGAGCATAAAATTCTAAGTGTAAAACAGTCTGGGCGCATAGGCACTATTTGGGCGCTTCTGCCCTGTTCAGGCGCTTTACCACTATGCAGGCACATCAACATTTAGCCGTTTCAATCACTTTGGACGCATGGAACTATTTAGGCGCATGGCCAACACTTGGGTGCATGGCCAACACTTGGGCGCATGGCCAACACATAGGCGCATGGGCCACTGTTTAGGCGCATGGCCAACACTTAGACGCATGGCCAACATGTTGGGCGCATGGGCCATTATTTAGGCGCATGACCCACTCTTGGGCGCATGGCCAACACTTAGGCATCTGGCCACTCATGTTGGACGCATGGGCCACTGTTTGGACGCATGAACCACTGTTTGGATGCATGAACCACTGTTCATGTTCATCAAAGCATTCTGAAATATTTTCTATGGCATCAACATCACCCGATTATCATTCTAATCATACCCAAACACAGATCTAACATACTAAGGCCATCTAAGCATGCTAAACATCATCACTAACCCATAATCATCACTATAACATACTTACATACATGCATCACTTCGAACATCAAGCTGTAAACCCACAGTTTCTTTCAAAATGTTTACTTAATATACATAATAGCCCCAAACAAGTTGAAAATCAGTAAAAGAGGGGTTCTAGAAACTCACCTTGAGCAGCCTTTGAGCAACACACTTCAAGTTCGAGACCCACCTTCGATTCAGCTCTTGTATCCTGGAAACAAACACTAAACAACCAGAACTTCGGTCAAGAACTCGAAACCCAGCTGAAACCGAGCTCATATAAGAGAATACTTACCTTTCAAGCTGCTTCTTCCACTTTCTCTCTCTAGAACAGGGGCTTCTATCTCTTCTTTCTTCTTTTCAGCCGATTGAAGAAGATGAAGAAGAAATGGGCAACCATGCCCCCTTTAAACTTTAAAGTAATACGGTTTTGTACTTTGTACACTTTATCTCCCTCCACTTGTGCACAATTTCTATTCTTTCTATTTACTTTCCTTTTCCTTTCGTTTAAATATAAATTCGGGGTGTTACACATTAGTTCATCAGAAATTACATAAGTTTCATCCGATTAGGATGATAAAAAGAGTTTAGCTTATAATGAACTTGAACATAACAACAGATAACAAAGAAGATAGATATGTAATCATCAGTGATCTGGAACAATCAAACCGATAATCCACAATGGATGACGTTTAGACGATCCCGAGCTTCTTCCAAGTATTGTAGGCACCTCCCCAGCCTCCAAATGACCTTGAAGTCTTGATGCCCGAGAGAATTCTGCAAAATAATTCTCCCACCAAAGCTTGCTAAAAATGGTGAACCTAGGCTTCTATTTATAGGCTTTCTGGGGTGTTTAAGCACGGCCCCATGCTAGTACAATGCTTACAAAAGTTGGTCGGCTCGTACATGCAGGTTGTGTCGAGCACGGCCCCGTGCTAAATAGGGCACGGCCCCGTGTTGGAGGTGGGCACGGCCTCGTGCCTCATGGGGCACAACCCCGTGACTACTTTTAGGGGACAGTACTTTTTGTCCTGTCGGATGTCCAAGCACGGGGGTGTGTTAGTTTAGCATGGGTGTAAGGCCCCATTCCCAGGAAGCTTACAGCTGGATCCTCATCGCACATAAAACATATAACTTACCTTTATCTTATGAAAATATTGCAGCAGAAACATAAAAATAACTTTTCATAACATTAAATATGCTTTTGCAAGTTAATACAAGCGTTCATTTCAAAATGTCGTTCGCTCGCATTACAATGCAAAAACATTAACAAAAGAATGCCATCCAAAAGAGCTCAGTAGCCGCCTCGTGCCATCCTTAGCAACTATTACCTGCCAACTAGAAACACATAAAAGTCAGCATTGTTGAGTGAGTTCTAGTTTTATAATAAAACATACATTCCATCGATAAAATCGTTCTTATTTTCTTTCAGAATCATACTATACTTTTCATTCATTCGTGATCATACATCATACATACATATAGATAATATCATCATTATCTTCTTTAATCTTTCATGCTTCATTCTTTACCTTTCCTTTCTGTCAACCATAAACCCTTCCCTTCTGTTCATGGTACTAGACCTATGCCTATCATAGACCTTCTATAATGGTGCATCGCACCTCGTGGTCACAGTACCTAGGGTAAGATTTAGGTTACTATGCAATACCTTTCTGTTCGTGGTTCTGGACCTAGGCCTCTCATGGACCTTCTATAACGGTGCATCGCACCTCATGGTCACAGTATCTAAGGTATGAATGTATGTGTACGATTTCCATATGCAATACTTTTCTGTTCGTGGTTCTGGACCTAGGCCTATCATAGACCTTCTATAACGGTGCATCGCACCTCATGGTCACAGTACCTAAGGTATGCAGCAATAGTTCTATGCAAATGGTCAATCACAAAGAAAGACCCTGATATACATGCCATGCTTACCAGACTATATTTACTTTCATTACTCGTTAATGCATGCATTCTTACTTCATGTTCCTCTTTTCTTTATCTTCCACTTTACGTTACATAATACTTCATTACATTCATTAACATCACACGTAAAGACACAGGAAAGATAAATATACATAATAACAAGGAACATAACATACACAAGCATTAACATCATATAGGACAACATCATAGATACATAACATGCATATCATGCAACAACAGCATCATCATGCCCAACATGCTCTATAAGGCCTCAATCATCATCTTACATGAACTTACGGAAACCTTTACGTCAAAACTTACATCTGCACCTTCCCCCAAAAGTCAGAATTATACTACATTGTTCCTCGGGTGCAACAGCCCTATTCAGGCGTATGGACACCCTTTAGTCGCATGGCCTCCATGCGACTGAACATCATGCGAATGAACTGATAGGATCTCAGCAACTAGTTTGATCGATTCGAATGATTTCAGCAGCGGAATAGAGTACCAACTAGCACAATTCGAGCAAGAATACCAAAGATATAGCAATGAACAGAATTAGTTATAGAGAGAGAAAGTTTCTGCAAAAGGAATATTTCATTCAATCACACGCTTTTGCATGGCTTTCGCAAAATTACAATTTAGGTCATTCTTCCTTATATAAGGAAAGATGACGTAGGCTGATGTCACTTGATAGTGACATCTAACCATTATTTAACAAACTACTAAAACACTAAAACTACTGAAGATGTCAAGCAGCTGACATCTTCTTACAAGAAGCTAAGTGTTTACTTATTACAAAACTACTGATAAGAAACTACTGAAACTACAACGACTGAAGAACAAGCTCTTCAGTCATTTTACAAAACTACTGAAAGTAAAAACATAAAACTACTGATAAACACAACTACTAAAGAAGTACTCTTCAGCTGTTGTGACAAACTACTGAAACTTCAGCACTTGGTCTTCAGACTTGAACTTCAGACGTTTCATCAGCTGATGACTTCAGTAGATGTCATCAGCTGATGTCTTCAGTCTTTGTCTTCAGACTTTGTACATCAGTTGTTGATCTTCAGCACTTGTGGACTTCAGCTGTTGGACTTCAGCACTTTAGTCTTCAGCTGTTGAAGTCTTCAGCACTTGTCGAACTGCTGATGAAGCCTTCAGCAGTTGTGATATCATGTGGGACTTAGAGGTTTTTCGATCTTGACTCATTGGTTCTTTTGGTCCAACATGAACCAATGTGGATGAAAACTCATGCGAATGAACACCCAATCGTATGAATGGACTAATGCGGATGGACCTTATGCGAATGGGACTAATACGGATGAGCACTTATGCGACTAGACCTTCAATCGCATGACCTCCATGCGACTGGCCTTTTAATCATGCGAATGGACCTTCAATCATGTGAATGGACCTTCAATCGTGCGAATGGACCTTCAATCATGCGAATGGACCTCAATCGCACCCTATTTGGCCATATGGCCTCCATTAGGTCTCTAGTCGGTCGCCTAGCCCTAGCTGATGCAGAATGCAGTTCATCCTGACTGCAGCCGAGGGTTTTCGGCCTCCAACCTCATCTAAACCCATTTTAAGCCCAAATCAACCATCCTAAACCTTAGGGATGCATACCACAACACCATTCAATCACACAAAAGCTCACAATCAAGACTCAAACGCATCATACGCATACGTACACATACACAAACGGGTCAACATACACACACACAAAAACCCGATTTTCAGATGTGTTCCAGCCCTAAATCATTCAAAAACATTTAAAAGAGGGGTCCTAGAACTCACACAAGTGATCATAACGAGTAGAGCTTCGATTTGACTCGCTTCTCACAATTTTTGGCTACTCGAACCAACCCGAACCAACTTTTTCTCCTTTTCTCTTCTTTCTCTCTTCTCCTCTTTCTTTGGCTTATTTGGTGGGTGTGGGGAGAGGGTAAAGGTTGCCCACTCCCTTAAATACTCGCACTTTCCCAAATTTCTCTCGTTGGTGAGTTTGGTCCCTCGACTTTGGACTTTATTTCTTTTTCTTCATTCGTCGGCTTCAAAGTAAGTAAATAACCAGGTGTTACAATAGGGACATGTTTCTGGCAAGGCATGGGGCATGCTTAATGAGGCACGGCCCCATGCTTGGACTCCAAATCTCAGATTACTTCAATTTCTTGTTAATATGCTTCTTTTGTCCATCTTGCCCTTTTAAGCACCTGAAAACACAATTTAACATTTTTAAGTACATTTTCATCATTTTAAGGAAGATATTAAGGAATAATTGATGAGCTTTTGATAGGATTTTTAGGTATAATTTGGAGCACATCAAACGGCATAGCTGAAAGAAAGAATCAAAGTTTGATCGAGACTGCTAGAACAATGCTTGCTGACTCAAAACTACCTATTTAATTCTTGAATGAGGCAGTGGCAAATGCATGTTACATGCTCAATCGAGTCTTAGTGGTCAAGCAACATGGAAAAATGTGTTATGAATTACTCTAGCGACGTAAACCTAATTTGGAGTATTTAGAACTGTTTGGCGCACCTTGTACATTGTTGAAGAAGACTCAAAATGGGAAGTTTAGCAAGAAGGAAAAAGAAGGGATATTTCTCAGATACAGCATAGCAGACAAGAGAGTTTACAACAACTCAATGAGTCAGGTAGAAGTGTGGTGCAATATTGACATTCAAAGATACACCACCCCCCAACTGGGAAAGGGCCGTCATTCTTCTTGACTATGATGGTTTCTTTAAATCCTTCAATCTGCCGAATTCTCATACTGATGATGAGCTATCTACTAGAATGATGTACGATGCTCTTAACACTCCTCCATCAGACTCGATATCAACAGGTCCATTAGATGATTCCTCTAACTCTTCAAAGGGAGACCTTGAAGTGAGTGAGCCTTCATCTTATGATGAGGCAGGTGAAACTGCTAATGAGGACCAGGAGGAACAGGTTCCTACCAATTAAAAAACACAAGCATCAAATCTTGATGCCTTTGACATTTCAAAACCTCATACTCCAACAACTACAGATCCTGAACCTGGGTTTAACAATCTGGATAATAAGGTGATTGTTCCAACAACTCCCGGATTTTGGCTAAATGTTTATCATCCCCTGGACAACGTCATTGGGGATGTTCGATCAGGAGTATAGACCAGAAATAAGCTGTACTTAGCTGATTATGCCTTGGTAATAGAAAAGGGGTACCTTCACGATGGAGCATATCGATGTTTTATGTCTCAATTTGAGCCAAAATATGTTAGTGAAGTGTTAAACGATGAGGCATGGGTCAGTGCGATGCAAGAAGAACTCCTACAGTTCAAGAAGTTAGGAGTGTGGACCCTTGTGGACAAACCAAAAGGTGCTAAGGTGATTGGCACTAAATGTGTATTGAAATGCAAGAAAGATGACCAAGGGGTAATAATCAGGAATAAGGCCCGACTTGTAGCTCAAGGATTTCGACAAGTCAAAGGCATAGATTATAATGAAGTGTTTGCACCGGTGGCAAGGATGGAAGCAATACGTATATTTCTAGTTTATGCATCCTACATGAAGATCAAAGTCTATCAACTAGATGTCAAGAGTGCGTTCCTTCATGGTGAAATCCGTGAGACAATTTATATTAGTCAACCAAAAGGTTTTGAGGATCCTTATCATCGGGGCAAAGTTTACAAGCTGGATAAGGCTCTCTACGGGCTCCATCAAGCCCCTAGAGCATGGTATGAGAAACTCTCATCTCGTCTGGTGAAACACGGTTTTCGTAGGGGAGTTATTGACTATACACTGTTCATCAAAGAAAAATATGGTGACTTACTGTTGGTACAGATTTATGTTGATGACATAATCTTCGGTTTCAAAAACGAAGAGTTATGTAAAGAATTTAAATCTGTAATGAAAGTAGAATTTGAGATGAGTGCCATAGGGGAGATGAAGTTCTTTCTCGGGTTACAGGTGGATCAGACATTAAAGGAAATAATTCTACATTAGACCAAGTATGTAGGCGATATCCTCAGTCGGTTCGATATGGAAAATACTTTTGCAGCAGGAACTCCACTTGCCACAAACCATGACGTGGCACCCGTCAAAAATGGTGATCCGGTTGATGCCACCATGTTTAAAGGAATGATCAGATCTCTTATGTACCTCACAACCACACGACCTAATATCATGTATGCAGTGTGTATTTGTTTCAGATATCAGGCGAAACCAAAAGTAAACCATCTAATAGGAGTCAAAAGGATTTTTCATTATTTGAAGGGTACTCCAACACTCGGGTTGTAGTATCCTCGTGATGATGACTTTGAGCTTACAGCGTATAGTGACTCGGATTATGGCGGTTGCAAAATGAATTACAAGTCAACATCAGCGGGAGTCAGTTCTTTGGGAGACGGTTAGTCACCTGGCAGTGTAAGTAGCAGACTTTCATCGCCCTGTCAACATGTGAAGCTGAATACGTTGCTGCTACAAGTTTCTATTCACAAATCATCTGGATTCAACAGCAAATGCGTGACTACAGTTTGCAATTTTCTAACACTCCTATATTTGTTGATAATTTCGCTGCTATTGTCGTAACAAAAAATCCATTCCAACATCCTAAAACTAACACATCGGTATTAAATATCACTTCATACGTGACTGTTTGGAAAAGCACTTAATCGATGTTGTTAAAATAAATACGAATTTTCAACGCGCCGACTCTACACAAAAGTATTTGATAAACCAAGGTATTTATATCTGTTAGAGGTCAATGGCGTGAAAAAAAAAAGTGATGTGATTCCAGAAGACGAGAGTTCGTAGTCCGACTAGTGTAGTTAATTTTATTTTTTATTTTATTTTATTTTATTTTATTTTATTTTATTTTATTTTATTTTATTTTATTTTATTTTATTTTATTTTATTTTATTTTATTTTATTTTATTTTATTTTATTTTATTTTATTTTCTGTTTGTTAAAAACATAAAAAGATTTTTGGTTTTAGAATTTTAGAGGGAGAATAGGTTAATTTAGCATTAAATTCGTGCAGTATTTAATTACTTTAAAAAAACGAGGGAGGAGGGGAGCTTATCTAAAAGAAATGAAATCAAATCTGTGATTTTGATTCAATATTTATGGAAAATGATAATATACAGGGAATAGATTGTTTAGGACTTTAAAAGATTTTAAATGATAAGGATGCAAAATTCAAAGTATAAATCTGAGAAGTCTAAGCAAAATAAAAGGAAAAATGATAGAGAAAGTAGACCTAGAGGTTGCTAGTTCATTATATGATGTGTCGATAGATTCAACACAATAGATTAGTAGACCTCATTGGTGGTTTTAAATTCAAACTAAGTTGTTCAACTTGCTATGGGTTCCCATCTTATCTCTGGTTAACACAATCAACGTATTTCCAATAAGGGGTGACAAGCAAAATAAACGCCACAAATGTGTGCGAATGACCATCAAATATGAGCAAAGCACATGTAAAAATGCTAAAAGCAATCAAGCTGATAACATATGTTGTTGGTGTGTTATGTGTAAAAATAAAAATAAATGCTCTAACAAGAAGATAGGTTGTGTGCCTCTCTGCTATGCGGTGGCACTGACCTTCCAGAATTCAGTGTTGTTTGTGCCTCTCTGTTATGCGATGGCACTGACCTGAGGCTTAGCATCTCTTTGAAAGCTCTTAGAATAGTTTTTTCTTGAAATATACCCATAGACCGCTCAAAAATCTCCTGAGTAATGTTGATTACCATATAAGCGTGGGATCAACAATGCTCGTTGAAATAATTAAACCTTAACTCATCACCAATGTGTGTCAAAAATCTGTGTATGGATTTAAGAGGACAAGTATACTAACAGTCATCGTGAGCTACAGTTCTTAAAAGTCAAAATCATTGTGTGCATCCTATAGCTCTAGTATGATTTTCTAAAACTACTATTGACTCTTGGTCAAAACAAGAATCTATCATCAAAATGGTTTATTAAAATGTCCCAAATGATTCTGATATACCTGCATGATTCCATAATGAATCACTCCAGAAATAATAAATTAAATTGAAGTTGTGCTGTCCAGGAAGTAAAATCGGTTAGATGTACTCTAATAGGTTTAATTCCATCTCGAATCAAAAATACAAAAATATGACATGTTTTGTTTTAAATTTCAAAGTGTTTTCAAATTCTTGTTTTCTAGTAATTTGTTACGTAGATGTCGGACTCTACAACTAGACTTAATCTATGAATCACTCACTCAAAAGGGGTCACGTCTGAGGTGACCAAAATGTTCAAAATTAAAATAAGTCACGCCAAAGGTGACCAAAATGTTCAAAATTAAAATGAGTCACGTCTGAGGTGACAAATCTGGTTTTAAAATTAAAAGGATCACGTTTGAGGTGATCAAACAGTTTAAATTAAAAGGTCATGTCTGAGATGATCATCAGTCATAATGTTCAATATCAAAAGGTAAAGGTTTTAAGTGTTTGAAAGTGTGTAAGGTTAAACTCATAAGTATGGGGCCAATCACACGATTGGATCACAAGTATGGGCCAATCGCATGATTGGATCATAAGTATGGACCAATCGCATGACTAGACCATAAGTATGAGCCATTCACACGACTGGACCATAAGTATGAACAAGTCACACGATTGAATCATAAGTATGAGCCAATCACACGATTGGACCATGAGTAGGGAACAACCATGCGATGGGACTACAAGACTAAACTAATCGCACGAATGGATCAAGGAGTATGAGCCAGTCGCACAACTGAACCCCAGTCGCATGACTGAAGCATGAGTATGGGCTCTGTCACATGACTGGAGCAGGCGTATGGGTCCTACGATTGAACATTAAGATAGTATAAAAGGAGGGGTGAGTCGGTCGCATTTCTCACCACCCCAAATCGCTCAAAACCTGCTCATACGTAGACACCCTGCCAAAATTTCTTCTCATCTTGATTTCTTGCTAATTGTGTTACTAACTGATCCATTGTTCATCTACAGGTAATGTGGGACTGAAATTGATCAAAATGACCGGTGTAATCAAACCCTAAATGACCTAATTGCCTAAAATCAAGAAATTAGTAATACTCTTAAAATAGACCACTTAAATGACCATAATCGTTAAAATAAGGACATTAAGTGATATTTTGAGTTTCTGCGAATCTAAAGAGACTGAACACGACGTCTAACATCAAGATTTGACCAAGATTTGGGGTCGGAGTGTCGCACAGAGCATTATGCGAATGGACACTCCGAATGAACTTATGTCGCATGATTGAGCCAGGCGCAAGATTCATTCGCACGATTGACTCATTCGGTGACTCAATCGCATGACTGACTCAACGCATGGCTTAACACACAAATAAGTTCAGTTGCAAGCTCAATCGAATGACTAAAGTCAGCCGCATGCTCAATTGCACAACTGAACTCAGTCGTATGGTTCAATCACATGATTGAATCAGACTGATAAAAAACAATTTAAGTTTCAACAGATGTTTGTAATGCATAAATCTAACATATATGTCTCTTGTTTTGCAGCAATACGGCTGATAGGTGGACTATGAGAACTAAGCACAACATATGTGCTCACCTGGATGCCACCACCAGGAATGCTTCTGACTTTGCTGGGATTATTGCATTTCTTAGGAGATCAAGGATCTTCAAAGCCATCTCGACACCATGCACTCTGTAAAGATCCATATAGCGGGCATTCTGGGAGAGCGCCAAGGTTGACCGATCAGTCAAGCCACACTGTATACGGAGCTCTATATTCGGTCAAGATATAGAGATTACTGAGGATGACTTGAGACGGGTCTTAGGTTTGGGTAAGGACGAAGCCCACCCAACTAAGTTACATCCCCTCACGGTCCGAGGATGCTTTTTGAGGATTAAGTATGCCGGTGACAAAAATGTCGATGTACTTAACAAGAGTAACATGTTCCCACAATTCAAATACTTGGCACGTGTGATCTTGAAGTGTATAGCCTCCAGGCGTGGAGGATTTGACAAGCTCTCCGACCAAATCCAGAATGCATATGTTACACTGGTACTGAACCATCTGTTCAGTTTCTCCAGCATGATTTTCTCCTATCTGATCGAGAACCTTGAGGCTAAAGGCAAGGAAGGTTTATGTATGTATCCACGTTTCTTACAGCAGATTATTGACGACAAGCTTCATTCGCTGCCAAAGGTGAGAGATGATGCAGTGATGCTTGAGGTGATGGATGATACCACCTTAGGCACGATGCGAGTATACAGGGGAAGCAGGTGAAGCCCCCTGTCAGGAGATTGTTTAAGCACCTGGCCCGAGAAGACTATCTTAACAAACTATTTTGTTTTTGTTGTAAGCTTTTTAGACTAGGGCATCTAAAAGATGGGTTGGATAATGAAGGTTATACAGATTGAAAATGTGTTACTAATAGATTTAAGGAGCACGATGTTAGCTTTTAACATTTAAAGAATATGAATCAATGGTCTGAATTACATCAAAGGTTCGACTGTAATAAAACAATTAAAAAAATAATGTTCGATCAATTTAAGAAAGATGGAGATTAAACCAAGTTCTTCACGTTAACAAAATTCCTTTTGGCTTTCCTTTTCGTATATGCATATATAACCAATGTTAACTATAAAAGACACAATATTAAATAACATATGTACGATTGTGTAATATATTATAATAGAATTTGTATTTTTATTGTAAGAACCACTAAGGGGCAGTGTAGTTCTTCTAACCCAATCCATCCTTCTCTTTTCTTCCTTAGGCAATTGAAAATGTACTCGATCTAGTTTAGGTTTTTAGCATATGTTTTTGTTATCACTAATGTTAAAAACCATTAATTGACAGTGTTGCTTTTTACTGCCTCCCCTACTACACTACAAAAAGCAACCAAGAAATTGTGTTTAAATATCCTACCAGATTCTTTTATAGTTGTTAGGTAGTCAACAAATTCCCTTATGTGAATTTTCTTTGGTATGGCCACTCTAAATTGACTTGTCCATTCATTTACAACATGATCATTGGTGTTTGGCTTAAGCTTCTGATTCTATTTTATTGGTCCATCTAGTATTCCAAATACCTTATTTATCAGAGAAGTTATTACTTGAAGTGTAGAGTGCCATATTTTAATTACTTATTTTATGATCATAGTTTTTTAACAACCAAAAAGTAAAAAAAATTGGTATTAAATTAAATTTTAAATACAATTTGTCTCAAAAACCATCTCTATAACATCTTTCCTTTGCTCCTTTGTTAACTTTCCTATAAGCTACACTTAGTTTAATGGTGAACATCTAGTGTAAGAAAATTATTTAAGTTGTGTCTTTTTAGTCATTTCTTTTGAGTTTGTTTTTCTTTTTTTCTTATCTTATTACATCATCACCATGTTTACTTTCCTTTCTCTTTAACCCAATTGCCTTTTTCTTTATTTTTTTTTCTACTAACATTATACTTATCTTCTTCTTTCATATATAAAATCCTTGATCACCATATCATCATCAACAATCTTTTTCATTTCAAAAGAATTATGAAATATATTAGACAATTGATAAGTAAGACAGATTGTTAAACTAAATACTAACAGTGTGCACTAACATGTAGAATCAGTTCATTCATTATTGATCATTATTGTTGTTTACTCATCATTAGTAAATTTACTAAAGTACTAGATGTTAACCCTTTCACTTTTTCTTCTACTATTAAAATGTTCACAAGATGATGTTCTATTATGACACAATGTTTGTTAATATGACACAATATACTAAAGAATACATATTATTACACAATGACATAATCACTTGATGCTATATTATTATAGAACAGAGCAATACACTTTTTATTACAAAATGATGCTCTATTATGAAACAATAGGACGTAATGTTTGCTAATATGACATAATATGCCAAATCACACAATATTCTCCTACAACATGCTTCTTATTACACAATACACAACATG
This sequence comes from Flaveria trinervia, assembly GCA_025506515.1. Lineage (NCBI taxonomy): Eukaryota > Viridiplantae > Streptophyta > Magnoliopsida > Asterales > Asteraceae > Flaveria > Flaveria trinervia. Next base: position 81,620,859 of record CM046445.1, on the reverse strand, counting down.
ACACATTAACTAAGCGTTAAAGTTTACATTCATAACAACTGATAAAGACACAACACTACTTTACACAATGATGCTTTATTATGACACAATACGACACAATGTTTGCTAATACAACACAATGATGTGAAATATACCAGCTGTTGAAGTAGTTGGTTTCTTCTTTTAAATTTTGATTAATTTTGAACATACTTTCAATGGATGTTCGTTTATTTGTAAATTTTGAATTGATTCATATTTGTCCATTGTTTTAATTTGTGGTATCACAGGTGTTTGAAGCTTGCAAGCATGGTAAAGTAGGTTGAACCGTTGCCAGAGGATATGATTATAAGGTTGCCACTAAGTTTTTTTGTTGAATTTCAATATGATTTGTGATGTTGATTTTGATTGACCTTGATGGTGATGAAGCATAAGCGTAAACAGTTTTCCGAGAGTGGAAAGGAATATAATGTCCTTACGTTTTATTAAATGTTTTACTATAGAGATTAATGTAGAGATTAATGAAAAGGCTGATGCAACCTAAACATCTTTAGTCTTTCCTGCATGCTGCACAAGTACATTGAAGTGGAATGCTTCGGAAGTTTCACATGTGCAACAGAAATACTCTAAGTGTGAAATCTTCCGAAGCTAAGACCAACATCTTCCGAAGCCAAAGATGAAGTCTTCCGAAGCCTCAGACACAAAGTCTTCCGAAGCTTCAAGTTCATGAAGACAGATTTCTTCCGAAGACTTTTAGTAACATGCTTTATCTAATGTACTGTTCCATAAAGCTGGACACCTTTTTCCGCTGCAACTCTACAAGTCACCAACTAACATGGTTTGGTGAAAAGGTCCATGCTTTTGGTAACTGTACATTGAGGTCTTGAGTCTGTAACTTTCTACTTTATGTACTTTATCCTTTTTGTAATAGATAAGGATGTGAGCTATGGCATGTCATAGTCACTAGTCAAAAGGCAATCTGCCTTTTGACTCTACAATTGATTTTGTGTGTGTCTAGTCAATTGTATCCAGCTGGCTTTCAAAGTATAGCCGGCTGTAGGATGTTGTATAAGTATCTCATGTTCTTGTATCTTTCGAATATGCTTTTGTAACACTTGTAATAGAACATAGAGAAGGCAATATACTGCATTCTTGAAAACCAAACACTTGTGTTCTTTATGTTCTGTCTCATATACTACTTGTGTTCTTAGTGTCACCACTTGGTGAATCCAGTTTACTGTTTGATCTAAGTTTAGTTTATCTCCTCTTTGTGTTGTTGTGTTGTAACTCTACACCCTTCAACGATCCTGCATTTGGTATCAAAGCTTTCTCCCCTTGATATAAGATCTCACCATCTTTAGATCCCTCACACACACAAATACTAAACCTTTCAAATAGTAGCCATTTCCAAAACTGATATGGAAACTGGAACCATGAACAAGTCCCCACTGATCACTCTTGATGAGTTTGACACCTGGTGTTTAAGAATGGAAGGTTTCATCAGGTCTCTTGATTCAAGAATGTGGGAGTCTATTGAGATGGACCTTTCATACCCAGCACACCTTCTGCTACTGGTGCTGGTATGATCCCTAAAGATGTGGCTAACTACTCTGATGAAGATAGGAAGAGAGTAGAGATAGACAGAAAAGTCATGACAGCTCTTCAAACTGCCCTTCCAAACTCTGTGTACAGAGGTTTCAAGAAGTGCAAAACAGCCAAGCAGTTATGGGATGCATTGAAACTGATGTATGAGGGTTCTTCTGAAGCCAAGGAGAACAAGAAGGATCTCCTGAAGCAGCAGTTTGAAAACTTCACCTTCAAAACAGGTGAAACCATATTGTGGATACCCTAGTGGATGGAGGAGTTTCTCTTGAAAACAGAGACATTGTAAGGAAGTTCATGTCCTCACTTCCTAGGCAGTGGACACACTACTGTGTGGTGATCAAGAGAACTGAAAATCTCAAAACTCTTACTCTGACAGAGTTATATGGGATTCTCAGTGGCTACCAGATTGAGATGAACATGCAAGGTTCATCTGGAAACTCCAACAATCAAATGGGTTCAGCCCTACATGTGGTTGAAAGGGATAGCATAGAACCCAAACATCATCTCTTATGCTACCCTGACAACTCACCCAAAGCTCCTTTCATCACCTTCCCAGAGACACCAAAGGAGAACTACACTCAAGGAAGCCCATTCCAAGAGACAAGCTCTTCTCAAGCTTTTGTGTCTTCTGATGAAAGTTATGGCAACTCTCTTTTCACTCTTGAAGACCTGGACTGTATCCATCCAGATGATCTGGAATACATGGAAATAATCCAAAAGATGGCTCTTCTCACTCATAGAGCCAAGAAGTTCTACAAGAGGACTGGAAGGAAGTTTCCAAGCAATGCAACCAGTGGAAAGTTTGGACTGGACAAAGTCAAAGTAAAGTGTTACAACTGTAACCTGATGGGCCACTTTGCCAGAGAGTGTAAGGCACCTAGAACAAATGGTGGCCAAACACAATCCAGACCAAACTACACTGACAAAGCTCTCCATAATGAGAAGTCAAAGCAGCAAAGCTGTTGCTGTTGAAGAAGGAGGCTTTGACTGGAGCTTTTAGGTTGAAGATGCCTCTCCAAACCAAGCACTGATGGCAGATCATGATGAAGCCAAGGTATTAGAACATCTATGTACTCCTGAATTCATTGCTAAAGTTAACAAGTACAGGTCCTATAACTTGGAACTGAGATCTGATATTGAGTCCTTAAACATTTTAAAATCTGATTTTAGAAAGTCTGAAAATGATTATGTGACACCCCGTATTTTTTGTATGGTTAACGTTGTTTCATTTCTAAACCATTTCCGTCACTTAGTATTATTAAATTCAAATTGAATAAATGGAATTGTAATTGTAATTATTTGATTTATTTAAACTTCAAACTAACTCAAAACAAAATTTAGTTAACTATGAAATTAATTCAAAGTGGAGGGGCCTAAAGTGCAACTTCATAAATATATTATAAATCCCAATCTCCTCTCGGCTAACATTCTTTAATCGCATAACTCACTTCCTCGGAACCCTAATTAGCGTCGGCAGCCCTCCCCTCTTGGTGCTCCATCGATCGACGGCAGCTCTCTCCCTCTCGACGTTCTCCCTCCCTGGCGACAGCCTCTTTCGCGATTCCAAACTGCCGATAGCAGCCCTTGTCATCAAACGCAGTCCTTCGGCGACGGACACCTATTTTGTGATCGCAAGCACCAGCCGAAACAGCCCACCCGGTATGACCCCCCTCTCCTTCGTTATGTAAGTTCGTTACATATGGCTTCGAGTGTTTGGTTTCGGTTCGGTTTCGGTTGCAAGGCGAATGGTCGACCTTGAGTATGTATATTGTTTTCTTAAGTATGTATGTGTGGAAGATTATTATGTTTGTATGTGTGTCGTGCATGTGTATGTCTTTCTGCATATATATATATATATATATATATATATATATATATATAATATATATATATATATGCAGTCGTGATGCGATTATGTGTATATATACATAATGTGAATGTGTGTGATGTTCTTCTATGTGCATGGATGTCCCGGTTGTGGGGGAGGGGAGATTACAACAGTTACGTATATAATTTGGTGGTAGTGAGTAATTATATTATGTGTGTTTGCCTTGTCCATGTGCATATGTTATATTTATATGGTTGTGTTAATATGAATGCTTGCATGTATGTATACTTGTGTTTATGCATGTGGGTGCGTTAAGCGATGTGGGTGTTCTGCGTGTGATGAGTATGTGTGTTATGTGTGAATGTGTGAGTTGATGATGGGTTTGAGCTAGTAGATTTTGATGGATATACTTCATGTGTATTGGTATGTATGTGTATGTACTCCACGTATATGTGTGGTTATGGTATGGTGGGTGTTTGTGTTGTTGATGTAGGGTTATCATTGTGTATGTGTTCCTTCAACAAAATACATATATATATATATATTATATATATATATATATATTTTGTGTGTTCAAGATGTATGTAGCATAATATATAAGTATTTTTTTATGTGTGTGGAAATGTATATATTGGTATGTCTAAGTCTGTTATATCGGGGTTGTGCTATTAAATGGATGGTTTCAAATATAAATGTGTTGAGCGTGCTTGCATGTGAATGGAAAATAAGTTAACTGTCTGCATCGTAACCGAGCCGTGAAATGCGAAACCGTATGACCAAAATTATTAGTATTTAATATTAATTATATATATTAAATAAAACTCAGGTTAATTGAAACTCGATCCATTGTGCTTACACTTGTTTGTTGCAACGCACTCGAGGTGAGTCTTCACGGCCCCTATTATACATTACTTTGTTTTTGGGGGAGAAAACATGCAAACTTTATTTACAAATGGTTTCTAGTATTATTGTTTATCGCTTGTTACGTTAGTGCAAACATACTTAAAAGTCCTTACATTCTCAAACCGTTAGTAGTGTGTAGCGAGGTAATTCTGAGTAGTACTACTGGGTTTGACAAACCCCGCCCGGGCTAGTTGCGCTAGCTTGAGTGGAGGTAAAACGGGTGCGTTATTGACCTAACATTTGTCACTGTTTGGGTTAGACGTGACGGGAAGGCAACAAACTTACAAACAGTCAGCTTCAGTTTGAAACGCTAACTAACTTCATTATAGGCTAGCTACCTATCGATATGCTTTAATTACTTTACCATTCAAACAGTTACAAACATTTTTATCTGTTATTAAACCTGTGAACTCACCAACTTTATGTTGACACACTTTAGCATGTTTTCTCAGGTCACAGGAACGCTTAAGCTCATGTTAGTTAAAGAACGCACTCAAGACATGCATCATCAAACTCATTATTTTCTTTGGGAACTTCTAGTATTGGTTTACATTTGTCTTTATGCTTCCGCACTGATGTTTATTTCGTTTATGTTCACTCTGATTTAAAGTTCAAACGTTTATTTAAGTTCATATAGTGTCGTTTGATATGACCGTGTCTGAGATCCTGGTTTGTCACACGCCTCGTGGTAAAACCCCGCATGTGAAATTTGAGGGTGTGACAGATTGGTATCAGAGCCATTGGTTATAGAGAACTAGGATTGCATTTGCATCTAGACTATAGCCTTAGACACAACACTAGCATTGCACAGACACTCTTACTTGCTTACGAACTTTGTACGAACATTGCATTATACTCGAGTTGCGTTACAAAAAATCCATATCATTATCACTTGTACCATCCATGTCACCTGTATCACCCTCGACTAGTAGAGAGACCGAGGATTCCGCTCGTCCGCCTTCGGCATCTATACCTGTTTCTTCACCCCCGGAGTCTAAGAGACGTCGACTTGAACCTAACATTGCAACCACGAGGCACAAGGAGCCCTTAAATACACACGACTCACCTAACAACAACAACTAGGGGGAAAACATACCCTACCCTCCTACCTCTTTTCACACTTGCTTCTATTTCTGTCATACCCTATCTTCCCTATCCGCCCGAACAATCATTCGCCACCATGTAACTGCGATGAAACGTTGGACACGACATATGCTTGAGACAACCAAATAGATTCGAAATCTATCAGAGAATCAGACTCGGACACGTGAATACTTAGAGCTCCAAAGGAAAAGCATTGAATCCACTGACAAGTGCCATAACAGACTCATAAGTGGAAATTCTTTACCCAGATGGGCATGATTGTTTCCATCCAACTGATATATATTGAACTATGATTGTTTGATTTGAATACATTGTACTCCATACAATATATTTTTATCAGGGATTATTATTTGATTATTGACTGTTGTGATTTGTGAAACGCATGATTATTTACATTGTACATTATGATGATTATATATTATATATTTTCTCATGTTCGTGTATTGTGAATGCGAAGAATCATGTCTGGAAGAAGAGCTGGACGTCCAAGCGGACGAGGAAACATCAACATGACTCAAGTTGAGTTAGATGCCATTATCAATGAGCGTGTTGCTAACGCGCTTGCAGCATATGAACAGACCCGAAATCAGAACCAGAATAACCAGAACCAAAATCAAGGAGGTAACCTTGAGCCTAACGGACCATTGGTTTTTCCCTATGATAACTTATTATCGAATTCTAAATTTCCATACATCGTCATGATCTTTTGATTCAAGTCAAGCCGTCTGTACATTCAAGATGTTTATGGACTATAAGCCTCATTCATTCAGTGGTTCTGAGGGTACTGTTACGCTACTTCGTTGGTTGGAGAAACTTGAGTCGGTTTTCGCCATGTGCAACTATCCTATTGGAAACCGTGTCAAGTATGCCTCCGACACATTAGAAGGACCAGCATTAACTTGGTGGAACTCACAAGTCCAAACGTTAGGACTTGAGGCTGCTAATAATCTACCATGGGATGACTTCAAGACCTTAATGAAAGATGAGTACTGTCCCAAAAATGAGGTCCAGAAGCTGGAGGGAGAGTTTTGGAATCTGAAGATGGTTGGATCTAATATTGAGGAATATACGACTCGTTCGCACGAGTTGGCTTCTTTATGTCCTCAAATGGTAACCCCGGACTACAAAAGAATAGAGAAGTATATTGATGGTTTAGCTCCTCAGATTCAAGCTAGTGTCATAGCTGCTGATCCTGATACTATTCAGCGTGCTATCCGGCTAGCTCACAAGCTCACTGATCAGGCAGTGGCGCAGGGCACTCTGCCTAAACGTAGCACTACATCCGGTTCATCTGACTATAAACGAAAATGGGATAGTACCACCAGCAAGTCCTCAAACTCGAACAACACTCGGTAACAACAAGTCAGAAAGTTTGATTCCTCTAGAAGCTACACAACTAATAATCACAACAATAACAACAATGGTCAGGGATCGAGTAACTACGTAGGCAAGTACCCAAAATGCAATAAATGCAATTTTCATCATCATGGCCAGTGTGATCGTTTTCATTGCCAAAGGTGTGGAAGGATGGGTCATGCTGCTAAAGACTGCAAGGGTGAATTGATGACTAGACAACAATCTCAACAGCAACGACAAGGCGAAGCAACCAGGGGTTGTTTCGAATGTGGCAAAGAGGGTCATTACAGGAAAGATTGCCCACAACTAAAGAACTGGAACAAGGGCAATAATGGAAACAACAATTATGGAAATGGCGCTAAGGGTCGAGCTTTCGTGATTGGGTCTAGTGAAGCAAGGAATGATCAAAACGTAGTTACCGATACGTTTCCTCTGAACGACTGTTTTGCTTTTGTATTATTTGATACCGGTGCTGATAGGAGCTTTATCTCTGCCAAGTTTAGCAAACTTCTAGATGTAACGTTAACCAAAATAGAACCTAGTTACATCGTAGAACTAGCTGATGGAAAAATGACTAAGGCAACACATATTCTCAAAGGATGTAAACTAGAACTATCGGGACACAAGTTAGATATAGACCTCATGCCTGTTACACTTGGTAGCTTTGACGTGGTCGTCGGCATGGACTGGTTATCTAAGAACCAAGATGAGATTATCTGTCGTGAAAAGGTCATTCGTGTACCACTTCCTAGTGGTGAAATCATATATGTTCAGGGCGAGAAATATGGTGTAGTCTCTGGCATCATATCGTACATGAAAGCCCAGAAATGCTTACGTAAAGGCCATACCGCTATTTTAGCTATGATCACAGAAAAGACTATCGAAGAAAAGAAGATTGAGGATATCCCTATTGTTCGTGACTTTCCTGAGGTTTTCCCTGAAGACTTACCTGGTCTTCCACCGCATCGTCAGGTCGAGTTCCAGATTGATTTGATACCTGGAGCTGCACCTATTGTGAGAGCGGCATATAGACTAGCTCCAAAAGAACTGCAAGAACTGCCCACTCAACTACAAGAACTTTTAGATAAGGGATTTATCAGACCCGCTCATCACCATGGGGAGCCCCAGTCCTGTTTGTCAAGAAAAAGGATGGGACTTTCCGTATGTGTTTGATTACCGTGAACTGAACAAAGTGACGGTTAAGAATCGTTATCCTCTTCCCCGTATCGACGATTTGTTTGACCAACTTCAAGGGTCGAGCTTCTATTCCAAGATAGATTTGAGATCAGGATATCATCAACCGAGAGTCCAAGAGGAGGACATATCAAAGACAGCATCCAGAACTCGTTACAGTCACTACAAGTTTTTGGTTATGCCTTTTGGGTTGACCAATGCACCAGCGATGTTCATGGATCTCATGAACCGCGTGTGCAAACCCTACCTGGACAAGTTTGTCATTGTTTTTATCGATGATATTTTGATATATTCAAAGAACAAGGAGGAGCATGAGGAACATCTTCGATTGATTTTGGAATTACTTAAACAAGAGAAACTGTATGCCAAGTTTTTGAAGTGTGACTTCTGGATTCGGGAAGTCCAATTCTTGGGCCATGTGCTTAATGAGAAGGGTATACATGTTGACCCGACAAAAATAGAAGCCATCAGAAACTGGGCTACGCCTAAGACTCCAACTGAGGTACGACAATTTCTTGGGTTAGCTGGGTACTATAGAAGATTCATTGAAGGAGTTTTGAAGATTGCTCAACCACTTACAGCATTAACTCATAAAGGCACAGTGTACAATTGGGGTAACAAGCAGGAGTCAGCATTTCAATACCTAAAACAAAAGCTTTGTACAGCACCGATATTATCCCTACCTGAGGGAATAGAGGATTTTGTGGTATATTATGACGCATCCATCCAAGGTCTGGGTTTTGTGTTAATGCAACGTGAGAAGGTCATCGCATATGCCTCCCGTCAGCTAAAAGTTCATGAGAAAAACTACACGACACACGACTTAGAGTTGGGAGCCATTGTGTTCGCACTCAAGATATGGAGACATTACTTGTACGGTACCAAGTGCACCATTTATACCGATCACAAGAGTCTTCAACATATTTTTTAGCAGAAGGAGTTGAATATGAGACAACGTCGCTGGGTCGAGTTGTTGAATGACTATGACTGTGCGATCAAGTATCATCCGGGTAAGGCTAATGTAGTAGCTGATGCCTTAAGTCGAAAGGAGACACCTAAGCCAAAGCGAGTTCAAGCATTACAACTCACCATCCACACCGGACTACCTGATCAGATACGTAATGCTCAACTTGAGGCTTTGAAGGACGAGAACCTGAAAGCAGAGTCCATGCGAGGCATGGAAAAGCAGTTAGAGATCAAGTCTGACGGAGTTCGTTATTTCATGGAACAAATATGGGTTCCTTTGTATGGGAATTTACGAGAACTAGTGATGGACGAAGCCCATAGGTCTCGATATTCTATCCATCCGGGTTCAGATAAGATGTATCATGACTTGGAAGTTCTGTATTGGTGGCCGAACATGAAAGCTAATATCGCCACCTATGTAAGCAGATGTTTAACATGTTCTAAGGTTAAAGTGGAGTATCAAAGGCCATCTGGTCTACTCAATAGCCAGAAATTCTTGTATGGAAGTGGGAGCAAATCTCGATGGATTTTGTCACGAAGCTGCCTCGAACTCCTAGCGGGTGCGATACCATTTGGGTAATAGTAGATCGATTGACAAAATCCACACACTTCCTACCAATTAGAGAGACTGATAGAATGGATAAGTTAACTCGTATCTACCTGAGGGAAATAGTCTCTCGGCATGGTGTGCCAATTTCTATCATCTCCGATCGTGACGCTCGATTTACTTCTCACTTCTGGCAATCTTTGCAACGATCATTGGGAACACGACTAGATATGAGCACTGCATATCATCCTCAAATTGATGGTCAGAGTGAGCATACAATACAAACACTGGAAGATATGTTACGAGCTTGTGTCATTGACTTTGGCAGCCATTGGGAAACTCATTTACCATTGGTTGAGTTTTCTTACAATAACAGCTACCACACATCAATCAAAGCTGCACCGTTTGAAGCACTGTATGGACGTAAATGTCGATCACCTATTTGTTGGGAAGAAGTTGGAGAAAGTCAACTTACCGGTCTCGAACTTGTGCATGAAACAACTGAGAAGATAGTGCAAATTCGTAACACATGGCAGCAGCACGTGACCGACAAAGGAGTTATGCAGATAAACGGTGCAAACCGTTGGAATTTCAAATTGGTGATAAGGTACTTTTGAAAGTGACACCTTGGAAAGGTGTAGTTCGTTTCGGAAAATGTGAAAAGCTAAATCCACACTACGTTGGGCCTTTTGAGATTGTCAAAAGGGTTGACCCAGTAGCCTACCAGTTGAACCTACCAGAAGAGCTTAGCGGAATACACAATGTGTTCCATGTTTCGAACCTGAGGAAATGCCTTACATATGAGACTCTTGTTGTTCCATTAGATGAGATACATGTGGATGAACAATTGCGTTTCATTGAGGAACCGGTGGAAGTTATGGACCGAGAGGTCAAAACGCTCAAACATAGTCGTATTCCTATCGTCAAAGTCCGTTGGAACTCAAAGCGTGGACCAGAGTTTACTTGGGAACGCGAGGACCAGATGAAGAAGAAGTACCCACAACTGTTCAAGGATCAGACATCTACTTCTCAAGGTATCCGTTATTAAGATATCCTTTCCTTAAATTTCGAGACGAAATTCCCTTCAACAAGGGGATGATGTCGCAACTCTGGCGAAACCTCACATTTCTTTGTTTGTTTCTTTGATTTGGGTTCCTACGCAAGCTTCTGAATCACCCTTACATAGTTGTTGTTAAACCTTACGTTCTGCATTAACCTGACGTTCTAATTTTCGGGATGAAAATTCTTTCAACAAGGGGATGATGTGACACCCTGTCTTTTTTTTATGGTTAACGTCGTTCATTTCTAAATCATTTCTGTCACTTAGTATTATTAAATTCAAATTGAATAAATGGAATTGTAATTGTAATTATTTGATTTATTTAAACTTCAAACTAACTCAAAACAAAATTTAGTTAACTATGAAATTAATACAAAGTGAAGGGGCCTAAAGTGCAACTTCATAAATATATTATAAATCCCAATCTCCTCTCGGCTAACATTCTTTAATCGCATAACTCACTTCCTCGGAACCCTAGTTAGCGTCGGCAGCCCTCCCCTATTGGTGCTCCATCGATCGACGACAGCTCTCTCCTTCTCGACGTTCTCCCTCCCTGGAGACAGCCTCTTTCGCGATTGCGAACTGCCGATAGCAGCCCTTGTCATCAAACGCAGTCCTTCGGCGACGGACACCTATTTTGCGATCGCGAGCACCAGCCGAAACAGCCCACCCGGTATGACCCCCCTCTCCTTCGTTACGTAAGTTCGTTACATATGGCTTCGAGTGTTTGGTTTCGGTTCGGTTTCGGTTGCAAGAGACCTTCAAGAACATGATATCCTCATCCCTCCATAACAAAGTGTGCTATCAAAATAGACAGGGACTGGGATCCAATGAGATAGCTCCTCCACACACAATCTTGTCAGTAAGATCTTCTAGGTGTGGAACTTGTGAAGATGAGCTTCCTCTCATAAATTCTATGAGTGAGGAGGATGAAGAAGAGATAGTGAAGAATCCCTCCATAAAGAGTGAAGAGGAGGATTCCAAGAAGGGCCACTATCCTTCTGAGGAGAAAGTGAAGACTGTGATGACCAAGTCCATGAGAAAGAACTTGATCAGAAAGAGCAAAAGAAAGGCTAGGAAGGCTCAAGAGATCAAGGCTACTTTCGACTCTAAGCAGAAACAAGTTTTTATTTCTGCAGGGTTTAAAGTGGTAGGGACTAAAGACATCAACCAAAACTCGGCTAAGAGTTCTGGTTCTTGCTCAACTCATCACAGCAGCAAGAAGAAAATTGATCTGCTGTGTACCACTGCTGCACAGCCTGGTCCATCAAACTCCAAGCATAGTTCTCAGCCCAAGAGGACTGTCTCAGCATCTGCAAAGATAAAGGTGGAGAAGGGAAGTGACCAAAGACAGTCTTACTCTGAAGACAAGGCTCTTATGAAGAAGAAGATGAATTGTGTCATGTGTGACAGCACCACTCACACTGCAAAGGATTCTCCCTTCAATCCTAAAGGTACTGTCCATATGGCCAAAACAAAGGCTTCAAAGAGTTCTAAGAAGATTCAGGCTTTGGAAGGAAAACAAGTTTCCTTCGGAAGTTCCAAATCTAACAAGAAGGGAAGTGGAAAATTCTCTTCGGAAGAATATTTGGTCTCGGAAGAAAGGAGTTCTTCCGAAGCACTGAAGTCTGCTACAGTGTTTGCAGAATCTTCCGAAGGTTCAGTCATCAAAACTTCTGAAGCTCTAGAAGCTTCTAAAGTTTTGAAGGTCAAGTCCAAGACTCCAAAGGTGGTGTGGACGTCTAAGAAAGACCAAGTGACTGAGATTTCTCCATCAAAAACAGCTCAAGATCCTCTTAGTACAACCATAGGATCTATTACTGTTAATTTACCTTCTGTAAGTGAGCCCAAGACAAGCAAGGCTTGGGTTTCCAGATGTAACTAATTATTCTCTATTGTGCAGGGATAGCTGAAGACAGACAGAAATGTCTGGATCATAGACAGTGGCTGCTCCAGGCACATGACTGGTAATAGGTCACTACTCCAGAACTTTGGAAGGATTGATGGAGGACCTGTTGCTTTTAGAGGAGATGAAGGTGGTTACATTTCTGGTAGGGGCAAGGTCACAAATGGTAAGCTCAGCATAGAAAAGGTAAACTTTGTAAAGGAGCTTGGATACAATCTTCTGAGTGTATCTCAATTTTGTGATCAGAGTCATAACATGCTCTTTACTAAGCATGAGTGCATTGTTCTTAAGCCTAGTGTGGTCATTCCTTATGAGCATATCCTGCTTAGAGCCCCCAGGAAAGGAAACATGTACAAGATGGATTTGCAAGAAACCTCTCCCTCTGGAGAAGTTTCATGCTTTCTGTCTAAAGCCAATAGTGATGAGTCTTTCCTATGGCATAAGAGAATGTGCCATGTAAACTTTAAGAACATGAATAAGTTAATTAAGCATGACTTGGTAACTGGAATGCCAAAGAAAAAGTTTACAAGTGATGACCACTGTGTTGCATGCCTGAAAGGGAAGCAACATAAGGTATCTCACAAGCCTAAGGAAAAGAACTCAATCGCTACTCCCTTACACTTGTTACATATGGATCTCTTTGCCCCACCAGTGTAATGAGTTAGGAAAGACCTCATACTGTCTAGTGATCACAGATGACTTTACAAGATTCACTTGTGTTTTCTTCCTTAGAACTAAGAATGAAACTCCTGAGATTCTGAAGAATTTCATCTTAAAGATTGAGAATCAATCTGATCACAAGGTCATGATCATAAGATGTGATCAAGGAACCGAATTTAAGAACCATATCCTTGACACATTCTGTGATGAAAAGGGTATTACAAGACAATTTAGTGCTCCCAGGACTCCACAGCAAAACGGTGTTGCTGAGAGGAGAAACAGGACACTGATTGAAGCTGCAAGAACCATATTGTCTGACTCTAAACTGCCCATCACCTTCTGGGCAGAGGTAGTTAATATTGCCTGCTATGTGCAGAACAGAGTTTTAGTAGTTAAGACTCATGGCAAGACTCCTTATGAACTTTGGCACAAGAGAAGACCTTTTATTGGTTTTCTCAGGTCATTTGGATGTCCTTGCACCATCTTGAATACCAAAGATCAAATTGCCAAGTTCGCTGAGAAATCAGATGATGGACACTTTATTGGATACTCTTCCAATCTAAGGCTTATAGAGTATACAATCTCAGAACTAGAACTGTTGAGGAGTCAGCCAATGTGACTTTCAATGAACACACATCTTGTGTTACTGGTTTTGGTCCGGATTGGCTGTTTGATCTTGATTTGGTTACCAACTATTTTAACAAATTTTGTGAGAATGTTTCAGGATCTGCAAAGAATTTGAATACAGATGATCCTGATCCAAGATTTGAGCTAGGAAGGTCTTCAAGACATATATCTTCAGCTCCAGTTAAAACCACTTCTGCAAATGAGGTTTCTATCAGCCCAACAATGAAAAATTCAGCTGATACATATGGTATGCCTTCAAATTCCAGCTTAGAGGCTCTACAACCAGATAAGAACACCTCAACTGTGGAAGACAACAATGGTGATGGTGACAGTGACCAAGAATTTCTTGATGCTACTAACCACACCATAGATGAGAACATCAATGATGTCACACACTGCTTGGATCAAGTTTCACTTGAAAAGTGTGCTGATGTGGTAGGAGAAACATCTATTCCAGATCTAAATTTTTCAAATTTAGATCTTTCTCAACAACTTGTTGTGATCCCTCAGCTTAGGATCCACAAGTCTCACCCTACCACAAACATCATTGGAGATGTTGTCTCAGGGGTAAAGACAAGAGGACAAACCCATGAAGCAAATGTTTGTCTTCACTCTTGTTTTCTATCCCAGATAGAGCCAAAGAAAGTTGATGAAGCTCTAAAGGATGGAAGTTGTGTTGAAGCTATGCAACATGAGCTGCTTCAATTCAAAAGGCAAAAAGTTTGGAACCTTTGTCCTCTTCCTTCTGGGAAGACTACCATTGGAACCAAATAGGTGTCTAGGAACAAGAAAGATGATAGAGGCATCATCATCAAGAACAAAGCTAGACTGGTTGTTCAAGGATACACACAAGAAGAAGGGATTGACTACACTGATGTCTTTGCTCCAGTGGCAAGATTAGAAGCTGTTAGGATATTCCTGGCATTTGCTGCATCCAAGAACTTCAAGGTCTTTCAACTTGATGTGAAGTGTGCCTTTTTGTATGGAGTGATAGATGAATAGGTTTATGTCAAACAACCACCTGGCTTTGTAGATCCTGATCATCCTGATTATGTCTGCAAGCTTGACAAAGCTCTCTATGGGCTGCATCAGGCACCCAGGAAGTGGTATGAGACACTGTCTGAGTATCTCTGTAAACATGGATACAAGAGGGGTACTATAGATGGAACTCTCTTCATCAAAGGACAAGGAAAAGACATATTGCTAGTTCAAGTATATATGGATGATATCATCTTTGGTTTATCTAATCTAAAGCTCTGCAAAGACTTTAAGAAGCTGATGAAAGACAGATTTGAAATGAGTGCCATGGGGGAACTCAATTTCTTTCTGGGAATTCAAGTGAAGCAAGTTGAAGAGGGCATCTTCATAAGTCAGACAAAGTATGTTCAGGACATACTCAAGAGGTTTAATATGACTGACTGTAAGATTGCTAAGACACCCATAGCCAGAAACCACTCTTTTGGTCCTGATCTTGAGGGGGAGTGTGTAGATAAGCATTTATACAGGGCTATGATTGGGTCTCTTATGTATCTTACTACTAGCAGGCTTGATATCATGTTTGCTACATGTATTTGTGCATGATATCAAGCCAACCCTAAGATATCTCACCTTATCACTGTCAAGAGGATTCTAAGATACCTCAAGGGTGCATCAACACTTGTCCTAGGGTATCCCAAGAATTCTGACTTCAATCTGTATGCCTATACAGATAGTGATTATGGTGGTTGCAACATGACTGCAAAGTCTACATCTGGGGGATGTCAATTTCTTGGTGGAAGGGTTGTCTCATGGCAATGCAAGAAACAATCCTGTGCCTCTGCATCAACTGCTGAAGCTGAATACATTGCTGCTGCAAGCTGCTGTGCTCAAGTACTTTGGATTCAAAATCAGATGTTGGACTATGAATTAAACTTCAAGGAGACTCCCATTCACATAGACAACAACAGTGCTATCTCAATCACAAGGAACCCTGTGCAGCACTCAAGGACAAAGCACATCAATATCAGGTATCATTTAATAAGAGATAACTATGAAAAGGGATTAATTAAACTAGTCAAGGTTCACACAGATGAACAATATGTTGATCTGTTTACAAAGGCTTTTGATGAATAGAGATTTAAATATCTTATATTAGCTATTGGGATGATAAACCTTGAGTAAGCTTTTCTTAAAACTAATTCTTATTATTTTTTAAAATATGTGTGTCCTAAGTTGTCTAGTTCATCACTTTCATAAGCTCCTGTTTTCTTTGGATGAAAATTTCTTTTTGAAGACTTTCCTTAAATTTTTTAAAATTTCTAAGACTTTGGAAGTTTTGTTTTTAACTTCGGAAGTAAATCATGCCTTCAAATTAAATAACTGTCTAAGAAGTTTACCTTCGGAAGAGTTTTCAAAATTTATCTTCCAAAGCTTAAATATTTGTCTCAGACACTTACTAAATTTTAAGGACCATTTACTTCCGAAGCAAATTTAACTCTCGGAAGCTTTGTTTGTTTACACACAAAGCACTCAAGCTTTAATTTTTCTTCCGAAGCAAAATTTTCAAAAGGAAATTCTTCCGAAGTCATTTTAGCTTCGAAAACTTTTTAATTAAAACTTCCGAAGATAATTAACCTTCGGAAGCTTTTTGACTTCCAAGAAAACTACTTTTTGAGCAAAAAAGTAAACTACTTTTTCAGAGATGGGACTGACATCCGGATTTCAAAGTTTATCCTCTTTCATTAAACTTTATCTGAAATCCCTCTCACATATAAACCCAACGGTTTCCCCCTCTTTCTATCATTCGTTCTTCCTCCAAACCTAAAAACCCAATTTCTCTCTGAAATTTCTTTCTTTCTTCTTCCTTCGTTCTTAAGCTACTTCAAAATGGCCAACCTTGCTCACAGAAATGATCCCAACTTTACCATGCAGCTACACAGACAACACAATCAAGTTGCTCTGTTACGCTCTGAGAAAGATCCTCATGAAAGGTTTGCTGTTTCTTGTCTTTGTCGAACTACTTCACCTCCCTCACCATTGATCCTCCACTCTATGAGGATCAGTTGCTTGAATTCTGGAAGACCTGCCAAGAGGTCATTATGGATGGGGAGAAGACACTGTCTGCCACAGTGCAGGGGAGAACAATCTTCATCACTCCGGCCATCATCAACAGACATCTTCAGCTGGGTGATGAAGAAGGTGAGGTGTTCTTCCCAAAGGAAGCTGTTAATCATTCCCTTAAGCAGATGGGGTATGAGGGAGATTTCTCTGTAAAGACCTTCAGGAAAGGGAAGGTCTCATCCCAATGGAGATTCCTGCTCCATGTGGTCATCCACAGCTTATCAAACAAGCATGGTGGATGGGACCAGAATCCTGAAGATCTCTCCTTCATAGTCCATGGAATGGTTCAAGGGGTCAAGTTTAGGTACTCTCAGTTTGTTTATACAAATTTGCTTGCTAATTTAGACTCCTTAGAATATTACATGTTTCCTAGATATGTCCAGTACATTCTTAACTGTGAACTGGGCTCACAGTTAAGGGAAACAGGTAACATTCTTAAATTGGGACAATGAAGCCCGGCATCTTTAAAATATTAAGAAAGTCCACTATTGGATTCTCTGGGGTAGAAACAGCCCTAGTCCCAAAAATGTTAGAGCTCATTGCTCAAGGTGACAACCTAGCAGCACAAGCTAGTGTTGAACCCACACCTGCTACTTCCCAACCACCCACACAACCTCAAATATCCATCACCTACCAAGAAAATACAAAAGAACCCCTGCTCAGACTATTCAGTGTGTGGAGGTCCCTATATACTCACCCATATAGGAAGAAATGGACACTGGAGCTCCCATTTCTCCTGAGGAGCAGACCACTCCCATCTCTTCAAGAATCAGTGTTGAGATTCCTCATGCTCAGCCTGATGAGCTCATTAGCCCTACTGCCTTAAGCCATCACTCTGAGTCTCAACACTCAAGTGATCAACCTTCAGGGGACAGCTACCATCCCCAGCCTATAGATCTCAACCAACCAATCCCAACCTTGACTTTTATACTGATGAAGATATAGGTTTCAGTGAGTATAATGAATCTCTCTTCTTTCCCCCCACTCAAAGAGAGATGAGTACTCCTGAGTCTCCTACATCTATCCCACATCAGTCACCTACACTGAGGTGGACACTACTGAACCTGTTCAGGATGTCCATATGGAAGAGGCTCTCACTTCTGAAAGTGATTACATCATTAAGACCTCAACCATGGAAACTCATCCCACTAACATCTCAATTGAGACTGCCAGTGAGCAAAGGAAATCCAGTAGCCAAGAACTCAGAACTGGTCATGAGAGAAAGGACTCTAGTCCAATCTTCACCACCCCCAGTGATTCTTCTGATGAAGATGAGGGGGATCTGAGACTAAAAGTGCAAAAACTATCTAAAACATGCACTTACCTAGTCTCAAAGGTCAGTCACCTTGAATCTCAGGTGACTACCTTACAAAACAGGATCAATGATCAGCAACTTGAGATTTCATATCTTAAGGAAAAACTAGCTGGGAGACCCTTAAGGAGAGCTCTACCAGGAACACAAGAACCTGTGGATGTGATTGACCTATCCTCCAGCTCACCTATGCAAGTGGGTGATGCTACCAAAAAGGGGGAGAAAGTCATTCCAGCCACAGAACCTGGGATTTCCTCCGAGAGAATGGACATTGAGGACTCACCATCCTCACTTGCAACGTGCATTCTCAGTAACCTCCTCTAGTTCACATTGATGTGGACTACACAGACTCCTTCTACAGAGTCTGTTGAGGATGGATACCAAGGGCTATGTCACCTCATCATCCTCAATCACATTGTTGATACATGTATGTCCCTAGATCATGATATGAATGTAATAGATCTTGTTTGTCTGATTCTGAGGTAATGCTTGGAAAGATTAATGAAATGATATTGTTTGTTTGATATTTATAATGTTTAATATTTCATTAATGAGTCGACGTTGAATTGGTTAATTAGGTTTGTGGTTGTTTGAATTGTTACACATAATGATATATTAATTAATTAATACATTCAAACTTAACAGAATGAAGTTCTCATGCGAGTGGCCCATGCGAATGGAACATACGCATGAATAACTTCATACGAATGACTCAGTCGCACGACTGAACCAGGAGACTGGATCAGTCGTATGATTGTAACATAAGATTGGCTCAGTCGCACGACTGAACACTCAGTCGTGCGGATGAATCAACCGCATGGTTCAATCGCACGACTGAACCATACAATGGTTTAGTCGCACGAATGAACAATACTAACCTATAAATACAACCCAATCGTGAAAAAGAGAGAGCTGATTAATTACGATTCCAGACGTACCCTAGCCGTCCAGAAGCCTCACAATTCGTTCTCCAAGTTCATAGAACACATTAGATCGATTCCCAATCGATTTTTAACGTTAGATTCAATTCTTGATTGATTCTTCGTGTGTTCTCACTGATTGGAGCCAATCAAATAGGATTCCGCACTATTTGATCTGGTTTACACGCTAATCACTAGGTATTTCGTTCAAATACCAGGTCCTAACAAGTGGTATCAGAGCATTGGCTCTTGATTACGTGTGATTCAATCAAGATTGATAAAAAGTTTGTATTTTTGCACTAAAAACGCAATCTTTTGTGTCAAAAGTGATCTTGGACGTTCCCTGCTCATCAAAGTTTGGTTTCTACGGACTTAGGCGATTAGACCTTGCGAAATTTCGAATTTTTACGGCTAAAACACGTTTAACCTAGAAATTTTCGCAAAACAGCAGCCTCAGTCGCACGAGTGTGCCATTCGCACGACTGGACTTCATTCGCATAGTCCGGAAGCACGATTGGACCTAGTCGTATCTCCTTTCATACGACTGAACCGTTCGTTCGCATTGCTCATACGCATCAGATTCATTCGCACGACTGAGCTAATCGCTTAGTTCAGCCGCACGATTGAACCAGTCGCAGAGTTCATACGCACGACTAGACCATTCGCATCCTTTAGTCGCTCCAGTGACAGTTTGTTTTATTAGACTTAAAGTTATTCGCCATGGAAGATCAAATGTCAACCTTTACTGCTGGAAAGGACTCTAGGATACAGAACCTGTTGTTCTTGAGAGTGAGGGGGTAATCATAATAAACCACCAAAGCTCTTGACGTTAGATGAGTTTCCCCACTGGAAACAACGTTTTGAGATCTACCTCAATGGAGTGGATCCGAATCTGTGGGAAGCCATCGAGATTGGATATAGTACACCGGTGGGAGCTGATGGAGTTAAGCTAACGTTAGGAGGGATGACGGATGTGCAGAAAGTTAAATACAATGCAGAGAAAAGAGTTTATGCATTGATTACACAGTCTATTCCTAAAGACATATTCCACCAGTACTCAGAGAATAAGCAGTCCAAGAAACTTTGGGATGAGCTAGAAAAGAGGTATGACGGGAATGCTTCATTGAAGGCAATCAAAGCTAAGGAGGTAAAGAGGGAATTCGATAACTTCTCATCGATGGGAAACGAGAGTTTAACGACGTTATAGATAGATTTTACCATCTGATGAGTGAACTGCATACACATGGGGTGGCAACTACCATGGAAGAGAAAGTTACTAACTTTGCAGACGGATTGCCTGAAAAGGGCCTCATTCGTGTCTAACCTTAGACAGAATGGAATGCTGGCAAAACTGGATATTAATGACTTCATTCTTAAGTTGCGAGAAGAGTCACTTAGGATGAAGTACAAAGCTCAGAAGTCTTCGTACAATCAAAATCCAGCCTTGTACAACGCCACGCCTCAAGCTAAGACATCTGGAGCACCTCTCCAGAC
Organism: Flaveria trinervia; assembly: GCA_025506515.1. NCBI lineage: Eukaryota > Viridiplantae > Streptophyta > Magnoliopsida > Asterales > Asteraceae > Flaveria > Flaveria trinervia. Next base: position 81,600,302 of record CM046445.1, on the reverse strand, counting down.
TGCATTTGTGTCTAGCTCATCGGGTCATTCACATGCGTCTCCTTCAGGATCAGACACACCGGGACTTTCTTGTACCCACTATATTGGATCCGAAACAAGTGCTACTAAACTGAAGACCGAGAATCTCGGAAATGTGACTGTGGAAGTAGCTCAAGAACACATGGATCTTTTGGCTGCAATGGTCCATTCTTATGATGAACTTGTTGCTGGGAAGATTGGAAACTGCCATCTGGTAGACGAGGACTACGAGCAGGTGGACGAAATGGAGCTTGAGAGGATGGACATAATGTGGGCCTTAGCTAGTGTTGTCCGGAGGGCAAAGAAGTTGTAAAACAACCGGATAGAACTTGTAGCTACTAAGGATACCACATTTGGCTTTAACAAGAGCAAAGTGACCTGCTTCAACTGTGGAAGAAGGGGCACTTCAAAAGAGAATGTGTCAAGCCTAAGAAGACGGGTAACGGAACCGTTCTCGTCCTTCACTCGTCAAGACAAGCAAGCTACCAGTTCTACTTCATCAAGCAAGGATCCAAAAGCCTTGACTGCTCATGATGATGAAGGACAGGATTGGAGCTTTAGGTTTGTCTCACCAGGGGAATCAAACATTGCAAGTGTAGAAGATATGACAGTGATTCCGCTAGTGAGGAGAATCTGCAGTTGAGATAGCGATGTCACATAGTGAAGAAGCAACTGCAACCGAGGTCAGTCAGCCTAAAGAGAGACTACCACGTCAGAGACAGAAAAGACAGAATCACCAGAACCAGAGAATCTGATGCTGCGTTGATGGCTAACTCTTCTGAATCAACTCAGGTAAGTACTAATGACCAAATGTTTGATAATCATGCTTGTTCTGATTGTGATACTTTTAGGAATAGCATAGATGAAAATTTTGCTAGGTTATTAGATCATAATGATAACTTAGTAAAAGATTTGTAACTGTGCACTGAGGCTAATAGGGTATTAAAACAAAATGAGCATAGTTATAAAGAAAAGATAGACCTTTTGACTAACAGCTTAGGGAAACCGAAGTAGTTGCCTTTAACCAAGCTAATGACATTAGCTATTATCTAAACTCCCTATAAGACACTAAGAAGCAAAAGGCAGTTCTAGAAGTAGAAGTAAATTCATTAAAACAGAAACTGCACAGTTGGACTGATTCTTCACACATAGTCCAACACTTAGTGAGAGAAAGGAACAATGGGGAGGGATTGGGTTATAAAGTGGTTCCACCACCACCTGAGACTTTGATGAACACTAAGACTAGACCCATAAATATAATCCATCAAGGATCATGTGGTGTCTACTCCCCTTGTTAGTGATCCAGATTCCTTATGTTCATCTATGACTCTGGAAACAAACAAAAGAGAGCTTTGATTAATTACGATTCCAGACGTACCCTAGCCGTCCAGAAGCCACAATTCGTTCTCCAAGTTCATAGAACATAGATCGATTCCTAATCGATTTCTAACGTAGATTCAGTTCTTGATTGATTCTTCGTGTGTTCTCACCGATTGATCGCCAATCAATAGGATTCCGCACTATTTGATCTGGTTTACACGCTAATCCCTAGGTATTTCGTTCAAATACCAGGTCCTAACAAATGGTATCAGAGCCTTAAAGGAATTTGAAAAACTTAACTTAAAGTCAGGATCAAACAGAGTGAAATCAGAACCTAAAAGGACTTCTAAGGTTAATCTTCACATACTTCAAGTCAAAAACCTATTAACCAAAAGAAAAGGATGTTAACAGGTGAAAACATTAACTTTGTTAACCAGAGAAAACAACCAAAGAACCAGAGTCAAAACCTAGAGTGAGTTATGTTACTAGAGTATCACACACTTCTCCACAAAGAAAGTTTAATCATAAAGTTGATAACAGGTCGTGCTACAACTGTGGTGAATATGGAACATTGCTTCCTATTGTCACTTCTATCAGACACTAGGAAGAAGATTGAACTTCAGGTTTCAAAGCCTAGGTCTTCTAAGACTAGTGAACCTAAAATTCAACCTGTAAGTCAGTCGACTGTTTATCACAAACAGGCATTGCACAAATCTGGATTATGGAAGGAGAAGACATCCTCTGTGTCTGATAATAATGACAAGAAGAATTGAGCTACCCTCATCCTCTAAAGGTCAATGGGTAGAATTTATGATGTGTGATGCCTCTGGGAAACCCAAGCCAGTAAAGGCTTGGTTCCTAACCCAAACTAATACTTTACTTTGTATGTGCAGGGTGTTCGATACAGTGCTGAAACTAACACGTAATAGTAGACAGCGGAGCATCCAGGCACATGACAGGAAACAGGGCTCTTTATCAAACGTCAAGCAAATAAAAGGAGGGCATGTTTCGTTTGCTGGAAACAAGGGGCTATATCACAGCCCAGGGAGAAGTGGGGAATCAGAAAGTTAAGTTTGATAAGGTGAACTACGTTCAACAACTACAAAATAACTTACTTTCTATTTCCCAAATATGTGAATAAGGATTTAAATTCATCTTCGACAACAAGAAGTGTTACGTACTAAAGAAAGACTACGTGATCCCAGAGGACCAAGTTTTGATGACTGCTTCAAGATATAAAGATCTTTATGTCTTGGATCTGTCAACAGCTTCTACAACGGATCATGAGGTTCAGTGTTTTCTATCTAAAGCTACTGAAAAGGATTCCATCTCCTGGCATAGGAGAATGGGACACATTAGTCAAAGGAAGATGAATCACTTGATTCAGAAGGATCTGGTGAGAGGAGTTAATGTCAAGAACTTCCAGCTTCCTGACTTTTGTGTAGCTTGCAAGAAAGGCAAACAGACAAAGAAGTCTCATTCGGAAAAGAAAGTTCATTCAATAGAACTTCCTCTTGAGCTTCTTCACATGGATCTGTTTGGTCCAGTTAGTACAGAGAGCATTGCTGGCGACTTGTACTGCTTTGTGGTCACTGATGACTACTCAAGGTTCACTTGGGTAATGTTTCTGAAATCCAAATCAGAAAAATTTTAGTCATTCAAAAAGTTGGTAACCACACTGGAATCTCTCTACAAGCTGAAGTTAGACAAGTACGCTCAACAACGGAACAGAATTCAAGAACCAGTGGATGGAGGCATACTACAAGGAAAAGGGAATTATGCATCAATTCACTTCTGCCTACATGCCTCGATGAATGGCGTTGTTGAGAGAAAGAACAAAGCTTGATAGAGACAGCACAGACTATGCTGGCAGACTCGAAACTGCCTATCCAATTCTGGAATGAGGCAGTGGCGTATGCATGTTATACACTGAATCGAGTACTGATAGTCAAGCGCCACGGAAATACATGTTACGAGCTACTACAAAGACGCAAACCGAATCTTGAGTATCTCGAACCATTTGGCGCGCCGTGCACACTTCTGAAGAAGACACAAGAGGGTAAATTCAGCGAGAAGGCAGATGAAGGAATCTTTCTAGGATACAACATACCGAACAAGCGAGTTTACAACAACTCAACGGGTCTAGTAGATATGGTGTAATGTTGACGTTCAGAGATATACCACACTACCTACTGGCAAGGACCCGCCTACTTTTTCGACTATGATGGATTCTTCAAGTCCTTCAACATCCCTCTCTCTCCCTCGGATGACGAGTTAGCTACACACGGATGAGTATGATATCTTGAATACACCAACATCTAGCTCACAGGGAGAATCATCTACTCAGTCAGGGGAAGTAGTCGACGACATGACTCCTCCTCTAAATGAAGGTGAAGAAGATAACCAGAACAGTCAGGAGGAACAGGTTCTAGTTCTTGAAAGTCCACAACATCTATCAGTGATGCACCTTCGACTTCAGAGCCTCAAACTCCAACTACCTCAGATGAAGAACCTAATGTTCATCATCTTGGCTCTGAGGTAGCTGTCCCTACTACTCCAGGATCACATCTAAATGTTTATCATCCCTAGACAATGTCATTGGGGATGTCCGATCAGGAGTACAACCCGAAATCAGCTGTACTCAGCCGACTATGCCTCTGTTATGGAAAAGGGATATATTCATGATGGTGCTTATCGGTGTTTTGTCTCGCAGGTTGAGCCAAAATACGTCAATGATGCACTAAATGAAGAGGCGTGGGTGAGTGCCATACAAGAAGAACTTCTTCAGTTCAAGAAGTTAGGTGTATGGACTCTGGTTGATAGACCTAAAGGTGCTAAGGTCATTGGCACCAAATGGGTTTTAAAATGCAAGAAAGATGACCAAGGGGTCATTATCAGGAACAAGGCTTGATTGGTAGTTCAAGGATTTCGCCAAGTCGAGGTAATTGACTACAATGAGGTGTTTGCACATGTGGCAAGGATGGAAGCCATTCGTATCTTCATTGCCTATGCATCGAACATGGAGATTAAAGTCTATCAATTAGATGTGAAGAGTGCATTCCTTCATGGGGAAATCAGAGAAACAGTCTATGTCAGTCAACCCGAGGGATTTGAAGATCCTTATCATCAGGATAGAGTCTACAAGCTTGACAAGGCTTTATACGTGCTTCATCAAGCTCCAAGAGCTTGGTATGAGAAACTCTCGACTCATCTTGTGAACACGGCTTTCGCAGGAGTCATTGACTGCACACTGTTCATCAAAGAAAAAGATGGAGACCTACTGTTAGTACAAATCTATGTTGATGACATAATATTCGGTTCAAAGAACAAAGAATTATGCAAAGAGTTTGAAGCAGTTATGAAGAAAGAGTTTGAGATGAGTGTTATGGGGGAGATGAAGTTCTTTCTCGGTTATAGGTGGATACAGACCCAAATGGGATCTTTCTACATCAGACCAAGTATGTAGGAGACATTCTCAGTCGTTTTGACATGGAGAATGCATTTGCTGCTGGAACTCCACTTGCTACGAATCAACATAGCACCTGATGAAAATGGAGACCTTGTAGATGCCACGATGTACCGAGGAATGATTGGATCCTCATGTATCTCACTGCCTCAAGACCTGATATCATGTATGCTACATGTTTATGTTCTCGATATCAGGCTAAGCCTAAGGTCAACCATCTGATCGGGGTCAAAAGGATTTTTCGTTATCTAAAGGGTACACCCACACTTTGTTTTGGTATCCTCACGATGATGACTTTGAGCTCACGGCGTATAGTGACTCGGATTACGGAGGCTGCAAGATGACCTACAAGTCTACATCCGCAGGGTGTTAATTCTTTGGGAGAAAACTAGTTACTTGGCAGTGTAAGAAGCAGACATCGGTTGCATTGTCAACCTGTGAAGCCGAATATGTTGCTGCTGTAAGTTGCTGTTCACAAATCATCTGGATTCAACAACAATGCGAGATTACGGTTTAAGTTCTCCTCTACTCCTATTTGTGTTGATAACTCTGCTGCAATTGCAGTAACTAAAAATCCAGTCTAACATCCTAAGACCAAACATATCGGTATTAATACCATTTCATAAGAGACTGTTTTGAAAAGAACTTAATTGATGTGGTAAAAATTAATACTGATTTTCAACGCGCTGACCTCTATACTAAAGCCTTTGATAAACCACGTTTTCAATATTGCTAGAGGTCACAGCGTTAAAAAGAAAAGTGATGTTATTCCTGATGATGATCATGTGTAGTCCGATGTAGTTTAGTTCATTTTCTTTATTATTTTTTTATTTTGGTCTCTTTAAATTAAACTCATGTTATTTTGCTGGTTATTAAATCCTAAAATAATTAAACCAGTTTATGATTTTAGTATTTTAGGGGAGAATAAGTCAGCAAGTAACATTAAAAAAAAACGAGGGAGAAGGAGTGGAAAGCTGATTTAAGGTAGATCGTATTCGTGATACCGATTCAAACTCTTTGGAATATGATAGTACACAGGAACAAGTCAAGAGGGACTTTAAAATTTTAATTTAGAAAAGGTGCAAAAATTCAAAGTATAAGTCTATGTAGTCTAAGCAATATAAAAGGGAAGATGATAGAAACTGGTAACTCCTAAGGTAACACAATGAGAGTAGACCTAGAGGTTGCTAGACCACAATTGATATGTCGGTAGATTCAACACAATAGATGATTAGACCTGACTGGTGATCTCAAGATCAAACTAAGTTGTTCAACTGACTGTGGGCTTCCATCTTATCACTGGTTAACACAATCAACAATATTCCAATAAGGGGTAATGAGCATGTAAACGCCACAATATGTGCGGATGACCATAAATAGAGCAAAGCACGGAAAAAAATGAAAGAAAAATGCTATCAAGCTAATGACATATGCTGTTGGTGCATTTGGTGCAAAATAAATTAAGCTGCTCTAACAAGGAGATAGGTTGTGTGCCTCTCTGCTGTGCGATGGCACTGACCTGAGGATAAGCATAACCTAGATATTCTAGAATTCATTGTTGTTTGCCGCCTCTCTGCTGTGCGATGGCACTGACCTGAGGACAGGCTTCTCTTTGAAAGCTCTAAGAATAGTCTCTCCTTGTAATAATACCTGTAGACCGCTCAAAAGCTCCTGAGGAATGTTGATTACCATATAAGTGTGGGATCCACAAATGCTAGTTAAAATAATTAAACCTAAAACACACCAGTTTGTGTCAAAAGTCTGTATGGATTTAAGTGGACAAACATATTGACAATCATTGTGGCTGCAATTCCTGAAAGGTCAAATCAATATGGTAATCTAACAGTTTCAGTATGATTTCCTAAGTTGCTAAGGACTCTAGATGAAAACCAAGAATAGAGCATCAAAAGATTTTGACAACAAGTCCCAAATGATTTGACTTGCCTGTATGATTCCAAAATTGACTTGGTCCAGGTGTGGTCAATCTAAGTTGAATTGTCTATTCCGGAAACAAATCCAGTAGATTTCCATCTCAGGACTTATCTCTCACAAAAAGCAAAAACAATTCTTATTTTGATTCTTTAGTTTAATTTTTTAATTTAGTTAGTCGTTTTAGTTTGTTTGTTTGTCGGACTACATCAGGAAAATCAGTAAGGGATCAACTCACTAAAAGGGCCATGTCTGAGAAGACCACATGTGTTTTAAAATTAAAACAGTCACGTCTGAGGTGATCAAAAAGTTTTCAAGTCAAAACGATCATGTCTGAGATGATCAAATGCTCATAACGTTAACTTCTGCAATTAAAGGGATTTAAAAGTTAAATATTCAAATTGGCAGAAAATTAAGAAGTATGACCTATTCGCACAAATGGACCATACGTATGGACCAATCATACGAATGGAAGCCATTCATACGAATGGACCATGAATATGGACCATCCAACCGAATGGCCCATACGATTGGCCCAGTCGAATGCTTAAGGGCGGATAAGTGAGTCAGTCACACGACTGAGATCCAGTCGGACGACTGAAGAAGGACAACTGAACCAATCGCACGACTGAGTCCCACTCGCACGACTGAAAGCTGCGTATGAGCTCAGTCGCACGATTGAATCTAGGGTTAGTATAAATAGAGGGGGAGTCGGTCGCAGAGACTCACCACCTTCAAAATAACCCTGAATCGCACGACTTAACACAACTTTGCAAAAATTTCATTTGATCTCTAAACCCCCCGTTTCTTGATTACTGACCATCTACATCGACTCTACATGTAATTACGGTAAAGAAGCACTCCCATAACTTTAAATTTGATGAAAAATCGGTACATTTGGACTCGCAAAAGAACCGAGACTTAAGTGACTAAATAACCTAACTAAATGACTCCAACAACGAAGTAAAGATGTTAGGTGGTAAAGAATATGCGAGTCAAATGAACCAGATAACGATGTCTAAAACTCAAAATGGTGAAAAAGTGAATTTGAATTGAACAGTCAGTACATCATGCGAATGGACAGAGTGATGAACTTCAGTCGCACGGCTGAAGGTGCGAACTGCTTAAACACACGACTGAACCATGCGTGTGAAGTTCAGTCGCAGACTGGTGTAACCACATGAGGTTACATACGTATGAGCCCAGTCGCACACTCAGTGGTACGCATGGGATCAGTCGCACGACTGAACCCCATTCGCACTGATCAATCGCACGACTGAATTCAGTCGCACAATCTCAATCGCATGACAGAAAGATTTTCTTCAAGTTTAAGTGTTTCATGACTTTCTTAGCCAATGGTACTAATGTTTACTATCTTTGTGTAACAGATGGCGAGTCGATGGATTATGAGCATGAAGCACAATATATGTGCTCATCTGGACTTGACATCCAGAAACGCTGCCGATTTCTCTGGCATCATCACATTTTACTGAGATCGAGGATTGCACATGCCATATCTACTCCTTGTACTCCTTATCGATCCATTCAGCAAGCCTTCTGGGAAGGCGCTACAGTTGATAGATCGTCTGAGCCTCATTGCATCAGAAGACATCTTTGGAGAGGCTATTACTATCACAGAGGAGGATCTAAGAATCGTATTCCAGTTGGGGGATGACACTGATGGTCCGACTCGATTACACCCCCTCACAGTCAGAGGATGCTTTCTTAGAGCCAAGTACTCTGGGGACATCAATGCTGGGGTACTCAACAAGAGTAACCTCGGTCCCCAGTTTAAATATCTTGCGCACGTGCTGCTTAAGTGCATAGCTTCCAGAAAGGGAGGTTTTGATGAGCTATCTGACCAGATGCAGAACGCGTATGTTGTGTTGGTGCTGAACCACCCGTTCAGCTTCTCCAAGATGATCTTCACCTATCTGGTGGAGAACATCGAGGGGAAAGGGAAGAATGCTTCTGTATGTACCCGAGGTTTATGCAGATGATCATAGATCAGAAGCTTCCCTCCCTGCCGAAGGAGAAGGGGGATGCGGTAGTCCTCGAGGTGATGGATGATACTACCCTGGGGAGGATGAAAGTGTACAGGGGGAAGCAAGTGAAACCTCCTGTCAGGAGGTTGTTTGGGCATCTTGCCAGGGATGACTACGTGGTGCCAGCAAAAAGAAAGTGGCGCCACGATGATAGTGACTCTGATGTGGAGCAGATTGCTCTACCCACTCATGACTCAGATGATGATGACAGTGGGGATGCCGGAAAAGGTATGCCTATTCCACCTAGAGGCACTGTGTCTGATGTTGTTCCTCCAGGAGAAGTAGTCGAGTCAGCTGGATTTCATCAGGATTTGTTCATGGTGCGGAGGAGGAGGATGAGTCGGATGAGGATCCCCTAACGCGAACTGTGGGAAGCAAAGTTGTTCCCACAGAACATGGGCTAAGGGTGGTTGGTGAACACCCGAGAGACTCCGGAGAGACTGATACTGACCCAAGCTATGCACCGGGGTCCACAGGCAGGGTTGTAGGGGGAGCTTCCACCTCAACGGGGACGAGGAGGAAGAGGATGGCTAAACCCCATGGTCAGAAGAAGAAGAAGCGTCGGGTGACCTTCCTCACCACCACAGCCACCACATCCACCACATCCACCACAGCCACCACATCCACCACATCCACCACAGCTACCACAGCCACCATATCCACCACAGCCACCAAGCCACCACATCCACCAGCCACCACATCCACCACAGCTACCACAGCCACCACCATACCTCCCACAACAGCACAGATTCCATCCACCACCATATCCTTTACTCCTACATCACCTCCATCATTTCACAGACCTATCTTTACTACAGCCACCACCACCACCACTTCACACCAAGCAATACCCTCAGCCCATCCCTCACATACTTATGGATCACCTCTACCTCCAATTGGGGTAGAGGAACAGCTGTCTGCGCTTAATAGAATGGTGATGCGCTTACTGGCTGCAGATGAGGAAAAGGAAGCCCAGATCCGCCAGCTTACTGACCTGACTGCTGCACAATCTCACCAAATTGCAGAGCAGGCTCGAGTTATAGAGGAGCAGGCCCAACAGATGGCTGCTCAGAGCACCGAGATAGCCCAACTCCAAGCACATAGTGTCACATCAAGCAAGAAAATAGATGAGTTGGAGAAGGCAAAGAAGACTATCCTGTTAAAACTAAAAGGATCTAAGGAGGAGCCATTGAAGATCAAGGAAGGAGACAGAGATGATGATGATGAAGATGATGAAGATGATGATGAGGACGTTGAGAGTGATACTGAGGAGAATGAAGAAACCGAAGAAGATAGGACAGAGGAGAAAGACAATGATGATGAAGCAGAAGGAGGGGATGCATCTGCATCGCCTCTGCTACAGGTCAAGAGAAAAGGTCAAAGAACAGACAAGATCATCAGCTTCTACTTCTGCTCCTCCAAGTGATGAGACTATGATACGGGATAAAAATCCAAATTACCAAAGAGATGAGTTTGATGTTCCTCCCCTTCAGTAGGTCAAGACTCAGCTAACAATGATTCTTGATCTGCAAGGGATTGTCAGGAGGTCAGTGAACTATACCCCTGAAGAAAGGGAAATAATTCATGACCTATCAAACGAGCAACTGGCATAGCTTTTCAAGCTAAATCCAGATGAGATAGTGAAAGATTCTCCTACATGCGATTCGACTAGTGATGAAGAGCTCAACGATGTTGATGAAGTCGAGATCGAAGATGTCACTGCTGAGATTACCCTCAGTACGCTGACAATGAGGGTAATGTGGTCCCCAATCTGGGTGAATCCCTTGTCAGCGATACTTTTGAGGTGTTGAACAAGATGGATCAAGAAACAGAGAAAGCAGTAGGAACAGCCCAAGCCTCAAATGATGATGTCGACATTCGAAAGGCTGAGTGGGCAGCATGTTTTGAAGAAGTTAGAGCCCAACGTACTGCACCAAAGAAAGATTCCTACACCAAACTCTATAGAGTCAAGAAACATCACAAGGTGTCAGGAAGGATCATAGCATGGGCGTATTTTGAGGATCTTAATGCTTATGCGGTTAAGAGAGAACAGGGCATAGAGTACTTCAGATTCCCACATGATCTGAAGACTCTACCAGGTTTTGAGCTCAACCAGCTGGCCAAATTAAAGCTTTTGTATGCTGACCCGAGGAAGATGTCAGGCTGGTTTGAGGCTGCCCTAAAGAAGGAGTACCACACCAGATGGGTTAACTTCAGACCCCAACAGCCTACTAGGTATATCAGAAGGTCTAAGGTTGATGCCATTACTGGCAAGCCCAAGATAGTGTTGAAGTGGAATCCTCCGCGCACAATGTCAAGAATCCCACTCAGGGAAATGCCACAGGATTTCACTCCACATTTTAAGTGGTGGTACTACGATTGGAGAACAGCTGAAGCGGTCATAGTCCTAAGCAAAGAGGGACAAATGGATACGATCAGGGTATTCGACCCGATGTGGCTTACAAACTTGTCGGAAAATGATGTCTATACGCTATACAAGTGGCCACTGTTCTATGATACGCAAGATAGTGTACAAGCCCTCCAGTTCCAGAACGTTATACGACTCTGCTTCGCGTTTGAGATTCATACGGGAGTCACAAAAGAGGAGAAGTACAAGAAATACAAGGAGGTTATACAGAAAACAAGAGATTAGAGAGATCTAGGTCCAAGGGGGAGTTTGTTGATACATGTATGTCCCTAGATCATGATATGAATGTAATAGATCTTGTTTGTTTGATTCTGAGGTAATGCTTGGAATGATTAATGAAATGATATTGTTTGTTTGATATTTATAATGTTTAATATTTCATTAATGAGTCGACGTTGAATTGGTTAACTAGGTTTGTGGTTGTTTGAATTGTTACACATAATGATATATTAATTAATTAATACATTCAAACTTAACAGAATGAAGTTCTCATGCGAGTGGCCCATGCGAATGGAACATACGCATGAATAACTTCATACGAATGACTCAGTCGCACGACTGAACCAGGAGACTGGATCAGTCATATGATTGTAACATAAGATTGGCTCAGTCGCACGACTGAACACTCAGTCGTGCGGATGAATCAACCGCATGGTTCAATTGCACGACTGAACCATATAAATGGTTCAGTCGCACGAATGAACAATACTAACCTTTAAATACAACCCAATTCGTGAAAAAGAGAGAGCTTTGATTAATTACGATTCCAGACGTACCCTAGCCGTCCAGAAGCCTCACAATTCGTTCTCCAAGTTCATATAACACATTAGATCGATTCCCAATCGATTTCTAACGTTAGATTCAATTCTTGATTGATTCTTCGTGTGTTCTCACTGATTGGATCGCCAATCAAATAGGATTCTGCACCATTTGATCTGGTTTACACGCTAGAAAGCCCTCATTATCATAAGAGTTCAAGGACAGCAAGAAGTCTTTAATTTTTAGAACTTGGACTACTATGAAGGTCTAGATCTAGTTAACATGCCACTTGTCAACCCAAGCCAATCAAGACAAGCTGACAGACTGGCTAAAAGAATCCAATACAGGATCATTGCAGAGTTCAGTCTAAAAAGGAGACTAAGGCAATCAGGCAATGTCATCGGTCAACTGGATGTGAGGCAGACCCTAAGATTAGCTTCATAGGGGAAACTTTGACTGAAGGCCCAGTGACAGAACCTGAGAGCCCTGTCTCATCATCTCCAACTGCTGCAGAGATCCATATTCCTTCTGAGACACCTGCTGGTGAAGGTGCTTCTCAACATCTCTCTGGCCTGAGCTCAGATGTTGCAACGAGCAATAAGGCCAAAGTTCTCTCCACCTTGAGTCACAAAGGTCTGTGAGTGACAAAGGGAAAAGAAAGATGACATCTGAGGAGATTGAGGAGGAGGAGAGAGAGAGGAAAAGGAGGCTAAGGGGAGAAAGTTCCTCTACTGAGTCTCCAAGACTCATGGAGTCTGCAATCAGGGCTGCCCCCAGACCAGATACTCAGAATGATGAGTTATGGGCAGTCAGGATTAACAATCTGCAGACTAGGAACTATGACATAGATAGTGTCATCTCTCTCCCCTTGGATGAATTGAATGAGCTGGTTGATCTGGAAAGGTCAAGAGAGAAGGAGGCAGAAGATGCAGAACTCCTAGTACAAGTCAAAGAAGAGAGAAGAATAAAAAGACTGTACAGAGGTATGCCTACCCTCTCACCAGTTCAAGAAATTCCTGAACAAGAGGATGTGGTTCAACAAAAACCTCGGGTAGATAAGGAAGAAGACATAATCAAGATGATTAACTACCTGAGTGCCACAGGCCTCTATCAGGCAGATGCACTCCTTCCCTTACCTTATGACTATGTCGAGTTTGAGTACTTAAAACAACTTGAGCTTGAGTTAGTCAAGGAAAAAAAGACAACAAAGAAGAAGTTGAAGGAAGAAGCTGCAAAGTCAAGAGCCATCATCCAAAAGAGCATGAAGAAGTCTGCTGATAGGCAGAGGATGATGAGCTTCTTGAAGCTGTATGGATTCTCCGGAAGGAGACTTGGACCCATGTCTCTATCCACTATGGATGAGCATATCAGGGTAATCAAGCAGAAGATTAAGAGTGGAGAGCTTACTGACTTACACTCCACTCCAAGTCAGGCCCCACCTGAAGTGGAGGTTAAGGTTGAACAAACAGACACAACACAACCTGGACCTCCTGCTAATGCTTAGCAAGCTTCATCTTCTGATCCACAACAGGGTCAACCTCCTTCTCCATCTAAACTTGAGAGAGAGGAAGTCCCAACTGAAAAAGACAGTGAAGATCAATCTGGTGCTGCAGGCCAGTCTTCTCAGTTAAAATTTGGAAAGAGAAGGAAAAGGATGGCTTCTAAACCAAAGTCTAAGAAGAAGAAGAAGCCTGAATCCCCTTCTGAACCTCAGGATGAATCAGAACAGCCTAAGGATGTGCAGCCAGAGGAAGCTCAATCAGCTCCAACCTCAGTAGCTCCTCTAGCATCAGGAAGACCCATCTTGTCTTGGACATACACCACAAATCCAGAAAGGTGGCATGTTATTAGAGATCAAGGCATTGAAGACATCTATACATGGCAAGATATGTTTCAGTTGCCTTTGCATGATCTCTTTGATATGAGAAGACACTTTGACAGCCTGAAGGATCCTAATCATCTCATGAAGAAAGGAATAGTGATCATCCTAATGAAGACTGTTAATATCTGAAGTTTTCTAAATGTTTTGATAGCATCAGCCTAGGGGGAGTTTGTAGAGATTAATGTAGAGATTAATGAAGAGGCTGATGCAACCTAAACATCTTTAGTCTTTCCTGCATGCTGCACAAGTACATTGAAGTGGAATGCTTCGAAAGTTTCACATGTGCAACAGAAATACTCTAAGTATGAAATCTTCTGAAGCCAAGACCAACATCTTCCGAAGCCAAAGATGAAGTCTTCCGAAGCCTCAGAGACAAAGTCTTTCGAAGCTTCAAGTTCATGAAGAAAGATTTCTTCCGAAGACTTTTAGTAACATGCTTTATCTGATGTACTGTTCCATAAAGCTGGACACCTTTTCCGCTGCAACTCTGCAAGTCACCAACTAACATGGTTTGGTGAAAAGGTCCATGCTTTTGGTAACTATACATTAAGGTCTTAAGTCTGTAACTTTCTACTTTATGTACTTTATCCTTTTTGTAATAGATAAGGATGTGAGCTATGGCATGTCATAGTCACTAGTCAAAAGGCAATCTGCCTTTTAACTCTACAATTGATTTTGTGTGTGTCTAGTCAATTGTATCCAGCTGGCTTTCAAAGTATAGCCGGCTGTAGGATGTTGTATAAGTATCTCATGTTCTTGTATCTTTCGAATATGCTTTTGTAACACTTGTAATAGAACATAGAGAAGACAATATACTGCATTCTTGAAAACCAAACACTTGTGTTCTTTGTGTTTTGTCTCATATACTACTTGTGTTCTTAGTGTCACCACTTGGTTAATCCAGTTTACTGTATGATCTAAGTTTAGTTTATCTCCTCTTTGTGTTGTTGTGTTGTAACTCTACACCCTTCAACGATCCTGCATTTACTAATATTACAAATTCACCAAAGCGTATGAAGAGAATGTATGCAGAGGCTGATGCAACCCAAACATCCAAAGTCTATCCTGCATGCTGCATAAGTGCATTAAAGAAGAATGCTTCGGAAGTTTTACACATGCAACATAAAATACTCTAAGTGTAAAATCTTCCGAAGCCAAGACCAATATCTTCCGAAGCCAAAGATGAAGTCTTTCGAAGCTTCAGAGACAAAGTCTTCTGAAGCTCAACTCTTGAAGACAGATTTCTTCCGAAGACTTTTAGTAACATGCTTTATCTGTTGTACTTTTCCATAAAACTGGACACATTTCCGTTGCATCTCTATAAAATCACCAACTTACATGAGTTAGTGAAAAGATCCATGCTTTTGGTAACTATACATTGAGGTCTTAAGTCTGTAACTTTCTACTTCATGTACTTTATCCTTTTTGTAATAGATAAGGATGTGAGCTATGGTACGTCATAGTCACTAGTCAAAAGGCAATCTGCCTTTTGACTCTACAATTGATTTTGTTTTATGTCTAGTCAATTGTATCCAGCTGGCTTTCATAATATGGACGGTTGTAGGATGTAGTATAAGTATCTCATGTTCTTGTATCTTTCTTTTATGCTTTGTAACATTTGTAATAGAACATTAATAAAGCAATATACTGCAATCTTGAAAATCATACTCTTGTGTATCTTGCTCTTGTGTTTTGTCTCTTACATTACTTGTGTTCTTAGTGTCTTTACTTGTGGTTAATGCAGTCTACTGTTTGATTAAGTTTAATTATTATCCTTTTTGTGTTGTTGTGTTGTAAGTGACCCCCTCCAACGGTTTTGCAACGTAAATTTAAGCATTTGATATTCATAAATTGTTTACTTTAATAGCTATAAAACCTTTCTATACATTTTACTTTTGTTATGCTTCTTACGATCACCAAATCTACCAAACACTACCCTTACCCTTTTTTTCTTTTCTGAGTAAATAACAAGAATTGTTTATGAGGTTTGTTACGTGATTAAAAAATTATAAGTTTAAATTTAAAGTAATAAAAAAGATAACACGTTAAAACTAAATTTGTAATTTTTCGATCTAAAAAACGAAATACAAAAATCGAACAAACTTATGCAATTTACTCTTTTTTTATTATTTTCTTTATGTGGTTTCAAGGTTTGCTTTTGCGTGATTTCTCCCTTCTCTGACCTTCCTTTTCGTTCTTCCTCATTTATCAACAAGCATCCACTGCTCCAGGTACTGCAAAACCCTACATCTCTTATATTAATCTCTCGCATATGAACTTTAATCTACTGCTATAATTGAATTGTTGTCTTATGGATACATTCTTCATCATAATATTCAATCACAACATCTAGCAAAGAGCAAATACGAATTCTGATATTTCAAATCCATTAAGATTGGGTTTTCTTTCTTCGTGTTTTTCGATTCGTAAGATGTCAAGCTCTGAGATCACATCTATTGAAATGAAATTTGATATCATCCCTGAAATTCTCTTCGTGCTCTCAATTGCTAATTTTTCTTCCGAATTTGTAGATCGTTGATTTGGAAAGGTGATCAATCATTTATCATTAAAAGAAGGCATCTAGAAGAGCTAAGAGGATGTTGTTAGCTGTGTTGATCGCCAACTCTGAGGGCAATATCCTCGTTGAACGGTACCATCGAACCCTCATTGGCATATATACATGCTGCATTTACAATAGACCTCAAGGATTGTGTAGCCAAAATCATTTGTTAAGATCTATATAAGGGGGATTTAGGTCAAATATGGTATATTTGTTTATGTCAAGATTTGGTTGTGCTTGCCAGGGTTTGGGTTTTCAAATTGTAGCCCCTTATGAATGAGTCTGCTAAAAAATGCAGAGACATTTGATCTTTTTGCTGTGTAGATCATTGCAAAATATTTTTTTAAAGGGTCTTAATGTCTAAAGTTCAAATGAGATCATGAAAAATATTTGTTTGTGTTTCCACCATGATCCCTTGAAGTAAGCATCATGAATGCAAATCCATAGATAATAGTATATTAAACAATGTTTGTTATCGTGGACTAGTTGGAATGGGTAAAAATGAGTAACAAGATAATTAGTGATATTATAAAGATTTATAGAGGATAGTATGGTAATTATCCTTGAGTAAAATTTGATGACTCTCTGGAATGATAATTTTGTTGACAAATTGAATTAGTTTATGTGATGTCACACTATTCATATATTGGATCCATTTATATCTTTGCATATCACATACAAATGTGCAGCTTCAATGGTGTTCCGGGTGAGGAACGGTTGCATTGGCGATCTTTCTTAGTCAAACTTGGAGCTGATAACCTTAAAGGTGTCAAGAATGAAGAACTTCTTGTTGCATGCCACAAGTATGTTGTTATTTCATGCTTTCTTTCTAATGCTGATGATGCCTTTTTCTCCCTATGTGGGATGTGGCCAACCATGCAAGTTGCACATTATATTCTTGTACTGTTTGAATGCTTGTAAAAAAAACCAAGGATGCATAGATGGCCATGCTTATCAAATCACATGTGAATATGAATTAGCCTCCCACCTCTAGTCATAAATCATAAAATTATTTAAATTATTTTTGCAAGTGCTTTTTATGACTTGCACCAATGCTCTGGTCATATGTCCAGCTTGGTGGCTGTTTATTGTAGTCAATGGGTCTTATATCATGACTTAGATCCCTCTTTCAAATGTGTATTTTATCTTTTTAGTTGTCTCCATTTTGATAGTTGTTTTTTTGCTTTAACACACATACAAAAATATTTATCTTTGTGCAACTAAAATAGTATGTAATTAGGGATATCTGCACTATGCAGTGATATTTGCTTGCTTAATATGATCTGAAATGAAGTTTTGATCTAGATTTTCTACATATGCTATTGTGTGCTCTTAGGAATAACCAGATGAAACTTTCAGCCTGCTCTTTCATGTACTCAGATATCCTGCACGAGACCTACAAAATCAGACACATTAAAACTATAATCACTTATCTGACTCTCAAATTGAACAATTTTCCTGTGTGTAGAAATATGTAACAGCCCTGCCACATCATCATCATAATAATAACAAACATATCCAATGAGATCCCACTGTATAGTAGGGTCCAAGGAGGGTGAGATAAGGGGACACCACTTGTCCCATTTTCACCCACTTTAGTGGAATTCCCCTTTTCACCGATTTCAAAGTGCTCCTTTTTTGCAGATCCATATCCCTAATTGCTTGTTTTCTTCTTTGCACTTCTTCGAAATCAGTAGATATTCACCGGTTTCTTATGCCAATTTCAGTGATCCACTGCCACCCTCCACCTCATCGCCTCCACCCACTACCTCATTTCCCATTTCTCCCTAATTTCTTCAAATCGGGACAACACCTTGCGGCCTAATGGCAAATCATACCCCTATTCTGAAGGTTGCTTCCCAAAGAGACCCTTTGCTGCTAAAACTGTTTTTTTAAATAAGTTTGTAGCATGATCTATCGGTGGCCGAAGATAAGAGCACACCTAAGGACAATGCATAAGTAATAGTGACAAGAGACACACCTAATACTAAAAGCATACCTACGACTAAAGGCACTTAGGCAAACCTAGCTAAGACTAAAGGCACTTAGGCAAGCCTAGCTAAGACTAAAGGCACAACTAAGCCTACCTGCATAACCTAAAAGTAAAAGCACACCTAAAGCGAAAGACAAAGCAAATACTAGAGGTAAACGGAGAAAGTTGCTAACACCGATGCCTATGACTAAAAGCATCCTAAATGCGGTTTATGCCAAGATAAGATGCCCCAACTCATACCCCATATGTACCCTCCCGGAAAAATCTCTAACCTTTATTTGACATCCCAAGAACTCCGATCACTTATCACCATGTTAGTTTGGGTATGTCTCTGCTCCTCTTCTCCTCCACTCCGAGGGTTTTCATGCTTCTTATAGGCGTTGTAGTCTTTTTCTTCCGCACATACCGAACCATCTCATTCTCCCA
Source organism: Flaveria trinervia (assembly GCA_025506515.1). Classification (NCBI taxonomy): domain Eukaryota; kingdom Viridiplantae; phylum Streptophyta; class Magnoliopsida; order Asterales; family Asteraceae; genus Flaveria; species Flaveria trinervia. Next base: position 81,581,476 of record CM046445.1, on the reverse strand, counting down.
TCTCTTCTATTATTCGAACAACATGCTACCCTTAATACATCCTTAAAATTTCATTTCTGATTCGGTCTAACCTTGTGTAACCATTTATCCACCTTGACTTTCTCATCTCTACTACCTCGATCCTTCACTCTTGTGTCTTCTTGATTGGCCAGCAAGCGGTTGCGTATAACGTATCCGAGCGAACCGCTACTTTATATAGAATTTACCTTTTAATCTTCTGGCATGTTATCGCACTGAAGTTGCTCTCCACTTACACCAGTTGTGCCAAAGGTTTACGATTGTAGAACATCATGAGTCTAGAAACTTCAAACTTGTAGAACATTAAAGGGTGAATCCCACAACCCCAATTGGCCTAAGTTAAACCTCATTAGGCTCATCATGTGAACTTGATTAGGCTCACCAAGTGGCCTAATGATCCAACAAAACTAATAAAACAACACACAAATAGCTTTTATGAGAAATTATGTTCATCCTTGGGGTTCTTGCGGGTTGAACTAGAGTCACCTCTCAAATTCCCCATCTCTGGAACCAACGCGCCTATGCTATGGAGGCTTGTAAGACTTCTCAGGAACTTAGATCTAGTATGATATTGTAAAGGGTACATAACTACATATAACATTTCTCCCTATTGATGGACCATTAATTAAAGTGTAGCTTGCTTATCAAATTGATGATTATAGAACATTAATTTCAACTTTAAGCACCATTTTATGCAAAAGCAAAAAACAAACAAGCATACTTAGGGCCTAAAGAGAGTGAGATGAGGACAAACCTTACTCCCTGTCCTATGAGATCCTTGTTATCAATAGCGAACGTAGCGGGCGCTATAGCGCGCTACGTCACGAACAGGTCAAGGCTCGTTATCTAGTAGTTAGCAGTATATAGCGACCTGCAGTGGTATTTTTATTTTTTATTGTTTATTTTTTTACTATTTATTACTATAAAATTGACACAAATAGAGTATTTTAGCTAATTTGTTGGTGTTTGCTTATATATTCGACTACTTTTTAGCTAAACATGTTTATTTATTGAATGTAAAACGTTTCTTAAAGCTTCTACTACCTTATCGCTGAACACGAAATAGCGAGTGCTATTTATTGTTATTCGCTACGTAGCATATAGGTGGCTTGTCGCTATTTACCGCTGTTTGCTATTGACAACTATGCATGAGATAAAGAGACCATTCCCATAGAAGCCCTCAGATCAAAAAAGTGTTACTTTATTTGTCGCTTTTTGTTATTTATTTTTATTGCCTAGTGGACTAGTGGATAACAGAGGGGGTCTAAATGTTTGTGAGCAAATCCATTAGTGATTAGGATCTCGACCAGCAACTTTTTGTCAAAATGTCAAATAGTGCCATTCATTCTTCACATTTACTATTGTTTTGGTATTCATAAATTGAGTCCCAGGTGGATTTTATTATGGAAATTTCCCTACTTCATAGTTTTTGAAGTTGGTAATGATGAAACATGAAAAATGTTTTTCCATCATCAGTGATGCGTGAAACTAAATGAACACCTCATAATTTTGTTGCCTCTGCTATTAATTTACTTAGCAAATGTCGACCTGTTGGGACTGGGAAGAATGTATATGCAAAATCACTTGTAAACTAAATTGCTTCATCTGTTAATTGATTGAAAACAGGATGATTTGTAATTGCATTACATATTTATCATTACACATTAAAAATACCATGTATTTTATTCTTTTGATCTGTCATTGCCTTTTTAGGTCTGTATATATTGTGTACACTGTGCTTGGACATGTCACCATCTATCTTGTAGGCAAGGATGAGTACGATGAACTTGCTTGTAAGCATATCCTTTCATATATGTTACCCCAACCTTTATTTTGGTTTGTCTAAGAAAAATTGCATTCCTGTTTTTAAGAAGGATTCCACTGTAGCATTATCTGTTGCTCACTATTGTATTACAAATAGACTGATGATGTTGATTTGGTTCCTCACAACATTACTTTTGTTGTTTAAGGGTATTATTAGATTTTTTAAAAGTGGTCAACAATCAACGTCTTATTAAAACTGTGTCAAGTAAAAAAATACAATTTTCATGAAACGAGTTATCAATATTGTCTCTCTCCCTCTCCCTCTTTTAATCAAATTATTTATTACTTTATTAGAATTTGTAATTATTAATGTTGGCTTCCTTTTTCCCCGAAGTGTCGGAAGCAATATTTGTTGTTACCTCAGCCATAAAAGATGTATGTGGGAAGCCACCAACGGAGCGCCTTTTCTTGGACAAGTATGGTAAAATATGTTTGTGTCTTGATGAGATTGTATGGAAGGTAAGCTCCCCTCCTTAGTCTCTTCTATTCTTTAACTCACTCTAAATGTATCATACATGATCCCGATTAATCCCGTTTACATATAAAAATGTGTATATATATATGTAACCTAATTTTCAATCTTTCTTGGACAAGTATGGTAAAATATTTCTACTGACCTATGTGCATTTCAAGAGTTTCACTTATGTATGTTTAGAAGAATAAACAAATTATTATACTTTGAAATGGTCGACATATCTGGGCTTCTGTATTACATGATCATATATGTCAGTTTAGTCCTGCAACCTTTTTCATCCCAAAATAAGTGAAACTCTTGAAATGCACATAGGTCAGTAGAAATATTTGACTCTTGGTCAAATATCTAAATTTTCACGTATGATAACAAAATAGAGAACCTGTAGGCTCTAATGAGTAATGACTGCTATCACGGTTCATGTGAGCCTCAGTTATATGTTGTATTGTAGAACTAAGGATAATCAGGGGCATAGGTCCCACATAAGTGATAAGACAAGATGACAACTGAAGGAAAATGCAACAAGTGTGTCAAAATTTTGGTCTTGCCTGTATAGTGATGGTGTGCATTCACTAGTTTTACGTTGCCATTTACTGTCACATTCCAGTTTTGTATATTCTAAAAATATATGATGATATGGGACAAACAGTATGAAATCGAGAAATGGTGTTTAATGGGAAAAGGAATGGCTAAAAATTCTATGGATGATGATAGTGTGTGTCCTTTCTTTTTCCTAGAATTGCCTTTTACATCACATGGGTCTCATTTACGATATACACATGGGAAATAAAAGGCAAAAAAGAAAGAAAAAAAAATATTGCAGAACATTGATAACTCATTTGCTCTTTCCATTTCAATTCTTTGGGTTCCACTTATGTAGGGCATGTGGCTCATAGTAATGAGCATGGTAGATGGAGGAAAGTAAGCATATATAGGTGCAGGTCTTGCATAACACGGTCTCCGCTTACATTCTGTTGTTCCACTTCTCAAGCATGAACTTGCATTGTAGGCCCAAAAAATAAAGAACATAGAAATAGATGGAAACATGGGAGGGTTGGGTGGGCTGTTTAACAAGTCAAAATAGTTTCATATTGGAACGAATAAATACTACCGCTGGGGTTGGGTTGACCCACCCACACTTTCTATCGATCTTATATATGTGATAGATGCGTTAAATATGATTTCATAACTTACTACAATAATTTAATCTCTCTCTTTAGCTAAGTTTTTTGGCCGGACCTGTTTGATATTAAACAACTGCCATCAACCCGTTAATAACTGAAATTGGTCAGGGTTGCCACAGATGGCTTGTTCTAATATTATTACTGATGACGACTATTGATTTTGAAGGGGTTGTTGGAGAACACAGACAAGGATAGAATCAAAAGGCTGATAAGGTTAAAGCCTCCAACAGAGTTCTGATGACAGCATCGTGTCTCCTGCCTCTTATTTTATGGTGTCCAATAAGCTTCACATAGTTTCTTGATTCCTTGTATAAAAAAGGCAAATGTCTGTTCATGGGATATCACATTTCCTTTTGCTTCTAAATGTTGTTTTCAGCATTAACATGAGACCTCTGCTCAAATGCTTATCACTACACCAGCCTTTGAAAGCTTTAATATGAGATGTGCTCAGATACTTACCACTACGCTAGCCTTTAAAGGTCACCAGCCATTTTAGTCTTTTATGCTTGTATGACTATAGTTTCCTGCTCAATTTGATACTATGTTAGGTGTTCTTGCTCCTACTTTGTTTTGTCATAATTTGTCGGGTGGCAAAGATGGGTGGAGGATCAGAATGGACATGTTTCTATGCTGTTTGCCTGTTTGGGCTACGATACACATTTTTCTGAATTTTTTATAGCATGTGTTAAATATTTCATTGCAGTAACTAAGTTTCTTGAAATACTAATTAATTTTTGAATAAAATGACTTTAGAGGCTTAGATTGTTAGGATTGGATGCGTCATCAAAAATCAAGACAACATAAGTAAAGAAAGGGTGGTTTGTGATAGATATAGGAGTTTAAATGTCATTCAACTTGTTTGTCCTGTTTTCCGGTTATTATTTTTCTAGTCTTTATCTGTTAGAGATTGATTATAAGTTTATAACTCAAATCAAACGAATTAGAAGTTAACGGGTCAAAATTATCAGCATGTGTACTTCCATGTTTTTATTTTGAATGTTTTATTGACTAGACGGACGGTCAAATGATTATATGTTTGTGGCGATGTTCTTGATTTAGCTAAATCACCTGCCATGACTATAATCTTGAAGCAAATTATGTGAATCGTACAAGTAATTGCGTGATAAGTTTAGTAAATGATAGACAACAACAGAATTCTTAATGTAATTTTGTGGACTAAACTACGACTACATCTTCCATGTCAGAAACAATTTTTTGAATCCTATCGATAAACTTCATCATCATCTCCAAGCCTGTCTCATCTGCAAATACGGAGATATGTTAGTTAGCGAATCCAATTTTGAAATTTAGTTACTTTTGAGCTTTATTACTTTGATACGAGCTGTTATTTTTGAGCATTATTGCTTTGATTCGAGATAACGTGAAGACAGTGCTAATGAGAATGATGTAGCAGTGTAAAAGCTTACCAAGTCTTGGAATCGTATGGCCTTTGGGATGATAAATTACCATAGGATTTTCAACTGACTTCAAAAGTTCAGTCCCGTATGGCTTTAGGAAATCATTATCCCCTGTGAAATGTCAACATAAACGACCTATCAAGTTAGCAGATGTAGAAAACAGACCCTCAAACACAAAAATCTAACTGTACCTAACGACCTTGCATATGCATGATCTACATGGAACGTTTAGATATCGAGGGTTCATGCCGGTTGATGCACAATGGGCCAATAGGGTAGGCCTAACCCAAGTGATATTGAGGGTGCATGTGGTTAACTTTCGCTTTTGTAATTCCTAATTCCTTAAACGGTTGAAATGTTTTAATTAAATGAAAACAAAATCTAGTATAAATTTGTGATAGAATAATGTGGAAAATATGAAAGTTTAGAGGCGTGTGGTACTAGTATACACGGTATCACTTTTCAATTATTACGCCTTTATTAGTTGGATTTTGTGGACCAGAAGGCCTGCTTAAATATTCAAATCACCTCCACACATGACATGTTTTATGAATAATCTTATAAAAAGCAACGGATTAACTACGTTGCTTTTAGAACCATGAACATTCTTACTTACTTAGTGTCACTCAATTGTGAGGTACTTAGATAACATAGAGTTTTTGTGTATGTTTACTATGTTAGGTATTATGATTTAAAATGAAAATTTAGATTAGTTCTATAATGTATACAAAAATAGCAAAGTGAAGGAGTACCTAAGAAATGGAGAGATGGACATTGGATGGGAAGCGAATATGCCTTCTCAGCCCATGTTTCATTTTTCAATTTTGCCCCAGAAATTATCATTAGAAATTTGATCTTTGGTACCTTCGTCAATGCCATTCCCTGTAATATTAATATTAATATTATATAATAATCAATCACTTTGCATGTGAGGGGAAACTACCGTCCGTTAAATAGTATTATTGTCCAACTCTTTAAGCCAATTATACAACTATTTTTAGTTACTCTTTCTTTAAAATTTTACACTATAGTTCATTTTATGTTATTACAAATTAAATGGGTTAACAGGCTAAACTATAAAATATATTTTCCTATTAGCAGCTTGCTAAAAAAAGTTATACTTTGAAGGAGTCAATCTTTTTTACTTTTACTACAATTTGAACAAGACCAATTTAACTATATTGGTTAAAAAGGTCAAGCCGACCACAATTTGTTTAACTTAAAGCTAACAAATTTTACAAGTCTTTTATAGACATTTTCATGGTAAGTAACCTAGTCTTAGTTATATAGTTGTTGGTTAAAATTATATGAAATAAATATGTGATAATTTTAAGAGTTAAGTAAGTGTACACGAGTAAATAAAAAAATTTATCATCATTAATTTCATGTCACGTTTAAAGATATCAATCCTTAATTAAATAATCTGATAAACATTTTTTATAATAAAATAAAAAGCGGCATGTGCCTTTTAAAGATTAAACCTAGACACCATTAACATATCGCACACTCTATTTGACTAAAAAAAAAAAACACTTTTAACCGAACCGATTCTTCGTACCGTTTCACTCATGCAGCCGGTTTAACTTGTCATCATCAAGACTTAGATATCAAGAATACGTGGTTTAACGGTACAAAATGCGTAAAAAAATAAAATTTGTCATACAATTAAAGGTAAATCCAATATATTAAAAACAATATGTAGATTTTAAAGTATGAATCGAACATTAAAAACTTAGATTACGAGTTTGATCAAAATTATCCGTCTCAAATACCCAAGCATGAACACTTTAACCTATAACACCCATCAAACTTAAAACACTAGATCCTTTGTATAACAGAGACTTATCAGTTGTACCTTAACCTTAACCTCATGTGTTTTGCATGATGCATTTGAAAAATTATTCAATCCCTAGGATTATCAGTTGTACCATGTGCATCAGTGATTGTACTCATCAATAGATCCACAGAAAGAATAAAAACAAACATACCTTTGCTTGCAATCCAGCCAACGCAGCTGACAAAATCGCTCCCTAAAATTCAATCACACAAACACAATTCAATTCAATTCAAATCTGAAAACTAATAACAATAATCATCATCATCATCAAATCAACAATCAAACCTGTGAGAATCCAAGCAAACCGTCGATCGGTGCATGTTTGATCATACATTCTTCGATATACTCAACACACGAATCGAAATTCTCATATTCCGTAAACTCCTACAAATCAACAACAAACACAAATCTCAAAGCCCTAATTGTAACAAATTAGGGCTAAATCGAACACAATAACATTCGAAACGGTGAATCGAACCTTGTTGAACTGAAACCACTCGTAATAGGGCGGATCGAAGATCCCTTCGACTTCCGATTTACCGTTGCAAGGGAACGGAGCATCGGGGAAGAAGAAATCGATGTTTTGGAGCACCGATTGGGGCCATTTGTTGAGTTGAGTTTTGAGAATTAGACCGCTTGTTCGGAACCCATGGAGGCAGAGGACCCGTGGTTTGCGGTTTGCGGTGGTGTTTGATGGTTCGATTGATGTGAGATCTTCCACCATTGTTGAATTGTTTGTGTGATTGTGAGTTGTTGCTGAGGGTTTGGAGGATTTGTGGTTGTTAATGGCGGAATTGATGAATTGAAGGTGATGTTTGGGGATCACTGGTGTTTGAGATTGTGGGGATTACGAGGGTAGGTGTGTGTTCGTATTGTGTTTTATTTATAGGTGAAATGCGTTCGTAATGCTATTGTTCCTTCGAGTTTGGAGGATATTTGAGAATTCAGGATGTTTTTTAACCGATTATTATCAGTTTAAATGATTAAAATAAGTATTTAATACATGTAAATATGAATACGTTATGTGTTTGCTTAGTAGAATGTCAGTGTTGAACTAAGAGTTTTTTAATTATGAGTTTTTTAATTATGAGTTGAGGTAGGGTAAGCGGGTTATATGTTGGGTTCACTAACCTGTACTTAAATCCGCTGATTTTTACCAGGAATCAATCGATGGCAACGGATAGTTTACTTTTTGTTTTCAAAAGATTGTCATCCCTCTCTTCAAGGTAACGTGTGGTGTCTAGAGTATTTTTGGGTAAAGAATAGATGCTCCCTCCACCTAAAAAGAATTTAACTTAGCGTAGATCACTGATTGTATGTCGTCTGTTAACGCGTTTCTTGCACTTTAAATGTCATATTTTGCGTAAATGAACTATGGACCACGTTGAGCAATCAAAGAGATTTTCAAACTAAAGTCGAATCAAAAGATTCTAAGGATCATATCAGTTGCATGTTCACTTCTGCAATCGTAAGCATATTGTATATTAAGTAAACTTGAAGGCCGACTTTCGTCACATTATTATTCTCAACTCGTTCAGATCTGACCACAAACGTGAAGAGGTTATAGTTTCTAGTGATGGCTACAATAATCTTATTTGTAATAGTGTGCGACTACATCTTCCTTGTTGGAAACAATTTTCTGTATCCTATCGATGAATTCCAACATAGTCTTCAAGCCTTCCTCGTCTGAAATATCGAGACATTTTAATCAGCAAATCCAAGTTTAAGAATGCGGTTCTAACAATGTAGGAAAATACACACATATTGTATGCCTTTTTTACACGAGTTAAAGTTAAACCAATGCAAACCAATAAAGGCTTACCAAGTCTTGGGATCGTATGGCCTTGCCGATGATTAATTACCACAGGATTTTCAACTGATTTTAAGAGTTCGATCCCATATGGCTTTGCGAAATCTTTATTACCTGCAAGGGTCTATCAAGTTAGTGGGTGTGTATCACATGGAAATATACAAGGTAAGAACAGAAAAAAAGATATTAGGGAGGATTCTTTAAATAGAAATTTATGGTCATTATAATTTTAAACTACGTTATGAAGTTTTCATTGTTTATATAATAACTATGTTAACTTGAATTTGATAAAATACATTAGTTATGATTTGTTATGGTCAAATACATAACTAGTAGATGGTATACCAAATAAACCCTCAAACACAGGATTCTAGACATAGCTCTTGGCCGAGTCACGCCAATGGTACTTATATGCCGCGCATGATCTAGATGGAATGGCTAGATATCGAGGGCTAATACTCCGCATAGGCCTAGGCTAAGGACTTGTTGATGCACAATAGGGTTGGCATGCCCATGCCATAGCTCAAACGATATTTATGGGTGTATACCATAACTCTGGCTTTCATAATTCTCATGGTTTTTAATTTGTACAAATGTTTTTGTTAAATTAAATGAATAGTAACTTGTGATGGAATTAACATGTGGACCACATGAAAGTGAATAGCTTGGGGAACTATACACGTCATCAATTATTAGGCCGTTATGGTGTTAGTTGAATTTTGTGGACAAGAATTTTCTAAATTTTTAAATAATCTACGCAAATTATTTTGTGTGATAATATATATAAAAGTGACATGAGATTTATATAGAAATTTTAAAAGGATATGTAATGGAGGAAGATGCAACACGTTTAAAATTTCTAAAATTCAACATTATACTATTCACTATAAATAATAATATTTGTAATATTATGTGTGTGAATACTGTGACTACATTATTTAGCCCAGATAATTATACTTGCAATATTATATACGATAATATTCATATAGTCAAACAACACATCATTATTTTAAGTTGTTCTCACAAATACATTTTTTAGACAAGTTTGAACACTGTAATAAAACCTGTCAAAAAAAATTTAGATAAGAAAGTATGTTGGATTACTATAGTATTAAGCCAATAAAATTGATATTTATGTGCCACAATATTACTAGTCGCATCGTCATATACTATGTTATTGACGAGGCTTAGGGCCAACAAAAATAAAATACCCGTTTCATAATTTTATACATTTCAAATTGATTGGATGTTAGTAGTTGTTCAACCTATGTTCAAAAATTCTACTTATGGAAAATATGAAACACATAGTATAATTTTTATAAACTGTTAACCTTTTATGAGTATATAACTTCAAATTCAACGTGTCAAGTTTATCCTTGCACTTTGTTAAAAATCACTATGACTTGTGTCGTCTAACATACAAGAATTAGATATAAAACGCTTTAAAAGTGTGTAATTTTCAAGTTCTATAGAAACTGATGAAATTGCTCTATTTTAAAATCAAATGATTTCCGATTTCTGTTTTAAAATATATGTTTAAATTAAAAAATATATAACTATAATAATAAATGATTACATATGATGACACATGTCATTACCAGATTTTACCTCACAAAAACTTTCCCGTCTAAACTTCTTTTAACAAATTTTCCACAAATCATGTTATATTTTTATTTGAAGTTTTTATTTTATTTTAACTTATTGAACGACAAGTGTGAAGTTTTTATTTTTTTAACTACCTCAATTACCACCAACCATTTTACGTCGTGTTCCCGAGTCTCATTTAAGGAGGGAAATGAAAAGAAATGAATGGAAAGTGAAAAATAATTGTGTTCCCGAGTTTTTTTTAAAGAGGGAATGAAAAAACAAAAAAAAAACTGTGTTCTCGAGATTTTTAAAAAGGAAAAGTTCCATCAATTTTCGCTTCTAACTTTCCTTTCAAAATAAAAGGAAATGGAAAGAAAAGAAACAAAACACATAAAATTATTACTTTCTTTTTGTTTCATTCGAACTCTAGAACACGAAAATTTAAAATGTCTTTCTTTTCTTTACATTTGCTTTCTTTTCTTAATTTCATTTCTCTAGCTAATTTCCATCCACTTTTTTTATTTTCTTTTCTTTCGTTTACTAAACTCGGGAACATAATGTTAAGGATTTTAAATCTATAATATCTATCATCTCAAACTTAATCCAACCAAGGAGTTTTTGGGTTCTGATTCTTCTTCTATTACAATAAAACAACATAATTATATCAAAGCATTTTAAATACCTAAAAAGTGGAGAGATGGACATTGGATTGGAGACGAATATGCCTTCGCAGCCCATGATTCATTTTTCAATTTTCCACCTGAAACTATTATTAAAAATTCGATCTTTGGTGCCTTCGTCAATGCTATTCCCTGTATACATATTTAAAAAAGTTAAAGACATGGCCAAATCATATATTATATATAATAATATATATGTATAAACAACATTTAAAAGTGATGTAATTAACTGTCATATAAAATTAGTTAAATTGTACCAAGTATTGCAGTGATTTTTTAGTTTATTGTTCGTGCTTTTCAAAACCAAGACACGTTAATGGTGTTTGCACAGTAGACCTATCATCTATATATAATAACTAGATTAGGGTTAACAAAACAAGAATAGGGTGAATTGCCTAAACTAGCTTCACAAGGTTTGAACTAAGGTCGGCTTCATTAACTCGAAAATCTCTACGTCTCAACAAAGGGTTGAATTGCAAATGACAGAACTAAAGGGTTGGAAATGAAATTTTACAACTAACAAATTGAAAGTCAGTTAGATTGGTTGGTCATTGTACTTAACACTACAAAATGGAATTAGAAGATATGTCCATTTGAACCAAATCTTCTATAAGATCTTTTTCTCAAACTTCCTTTCCTATCATTGGTATCGGAGCTAACTTGGTAATGATGTCAAATGTAAGTACAAGACAACAACCAATTGATAAAAATTCTCAAGGATCATGAGAAGATAATTTTATGATTCGAAACACATAGTATAACTTGATCCATTGCAGAATTAAGGTGATGGTGGAGAAGATGATGGATCAAATTGCCAGGAACAATACTAATTAGAGCGCTAATAATATAGCAACAACGAAGAACAAACAATAATCAATAAAGAGGGTGGTCGTCCTACACGATTAGGAAAAGTAGATTCTCCTACATTCAACGAAAAGGTTATCAATGGGCACTATACAAGGCTGAGCACATCTTTACTACCGATGAACACCAGAGCAATTGAAATTGAGACATGTAGTGGTACATCTTAAGGGTGATGTTTTGTAGTGGCACAAGAACTATGAAGACAAAATGCAATTCCATTAATGAGTGACATCGAAGGGGTACGTCAGATCTCTATCCGGAAGACTTGTCCATTTAAAAATTGAAGACGCTACTAACTATTAGACTACATTATTATTAGAGTTTAGTATTGATTATTATTAGCGTTGAGTCCGTGGGCTCAGTTTAACTTTCTAAAGTTTCTTGTAAACTTTATATATTCTAATCAAATACTAACGACTCTTTATAAAATAGGAGAATAAGGTTACAATTTGTGAAAAAAAAGTGACCAACATCTTCTTAAGTGGCATTAAACCAGAGATCAAGTGTCTCTACGATATGCACATCCACCATATGGATTCAAGATAATGCAAATGCTACCTTGAACATAAGAACATAATCATTCTGCTTATTCTAAACCTAATTATACTCCTTCAATTAATTAAATTTGGCCCAATGCATGCAAACAAGTTACCCTTATCACCCACTCTAGCTAGTGAAATTAGAAACAATAATTGAATAAGATTATCAACTTATGAGAATAGGGCTAAAGTGGAATGAACAAACATACCTTAGCTTGCAGTCCTGGCAAAGCAGCCGACAAAACCGCCCCCTAAAATTCAAACACACAACATAGTTGTCAATAGCGATCGTAGCACGCGCTATAGCACGCTACTTCGCGTATAGGTCAAGTGGCGCTACAAGGTGGTTAGCGGCTTAAAAGTGACCGGGTAGTGTTTTTTTTTTTTTAACATCAAATTGCGAAAATATGAGATCTAGATATTAGTAATGGAGTGTTTTAGTTATTTTGGTGGTGTATACTTAAATTTTTTACTATTTTATTGCTAAAAATGTTATTTATTAAATATAAAACATTCGTAGAATATATCCTACTTAATCGCTAAACACAAAATAACACACTTAACATAATCGACATCAGAAACGTGATAACGTGATAATCGCATACAAGTGATATTTACCGATATTCGCTGTTAACAATTTAACATAATCGACATCAGAAACGTGATAACAACAATCAAATCAGTATCAAAACCTGTGAGAATCCAAGCAAGCCGTCGATCGGAGCATGCTTAATCATACATTCTTCAATATATTCCAGACACTCTTCAAAATTCTCATACTCATTAAGATCCTGCAACCAGTTCACACACAAAACCTCAAAAACCCTAAAACTTCAATTTTCAAACACAAAACGAGATGAATCGAACCTTATTGAACTGAAACCACTCGTAATAAGGCGGATCAAAAACCCCTTCGACTACAGATTTACCGTTGGAAGCAAACGGTGCATCGGGGAAGAAGAAATCGATGCTTTGAAGCACCGATTGGGGCCATTTGTTGAGTTGAGTTTTGAGTATTTTGCCGCTTGTTCGGAACCCATGGAGGCAGAGGACCCGTGGCTTCCGGTTTGTGATGGTATCAGAGGCTGCACAGACGGTTGTTTTCCGGCAACGGTGGTTGTTCACGGCGGAGTTGACGGTGGCGTTTAGAAATTGGAGTCGACATTTGGTAGTCGGTGGTAAGATGGCGTTCGAGATTGGGGGATTTTTGAGGGAATGGTGTTGCATATTGAAGGAAGATGAACGTTCGTTTGTGCTTTTACGTTGTCAAAAGTAATTTTGTTTACATTAGTTGTCGATATAAACTCGAATATAACTCGTTTGAAATCGACTTGTTTAAAGACAAGCCAAGCTCAAGACAAAGTCAGTTTGACTCGTGGCTTGCTGATTAGCTGACTCGTGAACTCGCTTATGGCTTGCCCGTTAGCTTATTTAAACTAAAACCTATATATACTTTATATAATTTTATAAATCAAAATTATGACATATTATTTAAAATATATCATACATATATGATTATTTTGATATTTTGTAACTAAAAACTTATTTAAAAGTATAAAGACATAATTATACTTATTGAAATATAATATTATATAATTGTTTACAACAAATCATAAAATAGTTGGGTCGTAAGCTGAGCTCGAGTCCACCCTAGCTTGGCTCGGCTCATTTATAATGTGAGAACCCTAAGAAATTGCAAGAACTCTTTAACTTATTTCTAACCATTAATTTAATATAAAATATTCTAGATTCCATTTGAATAGTATAGATGAAAACAATAGTAAATGATTCTTTTTCACACATGTACTTTTTTATACTTGTGTACTTGTATTTGATAGGTGTAACGTCCCGAATAATGTCTAAGCGAGCCAAATAATAATAATGGGCTTAGACGAGATCATTTAATGAAAATAAAACGGATATGGGTTATAAACCGAGTAGACTTCGCGTGTTTGACGAGTTTAAGGTCTCGGGAACGCCCAGTATATATAAACGGATCAGCTTGAGCAGCTCTCATTTGCAACTCAACACTCTAGTTCTAGAGAGAGAGAGTAGAGAGAGAAAGTGGAGAGAATCAAAGATTTAAGTCTCGGTTGATCACGGGATTGAAGATTGGTGTTCGTGTGCATCCAAACAACAAGAAAACACCACGAATCCAGGTAAGAAACATCATTTAATCGTTACTTTTGATGTAAACCCAGATTCTAGGTTTGGGGTTTTTGAAAGTGGCAAAGATTCGCCCAAAACTCACGTTTTTTATGTAAGAAAATATGTAAGAAGCTTAGATAAAGCTTATTGGGTGATAAATCAAGGTTTTGGATGTAAAAGATTGAAGTTTTGGGTCAAAAATGGGTTGGTTCGTATTTTTCAGCCCGTTCTGTGAAACTAGGTATTCATCCAGCGAAATTAGTTATTCATCCAGCGAAACTGTGGATCTTCCTGCGAAACTATAGTTTCGTAGGTAGTTTCGCAGACATGGTTATCCAACGAAAGTTGGGAGAAACTGACAGCGAAACTGGCAGCGAAGATGCCAGCGAAACTAGCAAACTGCTGGTTTGACAGCGAAATTAGGCAGAAATTAACTCATTTGAGTGTTAACTTATCTGCAGGCTGTGTAGTGCAACCCTTGCTTTGAAAGCTTGATTGAGAAGCTACTCATCGAATCCAAGTGAGTTCTAGATCCCCTATTTTAAAGGTTTTGAACTAGTTTTGGGCTGGAAATGCATACTTGTAACACCCGGTTATTTTAAAAAGACAAAAAATGAAGAATAAAATAAAGAAAAGCAATAAAGTCCAAGTGGAGGGACTAAAAGTGTCCAAAAGGACAAAACTTTCAAAAGTTGGTGTAAAAGTGGGCATGGCCGTCCACCCTCCCTTCACATCACACTTTCTTTCGGTTTTAGAGAGAGAGAGCAGAACTTCGAGTTCTGAAGAAAAGAAGAAGAAGAGAAGTCGAATTCAAGGTAAGAATTCATGATTTTTAAGTGTTTATGACGGGTTTTATCCCTGTTATATGCTTATGTGCTTATGTGTTTGTGTATGTGCTCGTGTGTGTGTGTTTGGTGTTGTTTTTAGGTGTTTGAACTCATTTGCAAGCGGGTTAGAAAGGAAGAAACACCCAAGTTGCATTAGGTGAGTTCTAGACCCCGGTTTCTACTTGTTTTAAACATCTTTGGGGCTAAAATGTATTAAAATGATTTTTACAAGTTTATGTATGTATACCCGTATGTATTATGCTTGTTGGATGTTAATTCTTGAATGCTTATAGGTATCCATGCGCCTGAACAGTAGCCCATGCGTCTAAAATTGCCTTAGAAATGTTTAAGTATAGCCCATGCGCTTGAACAGTGGTCCATGCGCCTAGAAATATTAGTCGGACGACTACGTGTAGGGTCATGCGCCCCACTAGTGCCCATGCGCCCAAGTGGCTCATGCGCCTAAGTGCCCATGCATCCGAATAACCCATGCGCCTAAGTATTCATACGCCCGAATAGTGCCCATGCGCCTGAATAGTTCATGCGCCTAAGTGATAAAATGATTAAGTGTTGGCTGATGCGCCTACATAGTGATGAAACGTCCAAACAGGCTCATGCGCCCAAATAGTGTCAAAGCGCCTAAGCACTTAGAAATTTTTACAGAATTTTCTAGGAGTCTGTGCTTTTAGGGTTTTGACCGAGGGTTGACTAGGGCTTATTTATGATGATGTTTCATGCATGGTTATGATTGTTCCTTAATATTGCTATTGCTATTATTATTATTACTTATAGTATGTGACTTTACGTGGTATGTTTATTATCGTAACGTAAAGTATATCATAATAATAAAGAGAAAGAGCAATAAAGAAAAGAAGAGGAATATTAATAAAAATGTTAACAAGTCTTGCAAGCTTACAGGAGGTACACGACCATGTTGTCGTTAGCTCAACTGTGTTGCGGGTTAGCTACCCTATTATGCACACAGGGCCAATCAATTGAGAATGGCAGGACATTTGCAGTGTGTCCTGGGTGATTGGGTTTGCCTTGTATACAGTACACAGAACCCTTTCGAGGGATATAGTTGACCCTTTCGAGGGATATAGTTGACCCTTTCGAGGGATATAGATGGCGCATCACCCGTTTTCCATCGTGCATACAGTTGGGGTATTGCTCATTGGTCCATACAGAAAGTGAAAGATAAAGATAAAAGTTTTACAGAACATACAAGACATACAGTAAAGAGAACGAACAGTATCTGTTCATATAGTTAATGCGTGCTCGCATATACAGTACAAAGTTGTATTTTACAGAAAAGAGTATTTTCATATACAACATACAAAAAGTATTTTATTACTTTTAAAACTAGAACTCACTCAGGAACGATGACTTTTATACATTTTCAGTTGGCAGGTAATTATTGCTAAGGATGGCACGAGGGTGAAGCTACTCGGCAGGGAAAGACTGACATCTATTCGTATTCTATGTTGTTGTTGTTTTGTAATGCAGTAAAACAATTCTTTAGTAAACAGTTAAATGATGATGTATTGCTTCACAACAGTGTTCTAAATGAAATGAATGGTTTTTGATAAATTATTTTCGCTGCTTAAGTTTGTATAATTATAATGTTTAATGTTTTAGCTGCTGTGATTGACCAAGTGCGAGGTCTCCGGGAACGGGGCCTTACAACTAAATATACGTTTTGAACGACCAAGATTTTAAGAGGGTTTAAACGGGAAGATCGAATTTTCTATAAGAAAATGTGTTATATAAAAGGGTTAAAATAAAAAAATTTCACGCTGACCTGGCAGCCCGCCCCAGCCAAGGGCGTTGCCCCTTAAACCCCACTAGGGGTTGCTGCCCCTAGGACCTCGCTGTCAGGGGCTGCTGCCCCCGAACCCCCGTTGTCCCGCGGTTGGTCAGCTATGTTTTATGATGACTTATGCTTGTTTGTGCATATGCTTATGTATGTGAGTGTATGATTCATGGGGATGATGTGTGATGGTTTATGTGATGCATGATTGGTGATGATGGGATGGGCATGATGGGCATGATTAATATTATGTATGCATGCTGGTACGTATGATGATTGGTATGATCTTATTGGTGTTCCTGTTTATGTATGTATTTTTCCGTGGCTTTGCGTTGATGGTTAATGAATGAAACGAAAAATATTACATAACGTAAAGCAGAAAGTAATGAAAAGAGGAACATAACGATGGTATGCATGCATTAATGAACGATGAAAGGTAACGAAAGTCTTGCAAGCCTTGTATGTCGGGACACGCCCCTTTATAAGGTGTTAGCCTAACGGTGTGTGGGTTCGCTATCCCGGGAGGAAGCACATCGGGGTCTTTCTTTGTGATTGACCATTTGTATGGAACTATTGTTGCTTGCCTTAGGTACTGTGACCAGAGGTGCTGGGCACCGTGAGTGAAGGTCTATGATAGGCTTAGGTCCAGTACCATGAGCATGAAGGGCATAGCACATGACAATGGTATACCTGAACTTTATCTTAGGTACTATGGCCAGAGGTGCTAGGCATTGTGAATGAAGGTCTATGATAGGCTTAGGCCCAGTACCATGAGCATGATGAGTAAAGTTCATGGTGTTGATGAAAAGAAAAGATGTAATGATGAACGAACGAATGAAAGTAAGAATGTATGAACGAATGGAAGTTAAAGGATGAACGATGAAGATAATAATGGTATTACCTATGTGTACGTATGATGTGTGATCACATGCAAAGTAAAGGACGGTTTTAATGAATGTAAAGTATGTTTTATGTTAAAACTAGAACTCACTCAGCAACGCTGACTTTTTTATGCATTTTCCTGTTGGCAGGTGAGCATTGCTGAGGATGGCGCGGGGCAGCTACTTGGCATTTTTGGATGGCATCCATTTGATGGAAATATGACGTTTTTATAATGTAATTCAACTAATGATGTTTTTGTAACCAGTCAACAACGTATTATTTTGCAAAAGTGATCATAATGAATTGGATGTTTTATATGTTTCCGCTGCAATGATTTCTTTAAGTTAATTAAAATATATGTTTTATGTGTGATGATTGACTAGCTGTGAACGTCTCGGGAATGGGGCCTTACAATAGGTTAAAATCTCACATCATTAACTTTCAAAATTCTTTGTTTCTTAATTTTATTTTGGTTTTTTGAAATACATATGCAAGAACCAAACCACCATCACCACAAGTCAACCTTCTTACCACCACCAGAACATTACTACCGCCGGTGCACAACACCACAAATTGACCTCCTGATCACTACTAGCACACCACCAGCACACGACACCCCCTTCTAGTTAGGGCTCAACCTCAAAATCATGAATCAACCACTACATGCAGTATTTATTAAAATTTATAAGAAAAATATGATGTAATTCACTGAAAGTATTATGATTTGCATTAAAATAGAATGCCCAAATAGTTGTAATGCGCATAATTTTTACATTGGTTTACAGTGATGTAACTAAAACGCCCATACAGTTTCCAAGCTTTCAAACAGTGCTCAACGCCTAAACAGTTGTAATGCACCTAATTTTACATTGGGTTACATTGGTTTATAGTAATGTAACTAAAACACCCAAACAGTCTTCAAGCTTCAAAACAGTGCTCAAACGCCTATATAGTTGTAATGCGCCTAATTTTTACGTTTGGTTACATTGGTTTACAGTGATGTAACTAAAGCGCCCAAACAGTCTTCAAGCTTCCAAATAGTGATCAAACGCCTAACAATGGTAATGCGCCTAACTTTTACGTTGGGTTACATTGGTTTAATGTCGTTTGGTGTAGTTACGTAGTTTAATGTAGTTTGGTTGTTATGTTATTGAAATCGCGTTGGTGTAGTTACATCGTTTAATGATGTATATTTTACATTTGGTTTACATTGATGTAGTTACATCGTTGTGCTACAATTTACAGCAGTGTAACATTGTAACATATGGTAAAATGTTGTAACATATGTTTTAGATGGTGTATTTTTGTTAGTTTAGTGTGATTACGGTGTTGTCTTCTTATTATGTTGGTGTAACATATGTTTTAGATGTTGTAAAATAGTTTTTGAGTGTTGAAAATACTAATTACAGTGATGTAGCTATAGACATTCAAACTAAATCACCAAAAAATATTAAAACTATATGAGAATTAAAAAGAAAAATTATACGAGTTTAATGATATAATTTTTATAAAAAATAATTTAGTATTAAAAAGTTATAATATATACAAAAATAGGTGTAAAGTTATTTTTATAAAAAGAAAAAAAAATATGAAAGGAAAGAGAAAGTTAGATGGTACACATGTCATGATTTTATTTCTTGTAAAATAAATCAATTGATTATATTGAGTTAAATGGTTTTTACAATAAGACAGAGGTCTCATTAGAACCTTACCATATATATATATATATATATATATATATATATATATATATATATAATATATATATATATATATATATTATTTTTCAAAATAAAAAAGTTGGTCATAAGCCGAGCCCGAATCCACTCTAGCTTGACTCGGCTCATTTACAACCCTACCCATTGTTTAATAACTTTGATGATTTAACATATATCTAATTCTTTTAAAGTCTTCCATTGAAAAGAAAACTCATATTCAGTTGTGAAAGAAGTAGATAACAAAACATCATCATTAAACAAGAGGTCAAACTTAATACATTTTTGTTAAATTTTATCCCGCGATGACGCACGATATTAAGGGTTGTTTTGTAACATCTAAATCAATCTATCAATTGTTCATACGTTTGAATTTTTTAGCATTTCTTGTTTGGAGGCATATGTATTTTTCTTATATGTCATGTTAATCTTATATTGATATTTCTCTTTCTAATTTTCTTGTTTGGAGGGATAGTTTATTAATTTTCCCGAACTACTTTTCTTAATTTTAATTGTCCCGAGATCGGTAAAAATGAAATTTGCGAATGGTACAATTTTTCAATGATGTAAATTCAGAGGAGCGTTTACCAGTCGGTAATGAAATTATGAATTGGTAAACGTTTTCAAACCTCGTTTTCATACCACACGTGGCAATTGACTTGTTTATAAGAATACACTTAGGATGGATGTAACACCATATGTAAGTCTCACATCGATCGTAGACAGGGGAAAATGTTGGATTCATAAGCAATTCACGCCTCTAATATCACCAACGTGATTTTGACGTATTGGTTGTGTATAAGATGGAAACTCTATGGTTAAAAAGGATTGGTGACAGCGATCCAAGGATGAGTGACCTCTAGAAAGTTTTCTCTCGCAACCAAAAGCATATATGTGAAATCCTCGTAAGCAAAACAAATAATATTGATGCTACGAGGGACGGGATGTTATTATGGACTCATTAGGGGGTGCCTAACCTTTTAAAAAAATAAAAATAAATGAAGGTCAGATCTCATGATATCATGTGATGTGCTTAAATCTTAATTTTCTAAAAAGAATGAGTTGTGATTAGAACCGAAAATTTGTTGTTTAATCAGGCCTCACAATGGAGTTTATCGAGGCTTATGTTGCCTAAACGATGATCTATAATAGGCTTGTGATAAAGTGGTAGGTGAATCCAACACAAACATCAAACTCGGACGAAATTATTTTTTATGAATGCATCATGCTATAATTTTTCATTCAAACCTTGTCGAAAGTATCATATCTATACCATACAACCGGAAACAAACAAACTTATACTAGATAAAAAATTTAGAAACTCATTAAATTCACAAGATTCATTCTTTAATCTAACAAAAATTAACCAAAACTGCATACACTTAAAAAATAATAACCGAAGAATAAAGATCTAATGAACACACAAAAAACCCTAACACAATCAAAGAATGATGGAGAAGACCGAGCGAAACGTGTTTAGAGAGAAAAAGAGAGAAGAGTAATGATATACTACCTTTTAATGATTTAACATTTATTGGTTCAACATTTAATTATTCAAAAACTACCAAATAATTCATTATTAGGATTGACTTAGTGTTTACGTAATGTTTCAAAAAGGTCAAGTTAGTGAAGTATGTTCGCAGGGTAGCAAGTTGTTTCATTCCATTATTTTTCTTATATGTCTCATTAATTAATTAATGTTGTATTTATATTTTTCTTTCTAATTTTCTTGTTTTGAGGGAATAGTTTATTGATTTTCCTGGACTATGTTTCTTAATTTTAATTGGTTATAAAAAATAAGGAAAAGAAAATAGGTTTGGTGTGGAGATCAATAAAAAAATAAAAAATTGTAAATTGTACAAATTTTCAACGGCATAAATTGAGAGGAGCGTTGTTACTGATAGATGATGAAATTATGAGTTGGTAAAAATTTTCAAACCTCATTATGATATCACCCGTGGCAGTTGACCTTTTGAAAAAAATACAAAAAATATATCGGGTTTATAAGGAATATCATGCCTTTAATATTATTAATGTGATTTTGACGTATTGGCTGCAAATGAAATGAAAACTTTATAGTTAAAAAGGCTTGGGTGACAACAAGCCAAGGATAAATGATCTCTAGAAATTTCTTCCGCAACCAAAAACAAATTTGTGTAACACCTCGTGAACAAAACAAACAATATTGATGATACGAGTGGCTGAATGTTATTATGAACTCACTAGGCAGGTGCCTAACCATTCAGCATTAGTAGAATGCTTAACCATTCAGAGACAAATGTCATAACTATTCTGACATTTACTCGTAAAACAAACAATTTGAACCATTAAATGCTAAACTATTTAAATATTTAAACTATTAAAAGGTTGATTAAAAAGCTGTGAAACAGTTTCTTATTGTTTTACAACCTGACAACACAAGGGTCTTGATGGTTATTAAATACTATGTTAGTCCCCATGTTATACACTGATTGAATAAACAAAATATCAAATTATTATTAATAAAAACTTATGCATTAAAAAGTCACATTTAAAGATAAAATATGATGTTAATTATGTATAAATAACTACTTTAAGTACAATATTTTAATATATAATATAATTAAAGTTATATATACATTAGTTCAAGAAAAAAATATACAATTTTTTAACTCTTTTATGTAAAAAGTTTATTTTTAAACATTCGTTTTAAGATTTATTATAAATAACATTTTTTATAATAATCTTGTTTTTAAAAGAAAACTGGTTTGTAATTATTTTGGTTGTTTAATAAGATTGTTTTAAAATATTTCACCTGTTTATAATTTTTTTTAAAACAAAACGACTTAAATATTTTGTTTAAAAATATTTAGTGTTTTAGAAAATTTCATATTATATAAAACTTTACTTTCTTGTTATTTAGATTTTGATTAAAAGATATGATTTTTAGTTTGCTTCATAAAATTTATTCTAAAAAAATATAGTTTGATTTTTTTAAAAGGGATAACTTTGTAAAATAGTAATCAAGTTTTAAGATTGTTCTAATCAGGTTACTCATATATTTCTTTATCTCAATCAGGTCTCTCATAATTTTTTTTAATCATGTCACTTACAATTTTTTTTGTCTCAGTCAGGTCACTAAAGTTTCAGAATTATTCTAATTAAATCACTCATAAATTGTAAAAATGTTTTAAAATCGATTGAAATATATAAAGTATTAATAGTATTTATAAAGAATCGAATCACTTAAAAAATTGAGATTTTTTTAAATCTTTTTAAAAATATGAGTGAGCTAATTGTAACACTCCTAAAACTTAAATGACCTGATTGAAACAAATAAAATATCAGTGACTTGATTGGAACAAATAAAAATATGAGTGACTTAATTAAGATACTTTTATAACTTGATTACTATTCTATAAAATTTTCCTTTTTAAAAAAAATAGACAAGAGAGAGAAACATAGCAATTAATAATATTATTTTTAATAAGAGAAAGAAATTGTATGATTATTTAAATTACTATAATATTATTTTGGAGGAAAAGTTGATTTATGGATGTCTAAAAAAATAAAAAGTGACAAAAACATAAGTTAAGAGAAGGACAAGTGCAAAAAAAACTTGTTTTACTAAAAGTTATAGAGTATATTTAGTAATAAATACGAAAAGTTACAATACAATATTTTAATATAAGATATGTATAAAATTATATATACATACTTGTTCAAGAGATAAAAAAATTATACTATTTTTAACTCTCTTATCTAAATAGTTTTATTTTTAATATTTGTTTTAAGATTTTCTTATAAAAATTTATTGTTTATAAAAATCTTTTTTATTAAACCTCAAGTTTCTAATTATTATTGTTGTTTTAATAAAACTACTTTTAGAAAATTCCATATAAATTATTTTAAAATATGACTGATTTAAAATATTTTGTTTCAAAAGTTTTAGAAAATATATGAATTTTAATTTTCTCAATAAAAATTATTTTTAAAAACATAGTTTTTTTTAAAAAATGTAGATGAGAGAGAAAAATATATCAATTGACCAAATTAATTTTTATAAAGAGAAAAAAATTATTTAAGTGTTTAAATTACTTTAATACTTTTTTAGAGTTAAAATAAAGTGAGAATAAAAAAATAACAAATGATAAAAGAAATATTTTTTTTTATTAATATCTGTAGATTAATTATGAGTATTTGTATTTGGTAGCCCCATGAGTCCATGACCCATCGCCCAAGTTAACCATCGTAACCCCACAATAATGACTACCGATTAATCGATTCGATATACCCCGTTTTCTCTCAATTTGTCGTAGCAGATATTGATTTTGACCTTTTTCTTTCTCTCCGATCTCTGCGCCTGATACGAATTACAGTTTCGATCGGTAAGAATTCAATCTCCCTTTTAACGTTGTGGAATTGATTGATTATTTCGATGAAATTCTGTAAAAATCCGCTTTTGATGATTCAATTTTATGGATTTATTCAACCCCAGGAAGCTTTAGCGTAAGATTTGTCGATTTTACTTGATAATTCTCGTATATTAGCTGGTGTGTTCGTGATTTGGTATTAACGATTATTACGTTGCCTAAGAGTTGAAGTTTAGCCTTTTTGATTGATTATATCTATATGCTGTTTGTGCTCTTTGTTATGATTTCGGAACCGATCGCCAAGAGGATTGAGATGTTATTACTGAGCTTAAAACCTTGGGATTGAATAGGAATTAGGGCAAACTATTTCACTCAAATTAACAATGAAAATAAAGGGTAAAGCTCATCACCAGCACAAGGGGGGCAAGGTTGCTGTACATAGATATCTTATGATCTAGAATTCTAAGTTTTTGCTTTAGAAGAACCACAGGTTTATGATTTATAGCGGTATTCCTTACCACTTGATTTTGCTTGCATATTGAATCGACGTTATATTCAATACCAAATTGATTATATTGAACTAAAGGCATCACCCTTACTGTGGATATATTTTCACCGTGTTAAAGATAAGATTTTAAGTTTATCTGAGTACCCTTTACTTCATATTTTGTTTTAAATGTTTACTGCCTGAACTCTTGTACTGATTTCCTTACCTTGTAGCCAATTTTAAATGGAGTGCCAGACTGCTAATATTGCTCCCACTTGAAAGTATGTCCAGATTATTGTTTTGGCCATTGCTGTTACTTCGTCCCATCTTCAGTTTTAGGCCACTGGGTGTAAAAGATGATAGGAACATTCTGCTGCCTTCAGCTTTTTGCTTTTTTCTTTAACGTTTGGTTCAGTTACCGATGACTCCATTGAGGATTAGGGTAGGGCGGATGGTCAACTGAGCAGAATCAATAGGTTGTAGGGGAAAAGGATAGTGGACTTGAGTATCGACAAAACATGAGCTGTTTGAGTTATAGATAAACTTATGTAATTAGTTTAGCAAGGTTCATGGGACGAGAAAGAGTGAAGGACCAAATCAGTTTTAGCCTCTTAGTATATATGTGGAAGGCAGTAACTACATTAGCTTGATTAACTTAATATGATTACGTAGATTGTGATAAACGTGAGCATTACATGCTAAAGTCGGCAGGGGATTGCAAGTAGTGGGTAAGAGAAAGAAGTTAATGGGGGAGATGATTAGGAGACAAGTGTTAAATCCATAAAATATTATATGTGAAAGTTATTATGCAACTACAGTGAATTTTATATATGTATATTAAATAGGATAAATGATAATGGAAACCAAATTTTGATGAACTTTTAGTACAGGCGTAATTTAGGTGAGGAGTGTCATTTAGCTTTATTATCGGGATTACTAGTCTATTACTAGGTTTTTGTTTGGAAGATTGTTAGCATTATCTGTATGCATAGAGGGATATATCTCTAATTCTTGTAGCACACTGATTTTATTCAATTATTTGTCATAGGGTTTTCTATTAGCATAACTTTGGAAATCTATCTTGTTCAATGGCGTCCAGTTCTAACAGAGGTGGCGGCTACTATGGTGCTGCTCCATATAGATCAAGGTATTTGTTTTGCTGTTTTTCTTTCAAGTTTGTCTCTCAATAATTAATAACCACAAAGCTCAAGTGTCCATAAGAAGAAAATAAGTAAAAAATATAACATGTAAATATCAACAAGGCAATTTTATCCTAGACCTGAGCTTTTCTTCTTCTTATTAACCAATGAAAGTTGTGCAACTTTTGTGAGGTAAACACTCAACACCCATTTGGATATATTGATAACCTCAGTATTATTTACAGAGAAGGGCTCAGCACCAGACAAGGGACTGGATCTGATGAAATCCAGCTACGCATTGATCCAATGCATGGCGACCTGGATGACGAGATAAGTGGCCTCAGAAAGCAAGTTAGACAGTTGAAGAATGTAAGCATCTATTCTGAAAATTTAATAGTCTTACGTATTATACAAGCCCCATAATCATCTAACCTTTTGAGTTGAAGGACGACCAGTTTTGTGATAGTGGGATAAAATTAGTTTTAAGATGGGTCAAAGTAATAACAATTTTTGTCAGTTTTAAGAAAAGATATGCAATTTAGTATCATTAGCACAAGTTGGCAGTTACCCCAAAGATTTATGTAACCATTTCCAGCATGTTCTTTTTCCTTTGTAGGTGTGAGTAGTTCAGTGAATATTTTAGAATGATTGATAAATTTGTGGTCTCAGCGGAATGAATGCATGCATCATGTATATTTAATTTGTTTAACAATGCAAATTTTTAATAAATTGTTTGCTAGTCCTTAAGCATTCGTTAGTGTAAGCGCATTTGATTCTCTTTTCTGGATATCTGAAACTGATGGTTTTTCAAATATAATTGTAGTCATATCTGAATTTCTATGAGAATTTAAAAAAAATATAACAAAATAATTGTTGAAACAATGAAAATTTCTTTAAAAAAGGCAAAGCTTAATGAAATCGTTTATCAATCATAACTAATATAATTACAAAAAACCTGAAATTAATAATCAGAAGTGAAGTTTTCATATTACATCTAGATGTGGGGTTCATGACTTGATATGTAAAAATGTTTTCTATATATTAAAAAACTTGAAACAATTTCATCGAATCAAAGTGGTTTAAAAATTATTGATGACTGAAGTTGGATATATGTTTTCTTATAACATCAATTGATGGTATTTGTTTCTCTTTTGTTCAATTTATTTGTTGGATTTTGCTACATAAGTAACTATATTTTTCACCCCCTGCTATGTCTGCTAATAAATTCTAAACACATTCTGTTTTGGTTTTTTTATTGGTCCACGTATGCTCATTTTATTGTTGTGTTACAGGTAGCCTCAGAGATTGAGTCCGAGGCCAAATTTCAGAATGAGTTTATTAATCAGCTGGTATCACATCAGCACTACTCCCTTAAGTTCTAAACTAGTTTATATCATGTGATATATATTTACAATGATAATGCACTTTCAAAATCATCTAAGTTTCTTGATTATATGTATTCTTGTGATTAGTGTGCATAACAGAGTATCAAAAAGTTGTTACAAAAACTTTTCTAAAGCATTTTTGAAAATTGTTAAATAAATGTGTGATTATTATTTGCAGCAAATGACACTTATCAAAGCTCAAGCAGGAGTGAAGAACAACATGAGGAAACTAAACAAGAGCATTATACAGTCTGGTTCAAGCCATGTTTTGCATGTTGTCCTCTTTGCCCTTTTCTGTCTTTTTATGGTTTACTTGTGGTCCAAGTTTTCAAGAAGATGAAGAGGTAAGATTTATCCCATACGCCTAAACATTTGTTTAACTGAGGACAAAATGTCAGATAATAGCAAGTGCTACATAAGTACCTTAAAAGATTGTGTTTCTTTGTGTGTAAAGATTTCATTTTGTTGGGACAATACAAAGTGAGATATCTTTTTCTTTTTTTTTTGCCAATATTGTGGAGCTGGTAGCGCATATTTAAGAGCAAATCCAAGCCCGAACTTGCAGAAAAGTTGAAGTTTGGAATCGGCTTGGCCGGACTAAGGCTCAAAGCCTCACAGTTTGCAATTTTGACTTAATAGGGTGTATTGATATTGTCGTATTTAATAATACAACATAAAATCTGTTATAATAACCACTGAACGCATAGAGCGATCAAACAGCCGTAAATGCTTACAATATATATCGATACAAAAACGTAAATAATTTGTTTATGAAAAATACATAAATGTAAAATGTGGTGGGAATAGAAAGTGTTCACAACATATATTGATACGAAAATGATGTTTTAAAGGTTATCGAAGCACCAAGTGTTATCTTCAAACAAAGACCTTGCAATCATAACCGTAATCACACAACAAACCAAACATGTATCCAAAAAACCCACACACGACTTGTATGCACTCGTTCATAACGACAGCCGATGTAACAAAACTTGCCATGTCTACTATCAGCTCGTTGCGGGTCATGATGTTGAAAAAATGCATAAAGTATTCAAATGCGGCAATGAGTCCTTCTGAGAGGTCAATGGTGATTCTGGTTAGATTGTGTTGTGCATCCATGAGTCCATTGTGGTTGCACCTTGACCGGAAATGGGAGTTGGTTGAACAAATCAAGACATAAATATAAGGTTACATAAAGGACTTGCTTCAGGGTTCGGGTGAAGCTCGTCGTCGGCATGGCCGAAAAGGCTCGTTTGAGGCTGTGGATGGTGGAGTTTGTGATGGTGATGGTTATGGTTATGGTTATGTTAGTTGAGTTTTAGTGAAACTATTGCAGTTTGGGTGTGTGAAATTATTGTAAGGTGCAAGGTTTTTATAGTTGAATGTTTGGAGTTGATTGGCATTTGTTATAGATGATTTTTTATTGGGTATGTGAGGGGTGGTTTTTATTGGCATTTGTTCCGGTTAGTCTCTTGGTTTCCCTTGTGTTATATATTATATCATATGTGCATTCAAATCTACTAATTTTCGTAAACTTTATATTTCAGATATAAGAAAACAATATATATTGTGATGATTCATAACTAAGGGATGTAATCAATGTTACTGGGCACCGTGATTCGATGAGCCCATCGGTCTGATCCACCCAACTCGTTTTTTTCTTAAAATACTAGCCGTTTGAACCGGTTCGGCGGTTGGACCGAGAATCAAGTCGGATAAAATTTTCAAATTATTTTTTCTATTTTAATGGATTTAATGGTAGGTCGAATGATAAATTACAACATTGGAAATATAATTATTATTGAGTTTTATCTAAGACTATAATAAACGTACGAATAAAATACTTATATTAAATTATATACATGACTTTATATATATAATGATGTCATCTGGTTTTAAAATCCGATTCTAAATGTAGTCGACTAGTAAGGTGAGCGGTTCGCTGTCTGAACCAATTATAAGAATATTAGATGTAATTGTTTCTAAATGAATAGCTTGATGGTAAATAGTAAGCTCTTTGAAAAGTGATTGTGGGTTAAAATCCTCTCGTATGCATGTTATTACACAAGGTAAATTACGATTTGTATCCATGACATTTTTTTAAACTAGTTGCATCACTAAAGTTTAAAAAGATCATTATATCCTTTGACTTTTTATTTTTTCATCCACTTGCATCCTTAAGGCTAATAGTGTTACTCTCCTTGTTAATTTTTTTTATAAAAGACTAAATCGCCCCTGTCAATTTAAGCTCATCCACCCACCTATTTTTTTTCTTCTTCGTCTTCATATTTAAATGTCTAATCTCTTTGCCACTGACCTTCTCCACCCACCACCACCGATATCGCCATAACAACCATACAACACTTGATCTAGATTCCGAATTACCGCCATCCACCGTTATCACAAAACACCTCCCGCCACCTAATAACCACCATAACAACCCTTAATTTAGACTTTGACCCACTACCATCATAGAACACCTTCCACCACCTAATAACCACTATTATCAAACTTCATATCCATAAATCACCAATCAAAAACCCAAATCTTACAAATGTTCAAGAATCAATCTATTCACAAAAACCACATTTGGCAAAAACTCCAAGTAGGAACTCCACATCCGGCGAAAACCCATGATTTCTTAGTGGAAATTTGTCGGTTTATGTGGTGGTAGTGACGAGGGTTGTGATGGTGCTAACCGACGGCTTGTGGTGGTGGTTGTCACACCCCGACCGATGACAGAATCATCGAGGCGGATGAATGTGAAACGATTGTTCATAGCTCATGGAATTAAATAAGTTGAAATAATATTAAATTCCATTTTTCATTGAATAATACTAGACAATTAAGTCATTACAATACAACAAAGAATTAAACAACAACATAAGATATTTAGTTAAACTAAGTCCAAGTCCTATATGAGCAAGAAGAATTCCACAGTAGCAATCCTAAAACATGTTAAAAATAAAGGGTCAACATAATATGTTGGTGAGTTTCCATGGGTTAAACACACACACACACACATATATATAAAAGTTTACAAGTAGCAATTCATGTCAATGGTTATGAATAAAGTAAGTTTATAGTGTAACACCCGATTATTTATTTATTTTGAAGCCGACGAATAAAGAAGAAAAGAAATAAAGTCCAAAGTCGAGGGACCAAACTCGCCAACGAGAGAAAGTTGGGTAAGTGGGGGTATATAAAGGGAGAGGGCAGCCATTACCCTCTTCCCACACCCACATTTTCAGCCAAAGAAAGAGGAGAAGAGAGAAAGAAGAGAAAAATGGAGAAAAGTTGGTTCGAGTTGGTTCGAGTGAGCCAAAATCGTTGAGAAGCGAGTCAAATCGAAGCTCTTCTCGTTGTGGTCGTTTGTGTGAGTTCTAGGACCCCTCTTTTACACATTTTGAATGATTTTAGGGCTGGAACACATCTGAAATCGGGTTTTGAGTGTGTGCATGTTTGACCCGTTCGTGTATGTGTATGTGTGTGTATGATTCGTTTGAGCCTTGCTTGTGAGCTTATGTGTGCGTGAATGGTGTTGTGGTATGCATTCCCAAGGTTTAGGATGGTTGATTTGGGCTTAGAATGAGTTTGGATGAGCTTGGAGGTCGAAAATGGCAGATTGGGTTCGGGATGAACTGCATTCTGCACCAGCTAGGGCTAGGTGACCGAATGGGGGCCATACGACCGATTGAGGTGCGATTGGGGTTCATTCGCACGATTGAGGTCCATTCGCACGATTGAGAGTTCATTCGAACGATTGGGGCCAGTCGCATGGGGAGTCATGTGACTGAGGGTCCGGTCGCATAAGTGCTCATCCACATTAGTTCCATTCACATGAGGTCCATCCGCATTGGTCCATTCGCATGACGCTCAGTCGTATGGAGGCCATGCGACTGAAGGGTGTCCATACGCCCTAACAGGGCTGTTGCACCCGAGGAAAAGTGTAGTTTAACTTCTGACTTTCGGGGGAAAGTGCAGATGTAAGTTTGGACGTAAAGGTTCCTGTAAGTTCATGTAAGATGACTGTTGAGGTCTTAGAGAGCATGTTGGGCATGATGGTGATGATGTTGTTGCATGATTATGCATTTTATGTATGTATGATGTTGCCCTGTATGAGGTTGATGCCTATGTATGTTATGTTCCTTGTCATGATGTATGTTTATCTTTCATGTGGCTTTGTGTGTTATGTTAATGAATGAAATGAAGTATTATGTAACGTAAAGTGGAAGATAATGAAATGTAGAACATGATGAATGCGTGCATTAATGAATGATAAAAGTAATGAAGTCTTGCAAGCATTAGATATCAGGACACGCCAATTATAAGGTGTTAGCCCAACGGTGTGCGGGTTCGCTACCCTGGGAGGATGTACATCGGGGTCCTTCTCTGTGATCGGCCATTTGTATAGAACCTATACCGCTTACCCCTGGTATTGTGGCACCATGGTTAGCTGTCTATTTATAGACTTCGGCCCAGTAGCCATATAGTTCGAGGTGTAGCACATGGTATTGGTATGGAAGATATCAGATGCGCAGGAAAAGACGTAATGATGAATGAACGAATGAAGAAGATAATAATAACTATTATCTATGTGTACATATGATTGTATGATCACATGAAAGTAGAGAATGGTTTTAACGAAAGAAAAAAATATGTTTTATTTTATAAAACTAGAACTCACTCAGCAACGCTGACTTTGATGTGTTTCCAGTTAGCAGGTAATGATTGCTGAGGATAACACAAGGTGGCTACTCAGCTCTTTTGGGATGGCATCCATTTATATAATGCTTTTGTGATGTAATGCAACAATGTATTTTGTAACTGATTGACGATGTAGTATTTGGCAAAAGTTTTTATAATGAAATGAGATGTCATTTTTGAATGTTTCAGCTGCAATATTTTCATAAGGCAAATGTAATTATATGTTTTATGTGTGATGAGGATCCAACTATAAGCATCCCGGGAACGGGGCCTTACATATAGATAACATATTGCTACAATCAAACCTTGAACAAGAATAATATTTACAAGTATAAGATTAGCTAAGTGTACTTGGTTCCCATGATGAACAAGCATACGTTATCAGGAGCCGACAATAACCTCGGCTATAGCACCAAATAGGATTGTCAGGCCCATAGATCTATGATGTCGTCAGGCTAGCAATAATTAATGATTGTCAACATATAATGTCTATCATATAAGTCTCACAATATTACAAATAACCATGACAAAAAAAGTAAAGATGAATTGTATGTGCATTTACAAGTATCAAGATGTTTACAAGTGTAAGTGTATAAAGTTAACATGTTTCACCCCAAAAGGTGTGAAATAAAGTAAAAAAGGGCATGGAGAACTCACATGGAAAACTCACATGGTATAAGATGTACTTAAGATAATAATAAGAAAATAAGATTGCTTCAACGATTTCTTCATGATTCAACCTAAGGTTTGGTGTCTTTGGATTAGAATAAAGATATGATTAACGACTAAATATGAATTAGGGTTTCAATTGGAATTTGGGGTTTTGATATTTAAGTTAAATAAAATAATGTAATCAATTTTATTTTCATTCAATGGGTTCGGGTTTGGGTTTTAAACTTTAAAAATAGCAGATGTTACAATGGTGGTGTAGAGAGAGAAAGAAATAAAGGCAGTAGTTAGGAAGATAAGGTTTTGTTGGTGGTTTTATGGTGACGAGCAGTTGCGGTGGTAATGATAGGGGCTGTGGTGTTGATTATGTCGTGGCGGTGATGGCCTATGGTGGCAGTGACAGGATAGGGACTGTGCTGGTGGTGATGGGGGCTTTGTGGTGGCGGTGATGGGGGCTTGTGGTGGCGGTGGCAGGGTTATGGTGGCGATGACGAGGTGTGGCGTTAACAAGGGCTTTGGTGGCAGTGACACCAGGTTGTGATGAAGGCGACGAGGTTGTGGTATTAATCACATCCCAGCTAAAGCGGAAACACCGAAGCGCGATGAAATTGAATTATAACACAAGGATATAGAGTACTAAAGGAAATTAATTATTAAAACCAAATAGTTGATTATATCCAATTCTTAAAACAAATAAATCAAACAATAAATAAGTCTTTATTTTATTCAAAGCCTAACTAGGTCTAACTAAAGCATATCCTTAAATCCTAGCGTGAGCAAAGCAACATACTTATTTTCATTGCCTGACAATATGCTAAAATATATCAACTACAAAGTTGGTGAGAACATAGGTTTAGAAGTATACATATAGTAGATAACAATGTACAAACTAATAAAAAAATTTTCTAAATACAAGTTAGTAAACTATTATGCATGAGTTCACAAACAACCCTCGTGATCGAATGCTCTCCCATCTAACCCCATGACACAAGAGGTTAGACTAATAATTTGTTTGTCTAGTATGCAGTTTCTGAACATCCAACTCCTTCCAAGTCAAAAAGATACGCTGACTCAAAGGACGCTCTGTCACACCCTGACCGACGACAGAATCATTGAGGCGGACGAATATGAATCGATTGTTCATAGCTTATGGAGTTAAATAAGTCGAAATAATATTAAATGTTATTTTTATTGAATAATGCTAATCAATCAATACAATACAATCAATTAATAACATAATGAAATTTATCTTTTGACTAAGTCCAAATCCTAAGTGTGTATTTAGAAGTTCACTAATCTTCATTCCTGAATCATGTGAAAAAAGTAACGGGCCAACTAACGAATTAGCCGGTGAGTAAACATAGTTTTGAATACATATATAGATTGATTAAAGGATTGAAAACAATTCAATTCACATGGCAATGTCAAGACTTATAACGTAATAGTGTAACATAAAAGACAAACCAATACAATCAAACCTAATGACTGACTTGAGTCGGTCCGCAGACGAAGCCTTAAAGAATGAATGATTTCTGTTCCAATCACCATGCGACTAAATAAATGGGGTGATTTTGTCAAACCAATAAATCTATCATTGTTATTGTGGTTGCATGAATTAATGATTATATTATCAAGTTTATCTAACTATGAATATATAATTGTAAGTAAAAACATAGCATGTCTTGAATTGAATTTAGAATGAAGTCTAATAACATTGAATATCAATGATTGAATATTAGGATCACATGATTTCCCCAAAACATAAAACATATAAAAAGGGCTATGAATACTCACATTATATAATAATGCTTGTAGAGTTCATAAGAAGCTTGGATGTTCAAGAGTCAAAAGTGATTTTCTAAAGGATAAAAGGAAACAATAACTTGAGGTCGGAATTCATTACAAGAAGTTAGGACGTTTAGAGAATGCCAAAAAAACCGAAAGGTAGATTGAAAAAAGATTTGATACGTGTTTGAATAGGTTTTAATAGCAAACAGTTTCATAAACTTATAAAAATTTACAGTTAACTAGTTCAGAGTCTTCCGGACAATATTTGATTAGAAACATTTTTATGAAAAGACTCGTAAATAGGTCAAAACAGCAGCACACGAAAGAAGGTGCTGAAATGTACCCTTATCTTGTGAAGGCTATTGTTGAGTCGTCCGATTGAGTTTGAATACGTATAAACTATCGTTAAAAAGGTAAGTCAATGAACTTAATATTGGAGTGCGATTTTATTTTAATTTAGTTTGTTATGAACAAATTATGGTCAGTTAAAGTCGGACTATATTCTGTCAAAATTATAATAAAGCACTTATGTGCACTTTTAAAATTGTTAAAGCATGAAATACGTTAGAACAATTTATTATGCCGATATATGGTATATTAGACTTCATTTGAGTTATAAAAAATATTCAAAGACTTTGGCATAGCCATCATTTAGAGAAATAATCTTGTGAAATAACCGAATGCGACGACATAGCCGTCCATATGCAAACGGAATTCTTTGTTTACGTTAGTGTGTTGTTAGCTTGATTTAAGAATGTTAGTAATTGTTACAAGGTTAGTGAATGTTAGAAGGTTAATGATCAAATGATAATGATTAAAATTAAAAGAGATTTAGTAGAAGAAAGAATAAAAGTAAGAATATAAAGTTATTAGAATAATTAGATGTTAGGATGATTGAAACAATATAGAAATGCATAATATAAAAGCAATATAAGGTTTCTTTAGTATTAAAAAATTCTTGAAATTTCTTTTTAAATTTTTTTCCTAAAATTGATCAAAATCAATGGATGAAAGAAAGATATGTGAATGTGATTTTTGAAGAATGAGCAAATGAAAAGTGAGGCCTCAAACTTGCTTTTATAGTTGAGATTAGGAGAAGGTTATGAATGGTGTTAATAGTGAGTTACAAGTCTTTCAAAAAGAGGTTATGATTGAAATTTAAAATAAATATAAACTTAAATAAAATAAATAAATAATAAGGTAATTACCATTAAAGTCTAAATATATTAAAACCTAATTTTAATTTAATTATCTTTTTTTATAAAATCTTATAGACTTTATAAACTCATAAAAACTTTGCAATTTGATTATTTATTTTAATTGAATATTTAAAATCTTTTAAATATTAATAATCTTTTAAATTTTATTTTATAAATTATAGAGTTTTAAGTTAAATTGACTAAGTGACACATGTATTGTTTTTGGAACACAAAAATAAAAAAATGACTAAATAATGAATTTTATTTACAAGATGAATCAAACGGGTTTGGGTTTTATAGTTTGAAAATGGGCCAGATGTTACATGCTCGATATTGATTGGCATGCATTAACCCAAGTACTGAATGGGCTTGTCAGGTCAATAGATCTATCTACATACTCTTGTGGCTTCTC
Organism: Flaveria trinervia; assembly: GCA_025506515.1. Taxonomy (NCBI): domain Eukaryota; kingdom Viridiplantae; phylum Streptophyta; class Magnoliopsida; order Asterales; family Asteraceae; genus Flaveria; species Flaveria trinervia. Next base: position 81,545,723 of record CM046445.1, on the reverse strand, counting down.
CGAAGTTAATAGTTGTGTAGTTTTTGGAACAATAGAGTGAGTTTGTAGTAAAAAGTGTCATTGAATATAGCAACATGTATAATCTGTTTACTTTTACTAGTATAAGAAAGTTGTCATTGTGTTTGTAGAAGACTAGTTTTAAATTTAGAATTTGAATTCCCTATTTGATAAAAAGAGCACGTATCCACCCCAATATACAAAAGAAAACAGGGTTATGAAATCACCTTGTAAAGTAGGTGGGTTGATCTTGCAACTTGTAATAACTTGGAGTGAGGATTGCTCTAACTAAGTTTATTTAGTTAATTTATTGTGTATGTGGATAAACAAGATAATTGACGGGTTGTATTGTATAAATTTAAGAATGGTTTTTGTATACTAGATATATGTCATCTCAGAGTAGCACATCCAACAAAAAGATTCTCACAAAAGAGTTAGTGGATTTTCATCTCTTAAATACCCCGTCTTTTCTTAGTCAAAACCTTTTGCTTGCCATATAACTACATACCGGGTGAAACGATTCTATGTATACTAGACCAAGTGAAAGGTTTGTTTGATATGTTTATAAAGTATAGGGAACAAGTGTAAATATAAGTTTAGCGAGGATGGAAATAAATAAGTTGTATAGTATACAGTTATCATAACACCAGGATATTTTATAGATGAATAAAAGTGAAGAAAATAAGAAAATGCAATTTAACCCAAGTTGAGAGGTTAAATATGTAAAAGGTATAAAATTTTATATTATTTTGTAAAAAAAGTAGACATGGCCGTCCATAACCATGTTGCATCAACCTTTTGTTCGGGTTTCTAGAGAGGGAAAGCAGAGAAGTTTTAGGTTTTGAAGAAAGGAGAAGAAGAGGCTGCATTCAGGTAAGAATTCATTATTTTAAGTTGTTCTTGGCTAGTTATAGCATCAGTCATGTGCTTATGTGTGTTTGTTGGTGTTCGGGTTGTGTTTTAGTGAGTTTCTAGGTGGTCGAACTCAATTGCATTTGGGTTTTGAAGAAGTTCATCCAAAAGTTGTCACGGTGAGTTCTAAAATCCTCTTTTTACATGTTTTAACTGATTTTGGGGCTGAAAATGCATGTATGAATGTTTTTGTTTAAGTGGGTTTTGGTACCTGTATGAATGTGTATGTGTGAATATGGATGGGTGATGATTTGGGTGTTCTTGATGTTATGATTGTGTTATGTTCATGCTTAATGCTTAGAATGATAGGAATAAGCTTTGAACATGATGAATTGACGATGTTAGGACTGATTATTAAGTTGTTAGTATGAGTTGGTTTCCTATGCGCCTGGATTGGCCAATGCGCCCAACGGTTGAATTTGCCTAAGTGTCCCCCATGCGCCCAAATAGTATCCATGTGCCTAGAGTAGGCTGAAATTGACTAATTGTCCATGTGTCTAGACTGCCCATGCGCCTAGAAATGCCTGAAATGACTAAGTGTTGGGTCATGCGCCCCAATAGTGCCCATGCGCCCAAAACTTTTCCTATGGACCTAAGTGTTACCATGCGCCTAGAAGGCCATGAGCCTGCATAGTCCCCATGCGCCTAAGACTTAGAATATTTTCTGAATTTTGGGAAAAAGTAAAGTGTTAGGCTTTGACTTGGGAGGTTCCCGGGGGTAATGTAAGTTGACTTTAGGATGTTATATGTGATGTGATGGAGATGCCATGTATGGTTATGTTTATGTTATGTTCATTGTTATGTATGTTTATTTTCCCGTGGGTTTGCATGGTATGATTATATCAATAAACGTAAGTATTATGTAACATAAAGCAGAAGATAATGAAAAGAGAAACTTAAGGAATAAAAGAATTCTTGCATTAATGAATGATGGAAATAAAAGGCTTGCAAGCAATTGATAGGAGGTGCACGACTCTAAAATGTCGCTAGCTTAACTTTGTGTGGCTTAGCTAACCTTTAAGGATACACACAGGGGTCTAGTCTTTATGACTGACCAAATGTATAGGATCTTTGTCGCTTGCCCCGATACTGGTGCCAAGCTACGTGAGTAATGAATGAGAGTCTATTAATAGACTTCAGCCCAGTCTCTGCTTCGTGCCTACGTTTGGGGTATAGCTTATGGCATTGGTCCGGAATGAAAAGTGAAAGATAACGATGAACGAATGAAATGTACGGAAAGAAAGTTAATGAATGAGAACGAATGATGATGATGTCGTACATTGACTGAATGAAAAGATAATGAACGATGATAAAAGATAATAATAAATATTATCTATTTGTAAATACAATGTATGATCACACATGAAAGTAAAGGTATGGTTTTAAACGAAGTAAAGTATTTTATTTTATAAAACTAGAACTCACTTAGCAATGCTGGCTTTTATGTGTTTCTAGTTGGCAGGTGAATGTTGTTGAGGATGGCACGAGGCAGCTACTTAGCAGTTTGGGATGGCATCCATTTGTTTAAATTATGACGTTTTTGCATTGTAATGCAAACAAAAAATATTTTGTAACGATTATGAATGTTGTATTATTTTGCAAAAACAATGAATGAAATGATTTTAAACTATTTCGCTACGTTGTTTTAGTAATCTTAAATGTATAATATATGTTTTATGTTTTACGTGCGATGATTGTCCAACTGTGAACATCCCGGGAACAAGGCCTTACAAGTTGGTATCAGAGCCAAAGTTTAAGTGAAACGGGTAAATATTTTCAAAAGAAACCTAACTTAAATTGAGAATGGGACAAAGGGAAGGGATGCCAGTCCGAGTAGCTACGTGGCATCAGGTATTTCTAATGTTAACCTGTATTATGTGCGAATGTTATGTGATTTATGTGCTTCTTAGTAGATTTAGATACTGATGTAATCAGGATAGGAAATGCGTGGGGTATGAAGAGTAAGGTAAGTGGCTAATCATAACTGGCCACTGTAATTAGGGACTTACTATACTTGACATAAACTGAGTTATTACCTTGAATGACCATTTAAGTGTTTGAATCTTATAGCGGTTTGAGGATGCTGGCCGTAGATCTTCGAAGGCTTCGTGAGGTGGAGGTCGTGGAAGTCGCGGTGGACGTAATGCTGGACCATGGGTCATGAGAGGAAGGCCTCAAGCTGAAGAGGTGGCTCATGAAGAGCCCGAGACCCATCATCCGGAGGGTGGTGCCGAGAGTGCTAACTTAAGGGCCTCAGTGAAAGAGGCGGTGGTGGAAGAGGTTTACCAAGTCGTGCAAACGATCTTACAGTATGTGGTGACCGAGGTGATTAAAGCTATTAGGGAAGGAGAGAGGAGGGAAAGGAGAAGGCCCACGGGGGAGAGGGAACAACCAGAGACTAAGACGGTTGTTTCTACTGATGAGGAAGAAGAAGATACTGTGCCTGAGGCAGCACGAGGCTATACTATGGGGAATTTTAAAGATGCAAGCCCCTGACTTTTGACGGAAATAACACTGCTGATGCTGCTCACCGGTGGGTGAGAGAGATGGAAGCTGCTATAGACATCAACGAGTGCTATGAGGAACATAAGGTGAAGTTTGCCACTCACTCATTTATGGACTCGACTTGTATTGGTGGGACAATATTGTCCAGGCGAGGGTAGTAGAGCGATTGGTAGGATGCGCTGGGGCAAGCTGAAGAAGGTGGTGATTGAAGAGTTCTGTCCTCACCAAGAGCTGGACAAGGTGAAAGGGAGTTCCTATAATTGGAGGCGGGAACCATGACGCACCAACAATACACCACCAAGTTCAACGAGATGGCATGGCTGGTGTCGGATCAGGTGACACCCTTGTCACAGAAGATCAAAAGATACATAAGGATTGTCGGCGGATATCCGCAGGCCATGATCACCACCCGCTGAGTACGTTTAGATCGGTGGTTGATTTGGCGGTAAGTTGTATGATAAAAGGAGGTGGTGGTGGCTGAGGTGAACAAGAAAGATGGTGGTGAGCGGAACTGGAGTGGGAAGAGGTTTGGACGTGTGGGGGCCGCTCCAAACAACAAAGTTGCGAGGGTGGATGACTGACGTGTGGTCACATCCAGGTGGGGTCAAAGAGGTGTGTTAAGTGTGGAAGGGAGCATGTTGGGCGATGTAGATTGGGATCCAATGTCTGTTTCTGGTGTGGGAGGACAGGACATATGGCGAAGAACTACGGGGTAAGGAGGTGTTATAACTATGGTGAGGAAGACCATATGAGTCGGGAATGCAAGAAGCTGAGGGTTGAGAGTTCCGGAGCAGGGAAGAAGACGACTGAGACTGAAGGATAGAAGGCAAGCACTAGAGCCTTCACATGGACCCTTGAGGAGGCTAGGATGGACCCTAATGTTGTGTTAGGTATGTTTCTAGTAAACCAAATTCTTGCTTCTGTGTTATTTGATTCTGGTGCTAGTAAGAGTTTTATTCTGCTGCTTTCTGTGCTAAATTGCCTGTTAGTAGTAGGAGTATAGATAAGTCCTTCGATGTAGAAACTGCCATAGGTAAGTCTAACAGGGTTATTGATCTAATTAAAGGTTGTGATATATAACTAGATGGTCAAAACTTTCCTGCTAGACTGTTTATGATGACCTTAGGCGGGTTTGAAGTAGTCCTAGTAATGGATTGGTTGGTAGACTACGAGGCGAATATAAGATGTCACAAGAAGATGATTCGGTTGACAGTGCCTGGCGGAGTCTAGTGATACTTTATGGAGATCGAGTCACTACGATTCCGGAAGTGATTTCTATGGTAGTGGCGGGAAAGTGCATGAGGCGTGGATGTAGTGCTTACCTGGCCTATATGATGGATGTAGATACGCCAACACCACAACTGTTAGATGTACCGGTCGTGAGTTCTCATATGTGTTTCCCGAAGACTTACCAGGTGTGCCACCTGACCACGAGATTGAGTTTCAGATTGATTTAATACCCAGTGCCCAACTTGTTGCTAAGGCGCCGTATCGATTAGCTCCGACTGAGATGAAGGAATTGATGGAACAACTACAAGAGTTCCTTGATAAGGGATTTATTAGACCGGGTATCTCTCCATGGGGTGCCTCGGTCTTGTTCGTGAAGAAGAATTACGGTAGTATGAGAATGTGTATTGATTACTGGGAGTTGAACAAGTTAACGGTGAAGAATCGGTATCCATTACTGAGGAATGATGACTTGTTTGATCAGCTCCAAGGTGCCAGTTGGTTCTCAAGGATAGACCTTGATCTGGTTACCATTAGTTGAAGGTGAAGGAGCAGGATATTCCTAAAACACTTTTTTGCACGCGTTATGGACAATACGAGTTTCTCGTTATGTCTTTTGGTTTGACCAACGCGCTAGCTGCTTTTATAGACTTGATGAATCGAGTGTGTCGGACGATGTTGAACCAATTAGTGATTGTGTTTATTGATTATATTTTGATTTATTCTAAGAGCAAGGCAGAGCATGCCAGTCATATTCGAGAGGTGTTGAAGACATTGAGAAATGAGAAGTTGTATGCCAAGTTCTCCAAGTGCGCATTCTGGTTGCGCAAAGTTTAGTTCTTGGGTCATGTGGTGAATCCGAAAGGGATTATGGTAGACCCGACAAAGGTGGAAGTGGTGATGCAATGGAAGTCTCCAAAGGCGTCATCCGAGATTCGTAGTTTCTTAGGGTTGGCGGGTTATTATTGGAGATTCATTCAATACTTTTCTAAGATAGCTTCCCCGTTGACTAAGTTGACCCGCAAGGATGTGAAATTTGTATGGGGTCAAGATCAAAAGAATGCCTTTGAGGAATTAAATGCAAGGTTGACTTAAGCTCTTGTTTTATCATTACCCGAAGGAAGCAAGGACTTAGTGGTTTATATAGATGCTTCCTACTCGAGGTTGGGTTGCGTGTTGATGCATTGAGGAAAAGTTATAGCTTACGCATCCCGACAATTAGAGTTCATAAAGGATTATGATGCGAGATCCATTATCATCCGGGCAAGGCCAACGTGGTGGCGGATACTCTTAGCCGAAAGGAGAGACCCGAGCCAATTTGGGTGAAGGCTTACCAATTAGTCATGACCTTAGACGTAATGAAGCAAGTCAAAGAGTATCAAGATGAGGCGTTGAAAGAAGATTATCTCAACACTAAATGAATGAGAAGTATGGTCATAGAGTTGGGTAAAAATACTCATGTGTTAGAACCCGATTCAGATGGATGTGGATTCCTCATTATAGGGATTTATGTGGGAAGATAATGGATGAGGCTCATAAGACTCGATACTCTATTCATCCCGAGGCTATAAAGATGTATCAAGATATGAAGAAAGATTATTGGTGGTCGGGTGTGAAGCGCGTTGTAGCGGAGTATGTGAGTAAGTGACTTACTTCTTGCAAGTGTAGGCCGAAAATCAGAAGCCATACGGGAAGATCCAACCTCTAGATATACCCGAGTGGAAGTGGAGCATATCACCGTGGACTTTGTCATGAAGTTACCGCATACCACGAGAAGGTATGATGCTATATGGGTGATAGTGGACCATCTGACGAAGAGTGCTCACTTCCTACCGATCCGCGAGACATATTCATCCAAGAGGTTGGTGGATCTGTTCATTAAAGAGATTGTGACTCGTCATGGTGTGTCAGCGTCTATTGTTTCCGATCGTGACACCTGGTTTACATTTAAATTTTGGAAGAAATTCCATGATGCAATGGGGACGAGGTTACACATCAGCACAACTTATCATTCACAGACGGATGGTCAGTCGGAAAGGACGATTTAGACGCTAGAAGATATGCTTCGGGCATGCGTCATTGATTTCGGAGGAAGTTAGGATGACCACTTACCGTTAGCTGAATTCTCATACAATAACAATTATCATGCCAGCATTGGTATGCCCCCATATGAGATTCTATACGATAAGAGATATAGAATGCCCGTTTGTTAGGGTGACATCAGTCAGAAGGATTTGGAAGTATTGAGATGATCGATGCTACGACTGAAAAGCTAGAAAAGATCAAAGCCTTTATGAAGCCAGCCAAAGATAGACAAAAGTTGTATGTTGACAAGAGGCGTAGATTGGTTGAGTTCCATGTGGGTGATAGAGTTATGTTGAAAGTCTCACCTTGGAAGGGCATCATTCGGTTCAGAAAGCGGGGAAAGTAAGCTCGAGGTAGTAGGGCCTTCTGAATCATTGCTCGAGTTGGAGAGGTGGCTTATAGGTTGGAGCTACCCGATGAGTTAAGTGGAATTCACTTAACATTCCATGTATCTCATCTGTTTGATGAATAACAGGTTTCGGGGAAGAAACTATATAAGGGGAAGAAACCTATATAAGGGGGTGGACTTGTAACACCCGGATATTTTAAGATGAATAAAAGTGAAGAAAGGAAGGAAATGCAATTTAACAGAAGTTGAGGGGTTAAATATATAAAAGATACAAAATTTTATATTATTTTATACAAAAAGTAGACATGGCCGCCCATAACCATGTTACAACAACCTTTTGTTCGGTTTCTAGAGAGAGAAAGCGAGAGAAGTTTCGGGTTTTGATGAAAGGAGAAGAGGAGGCTGAATTCAAGTAAGAATTCATCGTTTTAAGTTGTTTTTGGTTATTTATATCCTCGGTTATGTGCTTATGTGTGTTTGTTGGTGTTTGGGTTGTGTTTTAGTGGGTTTCTAGGTGGTCGAACTCAATTACATTTGGGTTTTGAAGAAGTTCATCTAAAAGTTGTCAAGGTGAGTTCTAGAACCCCCTTTTAACATGTTTTAACTGATTTTGGGACTGGAAATGCATGTATGAATGTTCTTGTTTAAGTGGGTTTTGGTACCCGTATGAATGTGCATGTGTGAATGTGGGTGGGTGATGATTTGGGTGTTCTTGATGTTATGATTGTGTTATTTTCATGCTTGATGCTTAGAATGATAGGAATAAGCTTTGAACATGATGAATTGATAATGTTGGGACTGATTATTAGGTTGTTAGTATGACTTGGTTGCCCATGCACCTGGATTGGCCCATGCGCCCAACGGTTGAATTTTCCTAAGTGTCCTCCATGCACCCAAATAGCATCCATGCGCCCAAATAGCATCCATGCGCCTAAAGACAAACGTTAACTATGCAAATAGTAATTTACTCTATTATATACTATAGTGTATGTGTCGACGGAAAGCACTGTAATTGTTAGCATATGACATATACTTAGTCTGAGATTTACTCTAAAAGTCAACATTTACGTTCTAAAAGTATAAGTTTATAAAGGTTACATTGATGGCTTATTTTTTTATTTTTTTTCCCTTCTACTTATGCTTATATTTACGTCCCTATATAAGATGAGAGAACATAGATAAAACTCTCACATTTGGTTTATGAAGACACCTAATCGCATCATCATCAAGCTCAATTAGGGACCTTCTTAGGGCAGATGAGGACATACTTCTATATGATGTCATTGCAGACTTCAATTTCATGAAATCTCTCAAGAATGATAACAAATGCTATTAAACGTGTGCCAATATAGAGCTAGTGACGTATTACTCACTAGAGAAAGCTATTGGAGCCTATGATAAAAAAATTATAATGTTAACTGTGGTTAGAGTTAGTTGTATTGTGCATCCGGTTGAGTCCATTTCTATTGCACATTTGTGACAGATTGAAGTTGGTTTAGCGAATTCAAGAATAAATTAAATATTGAAGAAAGGACTTGCTTAGGCTTGTGTTGTGGGGAATTTGGGGTGAAGCTCGCTATTAGTGTCACGAAGATGGCTCGTTTGAGACTATGGATGGTGGAGTTGGCAATGATTATGGTTGTGTTGATTAGGTTTTCTAAAGCCATGAGTGCAGTTGTGTATGTATAATGCTTGTGAGGTATTAGGTTTTAAAGTTGATTTTTGAATACTTAGGTGTACAAAAAAAGTTTAAAAACGTTTGATTGGCATTTGTAAGACCCTTTTTATTGGGTATGTAAGGTGGTGGTTTTAATTGGCCTTTAAACCGGTTAATCTTTTAGAGTTTTGCTTTATTATATGCATTATGTTAGATACTCGCGTTGCACAAGTTATGTAAGGTCCCGTTCCTGGGACGCCTACAGTTGGTCATTCATCGAACATAAAATATATAATTACATATAGCTTCCATAAAACATCGCAGCGGAAATGACAAAATAGACATCTCATTTCATTATAAAAGCTTTTGCAAAATAATACATCGTAATTTGATTACAAAACTCAAGTTGCATTACATCACAAAAGCATTATAAACATGGATGCCATCCCAAAAGAGCTGAGTAGCCGCCTCATGCCATCCTCAGCAACTATTACTTGCCAACTGGAAACACATCAAGGTCAGCGTTGCTGAGTGAGTTCTAGTTTTATAAATAAAACATACTTTTCTCTTGTTAAAACCATACTTTACGTTTATATGATCATACATCATACATACACAGATAACATCATTACTATCTTCATCATCTATACGTTAAATTTCATTCTTTCATTCATTCTGTAACACCCGAATATTTATTATTTTGAAGCCGGTGAGGAAAGAAAATAAAATAAAGTCCAAAAGTCGAGGGACCAAACTCGCCAATGAAAGAAAGTCGGGTGAGGGGAAGTATATAAGGGAGAGGGCAGCCTTTACCCTCTCCCCCACACTCACAAATCAGCCAAAGGAAGGGGAGAAGAGAGAAAGAAGAGGAAAAGTGCCGGTTCGGGTTGGTTCGGGTCGCCAAAATCATCATGAAGCAAGCCAAATCGAAGCCCTAAAGTTGTGCTCATTTGTGTGAGTTCTAGAACCCTATTTTACTTGTTTTCAAACGATTTTGGGGCTGGAAAGCATAAAAACCGTTTTTTTGTATGTGTATGTGTTTGACCCATTTGGGTGTGATGTGTGTGATGCGTTTCGTGTATGTTTATGGGCGTGTGTGTGCTTGTATGGTGTTATGGTATGCATTCCTAAGGTTTAAGATGGTCGATTTAGGCTTAAAATGCGTTTCGTGTATATTCCGTATTATTATTATTACTATTAGTGTATGACTTTATGTGGTGTGTTTATTATCGTAACGTAAAGTATTACTAATAATAAAGCGAAAGAGTAATGAAGAAGAGAAGTGGAACTTAAATAAAACGTTAACAAGTCTTGCAAGCTTATAGGAGGTGCACGACCATGTTGTCGTTAGCTCAACTGTGATGCGGGTTAGCTACCCTATTATGCACACGGGGCCAGTCAATTGAGATTGGCGGACCTTTGTAACGTACCCTAGGTGACTGGGCCAGCCTTGTATACAGTATTAGAGCCCATTGAGGGAACAGAGGGCCCAACACCATTTCCCCAGCGCATATAATTTAGGTATTACTCATTGGTCCACATAGACAGTGAAAGATAAAGATAAAAGAGTACAGGATAAACAAAGCATACAGTAAAGAGAAGAAGCATTATCTGATTGTATAGTTAATGCGTGCTCACATATAAAGAGATGAAATTTCACAAAAAGGAGTATTTTCATATATATACCTTACAGAAAGTATATGCGCGGGGGAAATGGTGTTGGGCCCTCTGTACCCTCAATGGGCTCTAAATACTGTATACAAGGCTGGCCCAGTCACCTAGGATACGGTGCAAAGGTCCGCCAATCTCAATTGACTGTACCCGTGTGCATAATAGGGTGGTTAATCCGCATCACAGTTGAACTAACGACAACATGGTCGTGCACCTCCTATAAGCTTGCAAGACTTGTTAACGTTTTATTTAAGTTCCACTTCTCTTCTTCATTGCTCTTTCGCTTTATTATTAGTAATACTTTACGTTACGATAATAAACACACCACGTAAAGACATACACTAATAGTTATAATAATAATATGGAACAATCATAAAACAATCATACTCATGAATGAAACAAGCATTAATAAGCCCTAGTCCAACCTCGGTCAAAACCTTAATAGCACAGACTCCCAAAAATTTCGTAATAAATTCTAAGTGTTTAGGCGCACCAATACTATTTGGGCACATGAGCCCTGTTTGGGCATTTCATCACTATGCAAGCGCATCAGCCAACACTTAACCGTTTTAACACTTAGGCGCATGAACAATTCAGGCGCATGGATACTATTGGGGCGTATGGTCCATTCGGAAGCATGGACACTTAGGCGCATGGGGTTTGGGCGGTTGGGCATACTCAGGCGCATGGGCTATTCAGAGGCATGGACACTATTGGGGCGCATGGCCCTACACTTAGTCGTCCGACTAATATTCTAGGCGCATGAGGGTACTATACAGGCGCATGAGTTACACTTAAGCATTTCTAAGGCATTTCCAGGCGCATGAGCCTTCTGCCCAACATATTTCTAGGATATTTTCGAACCCAAACATCAAGCCTATTTGTTCTAAGCTTACCAAGGCTATTCTAAACATGAACAACCTATAAACATCTAAGGAACATCATCAAACACGCATAATACATACGGGTATACATACATAATCATAATAAAACTGTTTTAATACATTTTCAGCCCAAAGAGTTTAAAACAAGTAAAACCGGGGTCTAGAAACTCACTTGGTGCAACTTTGGGTGTATCTTCCTTCTAACCCGTATGCGAATGTGTTCAAACACCTAGAAACCCACCAAACACACACACACGAACACACACAAACACATAAGCACATAACCGAGACAAAACCCAACATGAACACTTAGAAACTTCAAATTCTTACCTTGAATCCAACCTCTTCTTCTTCTTCTTCTTCAACCCGAGAGTTTTCTGCTCTCTCTCTCTAACCGAATGAAAAAGGTGATGTGAAGTGAGGGTGGGCGGCCATGCCTACCTTTACACTAACTTTTGTACTTTTGTCCCCTTGTATATTTTTACCCCTCAACTTGGTTAAATTTCATTTCCTACTTTTATTCTTCATTTCTTATTCTTCTTTTAAAAGAATAACCGGGTGTTACATATATATATATATGTGTGTGTATATATCTATATATATGTATGTATATATATAGAGAGGAGAGATCAAATGAAAACCACACTTTTAATTAAAAACCATAAAACCTCATTCAACCAATCAAAAAATTTCTTATATAGTTATTTCTTTTTATTAAAAAGGGTATTTGAGTAAATTACACCTATATTAAATATGGAAATTATCTCAATTTACTTGAATGCCTTAATTCTTTTTAATATTTTGATTTTAACAATCATTTATATAAAACAAATTCTGCAATTTTTCATCTACGTCGATTAGTTCATCCCAATATTTTCTCCTTCTCAACAACAAACTTTTTTCTTTTCTTTAGTTGGCTTCAGTGTTCATCTCCGACAACAAACTGATTTAGAGGAGAAAGATGTCATAATTATTGGAAAACTCGACAAGGTATCGTGAGTTTTGTGATTTTCATGCATGTTTTCATTATAATTTTTAGTAAATCACATTAAGATGTAGAAAAAATCATGAATTTTTTGCATTCATAAAAACATACACTAGTGTGTGTTCTTGGTGTTCTTGATGAATAAGATGAAGGGATTAATCCTTGCAAGTTACGTATACGTAACAGTAACATAAGCAAAATTTGTCTTTTTGAAGAACTCGATAATGATGATAAAAGTTGACTTCATACTAGTGTGTGTTCTTGGTGTTCTTGACGAAAATGAAGATTTAAACAAAGATGTCACAATACGTAACACTACTATGACGTACACGTAACACTAGTGTTACATATACGTAACACTAGTATTCAAGAGACGAGGACCGGGAATGAATGACATGCATTTAAATTTGATTGTACAAAATGTCTGGTTTGCACACGAAGAACATCATGATGTTACGTATTGTAAGGCCCCGTTCCCGGGACGCTTACAACTGGTCATTTATTGCACATAAAACATATATTTTCATTAAATTAAAGAAAACATTGCAGCGGAATTATCAAAATAGACATCTCATTTCTTTATAATTTTTTTTGCAGAACAATACATCGTTATCAAATTACAAAATACGTGTTGTATTACATCACAAAAGCATTATAAAAATGGATGCCATCCAAAAGAGCTGAGTAGCCGCCCCGTACCATCCTCAGCAACATTACCTGTCAACTGGAAACACATAAAGTCAGCATTGCTGAGTGAGTTCTAGTTTTAATAAAACATACTTTATCTTTCGCTTAAAACCATTCTTTACTTTTGCATGTGATCACACATCATAGATACACATAGATAATAATATTATTATCTTCATCAGTCGTTCAATAACTTTCGCTCATTCATCATACATCATTACCATTCACTTTCATTACTTTCATCCATACGTTAATCATTACATCTTTTCATCCCATCGGAACCATGAACTTACCCTACCGTCATGCATAAAGCTGGTACTGGGCCGAAGTCTATCATAGACCTTCCGTCATGGCGCACAGCAGCCTGGCCACAATACCTAGGGTAAGTTCAGGTGTACCATTGTCATGTGTTGTACCCACCGTCATGCATAAAGCGGATACTGGGCCAAAGTCTATCATAGACCTTCCATCATGGCGCATAGGAGCCTGGCCACCGTATCCAGGGTAAGCGATAAAGGTTCTATTCAAATGTTAAATCACAAGAAAGACCCTAATATGCATCCTTCTGGGGTAGCTAACCCATACACCGTTGGACTAACACCCTACATTGGGGCGTGTTCCGACATACAGGCTTGCAAGACTTTCTTTACTTTCTATCGTTCATTAATGCATTCATTCATTCATTCATCATGTTCCTCTTTTCATTATCTTCCACTTTATGTTACATAATACTTTCATTTCATTCATTTACATTCATCGTGAAGCCAAGGGAAAATAAACATACATAACAAGGAACATCAACATAAACATACAACATCACCATACACGGCACCATCATACATACATAACATACATCATCATACATCATCATCATCATGCATAACATACAACATCATACATCATCGTACATGCCCATCATAACGCTATGTAAGTACCCGTTCCCGGACGCTTACAACTGGTCATTTATTGCACATAAAACATATATTTTCATTAAATTAAAGAAAACATTGCAGCGGAATTATCAAAATAGACATCTCATTTCTTTATAATTTTTTTTGCAGAACAATACATCGTTATCAAATTACAAAATACGTGTTGTATTACATCACAAAAGCATTATAAAAATGGATGCCATCCAAAAGAGCTGAGTAGCCGCCCCGTACCATCCTCAGCAACATTACCTGTCAACTGGAAACACATAAAGTCAGCATTGCTGAGTGAGTTCTAGTTTTAATAAAACATACTTTATCTTTCGCTTAAAACCATTCTTTACTTTTGCATGTGATCACACATCATAGATACACATAGATAATAATATTATTATCTTCATCAGTCGTTCAATAACTTTCGCTCATTCATCATACATCATTACCATTCACTTTCATTACTTTCATCCATACGTTAATCATTACATCTTTTCATCCCATCGGAACCATGAACTTTACCCTACCGTCATGCATAAAGCTGGTACTGGGCCGAAGTCTATCATAGACCTTCCGTCATGGCGCACAGCAGCCTGGCCACAATACCTAGGGTAAGTTCAGGTGTACCATTGTCATGTGTTGTACCCACCGTCATGCATAAAGCGGATACTGGGCCAAGTCTATCATAGACCTTCCATCATGGCGCATAGGAGCCTGGCCACCGTATCCAGGGTAAGCGATAAAGGTTCTATTCAAATGTTAAATCACAAAGAAAGACCCTAATATGCATCCTTCTGGGGTAGCTAACCCATACACCGTTGGACTAACACCCTACATTGGGGCGTGTTCCGACATACAGGCTTGCAAGACTTTCTTTACTTTCTATCGTTCATTAATGCATTCATTCATTCATTCATCATGTTCCTCTTTTCATTATCTTCCACTTTATGTTACATAATACTTTCATTTCATTCATTTACATTCATCGTGAAGCCAAGGGAAAATAAACATACATAACAAGGAACATCAACATAAACATACAACATCACCATACACGGCACCATCATACATCATAACATACATCATCATACATCATCATCATCATGCATAACATACAACATCATACATCATCGTACATGCCCATCATAACGCCTATGTAAGTACCCGTTCCCGGGACGCTTACAATTGGATCCTCATCGCACATAAAACATATAATTACATTTGCCTTATGAAAATATTGCAGCGGAAACATTCAAAATGACATCTCATTCCATTATAAAAACTTTTTCCAAATAATACATCATCGATTAGTTACAAAATATATTGTTGCATTATATCACAAAAGCATTAAATAAATGGATGCCATCCCAAAAGAGCTGAGTAGCCACCTCGTGCCATCCTCAGCAATCATTACCTGCCAACTGGAAACACATCAAAGTCAGCGTTGCTGAGTGAGTTCTAGTTTTATAAAATAAAACATACTTTTCTTTTGTTAAAACCGTTTTTTACTTTCATGCGATCATACATCATACGTACACATAGATAATAGTTATTATCTTCTTTAATCTTTCATGCTTTCATTCTTTCATCATTACTTCTTTCTTTTCCTTCCACCATAAACTTTACCTAGCTATTTCCTGGTATTGGACCTAGGTCTATCATAGACCGGCTATAATGGTGCATCGCACCTCTGATCACAGTACCTAGGGTAGAGTTTAGGTGCACAATACCCTGCTATTCCTGGTGCTGGACTAGGTCTATCATAGACCAGCTATAACGGTGCTCCGCACCTCTGATCACAGCACCTAGGGTAGAGTTTAGGTGTACTACTGCTATATGCAATACCCAGCTATTCCTGGTACTGGACCTAGGTCTATCATATACCAGCTGTAACGGTGCATCGCACCTCTGGTTGCAGTACCTAGGGTATGCATCAATTGGGCTATACAAATGGTCAATCACAAAGAAAGACCCCGATGTGCATCCTCCTGGGGTAGCGAACCCACACACCGTTGGGCTAACACCTTTAAAGGCGTGTCTCGATATACAAGGCTTGCAAGACTTTCTTTACTTTTATCATTTATTAATGCATGCATTCTTACTTCATGTTCCTCTTTTCATTATCTTTCACTTTACGTTACATACTACTTCATTCATTCATTAACATGACGAGTAAAGCCACAGGAAAGATAAACATACATCATAATAAGGAACATAACATACATAGTCATCAGCATACAGGGCAACATCATACATAATAACATGCATAATCATGGAACATCATCATCATGCCCAACATGCTCACTAAGGCCTCAACAGTCGTCTTACAGGAATTTACGGGAACCTTTACGTCAAAACTTACATCTGCACTTTCCCTCGAAAGTCAGAAGTCAAACTACACTTTTCTTCGGGTGCAACAGCCCTATTCGGGCGTATGGACACCCTTCAGTCGCATGGCCTCCATGCGACTGAGCATCATGCGAATGAACCAATGCGGATGAACACTCATGCGAATGACACCCAATCATGCGAATGAACACCCAATCGTGCGAATGAACACCCAATCATGCGAATGAACACCCAATCGTGCGAATGAACTAATGCGTATGGACCCCATGCGAATGGAGCTAATGCGGATGAGCACTTATATGACTGGACCCTCAGTCACATGACCCCCATGCGACGGGCCCCAATCGTGCGAATGAACTCTCAATCGTTCGAATGAACCCCAATCGCCCCTCATTCGGCCGTATGGCCTCCATTCGGTCGCCTAGCCCTTGCTGATGTAGAATGCAGTTCATCCCGAACCCAATCTGCCATTTTCAACCTCCAAGCTCATCTAAACCCATTCTAATCCCAAATCAACCATCCTAAACCTTAGGGGTGCATACCACAACACCATTCAAGCACACACAAGCTCACAAACAAGGCTCAAACCAATCATACACACATATACACATACGCATACGGGTCACACACAAACACCCTCAAAAACCCGATTTCAGATGTGTTCCATCCCCAAAATAATTTAAAAATGCTTAAAGGAGGGGTCCTAGAACTCACACAAATGACCATAACGAGAAGAGCTTTGATTTGACTCGCTTCTCAACGATTTTGGCCACTCGAACCAACCCAAACCAACACTTCTTCCTCTTTTCTTCCTTTCTCTTTTCTCCTCTCTTGTTTGGCTGAAATATGAGTGTGGGGAGAGGGTAGGGCTACCCTCTCCTTTATATACCCCCAGTCACCCAACTTTCTTCGTTGGCGAGTTTGATCCCTCGACTTAGGACTTTATTTCTTTTCTTCCTTCATCGGCTTCAAAATAAATAAATAACCGGATGTTACAGCCCATGACCTCAAAAATCAACTTACATGAACCCCCGGGAACCTCCCAAGTCAAAGCCTACCTCTACGCATCACCCCGAAAGTCAAAAAGTTAAACTATGCTCTTTCGGGCGCATAAGCCCTACTTGGCGTATGGGCACCCTTCAGTCGCATGGCCTCCCAGGAGACTAAACACTAGGCAAATGAACACCAGGTGAATGGACCCTATGCGAATGGACCTATGCGGATGGTCACTATGGGCGAATGAACCTAATGCGGATGAGTACCTAGGCGTATGGACCTCAGTCGCATGACCCCCATGCGAATGAACCTCAGTCGCACGACTCACAAGCGTATGTACCCCAGTCGCATGACTCACATGCGTATGGACCCTAATCGCCTCCCTTTCGGCCACATGACCCCCAGTCGTATGCCATTCGGTCGCAGAGCCCTAGCTGATACAGAAGCAGTTCATCCCGAACCCAATCTGCACTTTTCGGTCTCCAAACCCTCTCAAACCTGTTCTAAGCTCAAATCAACCATCCTAAACCTTAGAAACACATACCACAACATCATTCAAGCACACACAAGCCCGAAAACAAAGCCTACTCGCATCACACATAAACACATACATACGGGTTCAACATACACATTTCAAAAACAGGTTTTAATATGTGTTTCAACCCCATATCAATTGAAATCATGTAAAAGAGGGTTCCTAGAACTCACACAAACAACCCTGTTGAGTAGAGCTTCAATCCAACCCGCTACATCTCAACTTTCACGCTCGAATTCACGAAACCGAAGCTCGAAACCTCTTTTCTCCCTCTCTTCTCTCTATGGCTGAAAATTCTAAGTGTGGGGAGGGTGTGGGTTGCCTTCCCCCTCTTATACCCCTACTCATTCAAGGTTTTTTCCGTTTTGGCAAGTTTGGTCCCTCGACTTTGGACTTTATTTCTTTTCTCTTTTGTCAGCTTCAAAGAAGATAACTGGGTGTTACACGTATACGTAACAACATTGTTACCTGTACGTACACCATCGTTACATATACGTACACTACCATTTTGAAGAGTCTTATTAACATGGAGTTTATATATGTTAAATATATGTAAACATTCACCATTTTTTCTTATTCTCCATCCTTTATTGTTTTTTTGTGATTTATGGTTACCAATGTATATAGATTATTACACATATTAACCATATATTGCAATAGCATGCATTTCAATATTTACATATATGTAACATTAGGCACTACTAAAATGGGTTTTAAATATCTATACATTCATTTTGATATATGTTCAGGTTTTTATGTTACTTAATTTTCTATACATATACGTAAGCTAACTAGAACCATACAAATATGGTGATACATATATGTATCAAAGTTACCAAGTTAATAAAACTATTACGTCTGATGTAAGTTGACACTCATGTATAGTTTTTTATAAATGCATTTGTCTAATGCGAATTATTGTTTGATATAATATTTAAAAATTGAAAAAAGAGAAAGAGAGAGAGAGAGAGAGATAGAGAGAGAAAGTGAGACCATGATTTTAGAGATTTAATTAACTATAAATGAATGTTTCCATATATATGTGTTTTGTCTATTATACCCCTACAACTTTATAACTTAATCATTCAAATGTCATTTATTTACCAATTTGTCATTATGTGATCTCTACCATTGATTAAATAGATCAATGATGGATTAGACGTTTTCATGGTTTTCTACTAAAAATGAGTTTTCTCTTGAACCCTCCCCTATATACATATACATATACATATACATATACATATACATATACATATACATATACATATACATATACATATACATATACATATACATTACATATACATATACATACATAACATATACATATACATACATATACATATACATATACATTACATATACATATACATATACTATACATATACATATACATATACATATACATATACATATACTATACAATACATATACATATACATATACATATACATATACATATACATATACATATACATATACATATACATATACATATACATATACATATACATATACATATACATATACATATACATATACATATACATATACATATACATATACATATACATATACATATACATATACAACATATACATATACATATACTTACATATACATATACATATACATATACATATACATATACATATACATATACATATACATATACATATACATATACATATACATATACATATACATATACATATACATATACATATACAATACATATACATATACATATACATATACATATACATATACATTACATATACATATACATATACATACATATACATATACATATACATATACATACATATACATATACATATACATATACATATACATATACATATACATATACTATCATATACATATACATATACTATACATATACATATACATATACATATACATATACATATAATATACATATACATACATATACATATACATATACATATACATATATATATATACATATATATATGTATATATATATACATACTATATATATACACATAGAAGGGTGCCCACACAATGCGGCGGGGTGTCATTTACATCCGACACGTGCATTTAATATTTTATTATTCTTGTAATAGTTTTACAAAAGTCTATTATATTTTTTCTGAACTAAAATTTAAAACACCAAATAAATAGATTATACATAACTACTTGTACATATGAATTAACATATTGTATCTCACAAAATACAGATCTGTTCAACAAAAATTTTCTACCAAATCGTTTTAAAAACACATGTTAAGTTGTAGTTATAAAACGTTTTTAAATGTGATAAATTAAAAGATATAGCTGAAATCTTACAACATATGTAAGGCCCCGTTCCCGGGACGCTTACAGCTGGTCAATCATTACACATATAACATATATTTTCATTAAATTAAAGAAAAACATTGCAGCAGAATCATCAAAATAGACATCTCATTTCATTATAAAAGCTTTTGCAAAACAATACATCGTTATCAAGTTACAAAATACATGTTGCATTACATCACAAAAGCATTATTAAAATGGATGCCATCCAAAAGAGCTGAGTAGCCGTCCCGTGCCATCCTCAGCAACATTACCTACCAACTGGAAACACATAAAAGTTAGCATTGCTGAGTGAGTTCTAGTTTTATAATAAAACATACTTTATCTTTTGTTTAAGACCGTCTTTTAGTTCCTTTCAAATCATAACAGGCTTAGAATGTGATCACACATCGTACGTACACATAGAAAATATTTATTATCTTCATCATCGTTCATTTCGTACATTTATTATCTCTCGTTTTCATCTAGGTCCTGTCATGTGCTTAACCCCCCTCTAGAGCACCAAGCAATTCATCTAGGGTTAAGCGACAAGGACCCCATACATCTGGTCAATCACAAAGATTGAACCCTTGTGTGCATCCTCATGGGGTATTTAACCCGCACACAGTTGAGCTGACAACCCCTCATTGGGTGTGAACCTCCATACATTTGCTAAATCACAAGGATTAAGCCCCTGTGTGCATCCTCATGGGGTAGCTAACTCATACACGGTTGAGCTAACACTCCTCATTGAGTATGAACCTCCATACATTTGCTTGCAAGCCTTTCTTACGTTCGTTCGTTCATTAATGCATGCATTCTTCATTTCATTCATCTTTTCATTATCTTCCACTTTACGTTACATAATACTTTTCATTTCCTTCATTGACATACAAAGTAGAGCCACAGGAAGACAATCATACAAAGCAAGGAACATAAACAAAAACATACAGCAACACCATACAAGGCACACCATACATACATAACATACATCATACATACCGTCATGCATAATCATACAACATCATACATCATCATACATGCCCAACATAATATCTATGGCCTCAAAAGTAAACTTTTATGAACCCCGGGAACCTCCCATGTCAAAACCTACATCTGCACTTTCCCCCAAAAGTCAGTAAATAAACTATGTTCTTTCGGGCACAGAAGCCCTACTTGGGCGTATGGGCACCCTTCAGTCGCATGGCCTCCCAGGCGACTGAACACTAGGCGAATGAACACCAGGCGATGGACCCTGTGCGGATGATCACTATGGGAGAATGAACGCAATGCGGATAAGCACCTAGGCGTATGGACCTCAGTCACATGACTCCCATGCGAATGAACCTCGGTCGCACGACTCACATGCGTATGGACCCCAGTCGCCTTCCTTTCGGCCACATGACCCCCAGTCGCTCGCCATTCGGTCGCATAGCCCTAGCTGATGCAGCATGCAGTTCATCCCGAACCCAATCAACACTTTTCGGTCTCCAAACCCTCTCAAACCTGTTCTAAGCTCAAATCAGCCATCCTAAACCTTGGAAACACATACCATAACACCATTCAAGCACACACAAGCCCGAAAACAAACCCCACTCGCATCACACACAAGCACATACACACGGGTTCAATACACACACTTCAAAAACGGGTTTTACTATGTGTTCCAGCCCCAATCTAGTTGAAATCATGTAAAAGAAGGTACCTAGAACTCACACAAACAACTCCGTCGAGTAGAGCTTTAATCCAACCCGTTACACCTCAACTTTTGCTCTCGAAACCAAGAAAACCGAAGCTTGAACCCTCTTCTCTCTCCCTTTCTCTCTTTGGCTGAATTTGTAACTGTGGGGGAGGAGAGTGGGTTGCCCTCCCCTCTTAATCCCCCACTACTCCAAACCTTCTCCTGTTTTGGCAAGTTTGGTCCCTCGACTTTGGGCTTTATTTCTTTTCTTTCTCTTTTTCTTCTTTCTTTGGCTTCAAGGGAAATAACCGGACGTTACAACATATTATGTTTTCTTTTGTTTATAGGTAGATAATATAAAATTTTATGAAAGTGTTACTAAGTGTAAGGTTATTATGTAACTAATTATAAGATGTAATTTGTAAATAACATTATGAATACTATTTTACCCTCAAAAGTGATTGTATGTTATGCATTGATATAGTAAGTGTTTTAAGTTTTTGGTAACCCTCTCATATGCTTTATATATATATATATATATATATATATATATATATCATTTCTATGGTTACTTCTTAAACGGTGAGGTCTTCTATATACACCAGAGCCTTTATTTCGTTTAATCAATGTTATTACTAACTTGATGTGAAATGTGCTAAAAAATAGTCATGAGTATAATGGTTTTTTTTTGTTTTATTAGTATAGATGAGGTTAAATCTACTTTTTGTGTTGAACTACAGTATTTAAATATACTAATAAGCATTATTAACTAATTCCTTTTTAAACTGTGAAAATTATATAAAAAATAGACTAGCAAGAAGCTAGCAAGCAAGAGTACATTATAAGAAAGAAATATGAAAAATTAAAATCATAGCAATAACTTCAGTCTAAACAAGTGTTTTTTTCCTATTTTCAATCCACATGAACAATGACACCAAAATATCTCCAAATACCACATCCACACAACGATTGTGATCTTTGAACATACAATCATTCCTCCAATTCCAAACGTGCCACGTTGTAGCATGAGTAATCATCAAAAGAACATTTTTAAACAATTATCACCACTAATATAAAATAGGGATTAGAGCAATTCCTGCACACTTTCCAATCTAGTAAGGTTGCACCTACACCAAGATTGGAGTTTTGCCCGAAGAAGACTTGCAATAGAGCATTGAATGAGAAGATAGTTTGTGGACTCCAAAGAGTCTCCACAAGCTAAACAAATCATACTAAATCATACTTGACTCAAGTAGCTTCCTATTTAACCTCATTTTGTTCCTATATCCACACTCCATTAACATTTACCCCATTTATTTTTCTTTTGAATGTGTTATTTTTAACAATTTTGTGAAAAAAAATTGATCGTAACCATCTACAACCCACTTGAGCCTAGCTTTTTATTTCAGATCTTTAGCTTTTTTATTCTCCAAAGATAGAATTTCAAAATTTTGACTTCCTCCAATCCTCCAACTAATCTTTCGTTAGGGGACATACCTCCACACTTAATTCAAAGTTTTCTACATTTTTCTGTAGAAGCTTTAGAGAAGCATCTTCTTTTTCTTGATGAATGAATTGTCAAATCAGAGTGGCAATATCATCGACAAATTAACAACTAAAACTTCACTGGTGGAACTCTCACCGACGAATATGTGATGAATGTTTCAAGGACAACAGTGATTTTTTTTTATGGATTAAAACAACTATAAATATTGACAATTTCAGAGTTTACTGGAATAAAACATTCTAATAAAAAAGTCTATAAATAAATAACTTTCATTTAATTAAAATGTAGAGTAAATTACACAGATGGTCCCTATGATTTGGTTAGAATTTTGGATTTGGTCCATACAATTTTAAAAAAAAATTACGAATATAATCCCTAATGTTATAGTTATCTTTTAAAAATGGCTCTTACTCTGTTAGTTCAGTTAGTGATTTTAAATTTATCAAAATAACAATTTTACTTGTAAGGATCATCAATGCAAATTCATTATATTATAATTTTTTATTATAAATATGTTTATTATTTAATACACAAATAAAAAATATTTAAAAAATGTCTTCTTTTAAATGTGGTTTATAATTTTAAACCAATATGCGGGGTTTTTTAAACCCTTATAAAAAGACGTTTAAAACTGAATTGTTTTTTAAAAATGTTTAAAAAATAAGAATTTCTTTAACAAAAGATGTTTTAAAAAATGAATGGTTTTTTAAAAGAACTTTTGAAAACCAACCAATTTAAAAAAAGTTAAAAAATCAAAAGGTTTTAGAATGACGTATAAAAATGAATGGTTAAAAAACCAAGCATTTTAAAAAACATGTTTTTAAAAAGTTTTTGATTTGTGTATTTAAAAACTATTTTATTAAATAATAATCTTATTGGTAATGAAATTATAAAAATAATATAAAAATAAAAAAAATTGAAAATATAAATTTTCTTAAATAAAAATAATACTATAGTTTAAAAGATAAATTAAATAGATAGCTAAAGCGGGTAAAATGCTAATTTTTTTGATATTTAACATCACTAACGGTTAATTAACAGATATAAAGACTATATATAAAAAAGAAATAAATATTAGAGACTATACTTAAAAATTTTAAACTTTAAAAACCAAATTTAAAATTTTAACATAACCACAAAGAACTCTAAAATATTAATTTACTCTAAAATATATATATGAATAAAAAATATTGTCTGTAAACAAAATACTAAATAGCTATAGAGGGGAGAGGGAGAGACCCGGGGTGGCATTTATTAGCTATGTGCTTATGAAACTACTCATTATGTTGCTTTTCCATAAGCTTTCGGTTAACCTTCAACATTCGTTAAGGTGAGGTCTTGGGTTTATGGTGAGGTAACCAATGATATTTAATTTAGTTGTTTAAGATGAGATGCTTATAATATATAAATAAAAGAAGGATCATAGGTTTAAGTTTTACTTTGAGCAAAAATTACTCAGAATTGAGCAGGGGATTTTCTCAGCAATCAGTTTACTCCTGAAAAGGTTAGGGTGGGGAAATAGATAGTTAGACCCGATTAAGATAACACCTATCACTTGAAGTAAGGTCGTATATTTATCGTTCAATAAAAAACATGTTTTCAAAATTCCTCTACGTCTCCTCTCCATAGCATATCGAGCTATTTGCATCTCCGGCATTTGCTTCTCCTCCATTTGTTTTTGTAAGGTAATTATTTATAAACGTTAAACAATTGATTTGCCGACTATGATTACTACAATAAATTACACTATTTGATCACGAACCCTTTACGCCTTACATAATATTCCATGGTCACCATCCGATTGTGTTTACTCGAATCCCATATTTTTTTTCAAAGACTTACAATTTTTTGTAGTATGTTTCCTCAAAGTCAAGTTCGACTCTTTTGCTAACAAAAGACAAAACTTGTAACGAGACATTTGAAACTCATCTTCATCTCAACTAAATATCAATTGCACCAAGCTTCCAAGTTCCTATTATTTGGAAGAACCCAAATTGTGAAACCTTGACCAACACACCACTCATAAAGAAACTAGAAATAGAATGTAAGAGTGAAATGTGAGTAGTTTTTTGTGTTTATTGTGTTCGTTATTGTGTTTTCAAGTTGGGTACTCAATAATTCATCCAACACCTATTTACACCAACTTTGATAGGCAAAATGGTTTAAAAAATTGCTTAACAGATATATAATGGTGAATTTCGAGAAAGTAAAGAAACGACTATAGCCATTGAATAGGGTACATTCGTCCCAGGTTGCGGCCCAGAACTGGTTGATATTTTAAAGGGTGTTATTATATATACCTTCAATTTATATATTTTCACTTGTTATACCCCCCTAAACTTTAAACTAAATACAATTTAATTCTTTTGTTTTTTTTGTCTTTTCAATGTATTTTATCATGAATTTTTTTAATAATATTAATTTGTTCTTTCTAATATCTATAAATCCAAAATTTTAAATTTATTCAAACTCTCAAGATAACTTACAATATGTATAATTTTTAACGGTTTTTTTCTTTTAAAAAAAGTTAAGATGTTATTGTCATGATTTTAATATGGTTTCATTTTTCTTATATGAACATAAAATGTATCACGCCACTACCATTACAGTAGGCTTATTTTTCTTGAAGTTTTGACATTAACTTTTTTAACCAGCTATTTTTTATACAACCTTTATACGATCATCACTGCACTTGTTGTAAACTTAAATTTACATAAATATTTTTACATTCTTATGTTCATGAATGTTTCATTGTGAAAATTTTAATACGTTAGTTTTTTCTATGAACTTCAAGTATAGTCAATGCATTTGCTCTAACGTTTTAAGTAAAGATTTTAGTTGCATGTCGTAATGAACAAAACCTTGATGCTAATTGAATTCATTATTTATATATGTATTGTTTGTCGAGTCATATACTAATTTAGATTAGTATTTCTTTTATTTTGTAAACGAACATCTATATAAATTTAAAAACTAAACATATGATTAAGTATAAGAACGGAAGATTGTTTTGATCAAATATATAATTATTACTATTATTTTATAACCTGACAAAAACTATTAAAAACTTTGTAGGGGTTAAATATGACAGGGTATTTTTGGGTGCAAACCAAATCCACCCCAAGTTAGGTTATGAAACCGGTTTGCATCCTTAGCTTGACTTACCTCCCATCCCACTTCATGCGAGGTGTGATTAGAAGCGAATCAATTCACAATCTAAACCTAAACTAGAAAACACATTTTTTTTTGCATGTTCATATTTTGGAATGGTTCAAAGAAAATTTATGAACAATAAAAAACACATGAACATGAAAATTTATTCATCATAACTTCCACTACAGTTTTCAGACTTGTAAAGGCTTAAAAAACAGACACAAAGAAAGACCAAGCAAGTCAAACATCATACCATTCATTTTCCCACCAAACCAATCTACATAAATCATCAACATCCATTGATTACCATCATCTACTCCTAATATTTACATTCACTATACACCGATTTCTCACCTTTTCTTGGTGCTTTGTTAGGCTTCTACGTGCAGGTCAAAGTCAATTCTGGTCAAAGTTAATGGTCAGCATGCTTTGCAAAGGTTATTAGTTGTGACGTTAGAAGAACGCTGCTCTCGAATTGGACTTGTGGGTACACATAACCTGCTCCTTTTAGGTTCTGAAATTCTCACATTGGATATTGCAACAGCCAGTGCATCAACTAAACCTGAATCATCTTGTTCTTCTGAGTTATCTTGGTTTAAACTTCTAGATGTTGATAGTGGAGATGATTGATTGATTACCGAACCACCATCAACGGTCAATTTTCCAGTCAATTCCAGTATAGATGTCGTAGCTGCTGTTTGCGAAGATAATCCAGCTTGATGCTTTGACTTTGACTTGAATGATAGCGATTTTAAGTTGCGTTCTGTGTAGAATATGATCCATGGATGGCCTGAAACAAACCTTTCATGGTCAATAAACCAAAGTAGCACAAGTACATAATGAATGACCAGTGCAGTGAAAACCCATGATGAGCTTTATCAAAATCAGATGGAACTACAAATCTTACATCAGGCAGATGCTAAATCCTACAGGTGGCAAGACAGGTAAGTTGCGTAAATAGGTCCGCTTAGATATTGACCGTTTCTATCTTTTAGCACGGGTCAAAACAGGGGGAGTTGGTTTGACGTACAAATAATTTCATTTTGAACAAATTTTTTATGATAATAATCTTAGTGCACTTTAAATTTAAACTTGGAGTGACTGCCAACCTACACAGCATTGTTTTAGCCAACTTTTTTTATGTCACTCTTTTGAGAGAAAACACAACCCAGATTTATTTGTTCATAAGTGAGTCGAATTAGCCACCTCTACTAGTTCTTTTGCTGATGAGGAATAAATTAAGGATGACAATCTTGGGACAACAAAGAACTATTTTATTCAGTAGTTGGGTCGAAACTATTTAGGGTGATAAGATAAAATTGCATAAACTGTAATCTAAGATTACAACCTAAAAATCCAAAACAAAACCTAGAGTGAAACCTAAACCCCAAAACTATGAACCAGAAAAAGAAACGCAAATCAACAAATGTAACAACTTTGAACACGAACTGAAAAAAGACAAATTTTAACCCAAAATAATTGTTTATAACCCAAACCCCTTTTGAAGTGACGAGTTATTATTTGAACCTGTTTTACCCACTGTCACCCCTACATGAAACAGTGGCAGCCAATTTACTAGGTACAAATGAGGAAGCTGAATTAGGATAAGCGTAGCTAAAGAACAAGCTGACAATTAATTACTACAAACGTGGCTAATAAAATAGAGACTGATAAAAGCCAATTGGTTTTTGTGTTGTTCAAAACTTACTCAGGTCCAGTTTGAACTATGGAATTCATTGGGATTGGGATTGAAATTGAAACTGGAATATATTCTATCAATGATTGTGTTTGGTTAGTTATTGAAGAAACTGGAATTGGAAAAACTGCATTTCAATCAACAGAGTTCACTTTCTTTCCTATATGTGATAAAACTGTAAACATTCCAAAAGATTACCAAAACCACCAACAAAACCAGACCAGATTACCCAATCAACTGAAGACTAACGAACATGATATAATTAGATCGAAACAAAATTCTAAATTAGAAACATAAACTGAGTTCAAGGAATCAAAGTATCAAACAGCCCTAGAACATGAAGACCGACAAAAAGTACCATCAATACCAAATCAATGAAAGACCGATGAACATGAAATCAAGTTCCAGTAGAAACAGAATTGAAATCAGAATTTATATCGATTTCCAAACAGCCGTTGAACATGAAACCTATGAAAATCAATAAAGCTTTAAACAGATATCGAGTTGAAGATTAGATCGAACCTGGACATCAATAAGTGAACACAAATCGAACTTGGACTTTCGATCAGAAAAGACAAGTGAAACCTGGACCTTCAATTAGAAAACACAAACCAAACTTGGACTTACATAAGAAAGACATGTGGAACCTGAACACTCGAGTTTAGCAAAATGGAAAAACAGAATCGAACCTATATTTTAAAACATGTTATTCTCTTCAAAACAAAAAAAAACACAAGCAAACTTGGACTCTCCATTGTGGGCGTTTTCTGTGAGAATAATAACAGCGAACACAACAATGAAAATGGATTTAGGTTTATAAGCGACGATGGAGGCACTATGACGCAGTTGCTATGCAACTTTTGAATTTTAGGGCTAGAAAAGAGGGGATGTTTTATTATAGGCTAGTTTGTCTTTTTAAACTTTTATAATTCCAATTCCATTCACCAATATATCAACCAAACACCTTATGAATGTTAAAAAGGATTCCATTCAGTTCCAACTCCATTACTAAACATTCTATGAACCAAACACCCCCTAACAAAAAACCAAAAAAAAAAAAGAAAAGAAAAAGAAACCGCAGCTCAAATCATTCTCCCCTAGTGTAAACACTTGAGTGAGACAATAAGTGTGAGCTATAGGTTATGATTATGGCCTATCCAGCTACGAACATGTATAGTTTAGGTTATATTTTATCTCTAGCGGTGCAATGTTAACAAAATCAAAAGGGTTGGTCAGATCAAAAGCAACCCAAGGTGTATTCAAATGTTTACAAACTCTAGGTAAGAAGTTGCATTAACATCTTAATAATATGGTTTCATAATTTTAACATTAACTATTCACTAGATTAAAAGGAAAAAGCACCAAAGAATATTGACTGACCAACTGGATCCCCCAAACCATTTTGGTCCATTTAGAAAAAATACTCTTCCGAACTGAACCCGTTTCGAATAATCACCCAACCCACACGCCCTGCCCAATTTGCAAAGTCTACTGCGACTAATTCTCATGAGAATGATGCTAGATAGATTGCAGATAATTTAGTAGCACATGCTACTTGGAATTTGAGTAACTTACTTAATACTTCATCAGCTGTTATTCTGGAATCAGCATTCCTTGTAAGAATGCGTTCAAGCAAATCACGTGCAGGTTTGGACACAGATTCCCATACTCCAGTGTGAAAATTGAGTTCAACAGTTTTAATTGCCTCAAAAACATCTTCCAATGAGTCTCCTTGAAATGGCAAAACACCAACCAAAAGAGCATGTAAAAGAATACCAGCACTCCAAACATCCACTTTCTCACAATAGTTTCCACTTAAAACTTCTGGTGCCACATAAGCAGGACTTCCAGCCAATCCAGCTAAGCTCTGACCTGTAATTAGATGATTTCACACACAAAATTCACACCATGCTAATATATATTAAGATCAGCACATGGATTATGTCTTTTAAATGTGTGCTTCCCTACAAGCATAAAAATAAAACATGACCCCCACAAGGATTATGTCTTCTAAAAATTGCTTGCCAGAAGTTATTACTCTCCATAAAGAAACCCTCAATGGCTCAAGCACCCAATTAAGGGAATGTTCTTTTTTTCAATTTAGTGCTTCATAAAGCCTCTATAACTCAGTCACACATAAAATCAATCAGTTTTTTCCTTTCTTTTTTTCTAATTCAGATGCGCCTTTCATTTGAGTACCGTATACCAAACTAGAGATGGAAAGACAGTAATAACTTTTAAATGAAACACACAGAAACAAGCCATGTCTTTTAATTGTTTTGAACACATGTTCATTCATGCATACATATCCTAAGGGGATTTATTAAACAATTAATTCCATGTTAGATCTATTACTCATGCATCTACCTCTTCTTAATTGTTGCTCCTAATAGAAACAAACATTCTTAGATTGTTTGTTGGGGTATGTTGTAGTTGACATACTGCCTTTTGGTAGATGAAGATGGAAGTTACAATTTAAAATATTAATGTGCATACACATACAAGCTACATAAGTGAGAATGTGAGGCTTACCAGTTTCTCTAAGTTTGTATTTGTGTCAATTTAAAGTCAAGAAGGAGTTTATAAGATGCAAGGTCTGTGAAAACACCTTATGTCTACCAACAGTTGACATACAGTCAGTCAACCATTTAATGGAACTTGTAAGGTACAAATTGTTCAAGGTTGAGCAGATATATAATCAATGTCCTAGATGCACAAAGCATAATTACTTGTGTGAAATTCATGCCTGAAAATAAAGTAAAAAAGCCTTAATTTATAACCAACAGGCAGGAAAAAAACTGTACCGTTTGTGATCCTCACAGCCAAGCCAAAATCTGCAAGCTTAATTTTCCCTGAAGTTGTTAAAAGAATGTTCTCAGGCTTTATATCCCGATGAACCACACCCATGTCATGACAATACTTAATCACCATCATCAATTCCTTGAATATATTAGCAGTTCGTTGTTCAGAATAACGACCTTCTTTTGTCATTTGATCAATCAACCTTCCTCCCGAACACAACTCCATTACTAGATGAAAAGACTCCGAATCCTCATAAACAGCCTTCAATGTCACAACCCCGGGATGACCTGATAAGTGCTGCATTATTTCAACTTCCCTATGAACTGTTTCCTCCCCTTTCACCAACGTTTTACACGCAAACTCAACACCAGTAACCCTGCATCTACACAACCATACAGACCCAAATTTACCCTTACCAATGGTAGCACCCTTGATATAATCCTCCGCAATCTTGTTTTTCCTTCCCATTTGAGTCGCTACATCGATACACCCAATCTTCCTCTTAATCCCTCTCCCTGACAAAACCAACGACGACGTTGCACATGGCGGAGCAGTGGCAGCAATACCCGCAAGCCTATTCTTACACGATCCATCAAGATCCTCACCACCACAACCCACATCTTCCTTACAACACCTCTTTTTCAACCTAACATAATCCTCCAACGAGTAATGACACTTGAGATTCGATACCAAAGCCTCCGAATCACCGGTCGATTCCACAATCTCCTTCCTATTGCTATCAGTGGACAACAAGTCACTACCTTTTCTCTTCTTCCTCATCAAACCCTATTACACCAAAAGAAATCACCTAAACCTAATTGCCACTCGCGCTCCGAAGCACACCTAACTTGATCCTACAAGCAATCGTAAACAAAATCGACATGATTAATGAAAAGAAACCGATGAAACGAGATCAATAGGATGTAAATCGACATGGGTATGCTATTAAATGTTATGAAACGAGTGATATTGATGTTGGATTGTGGAATTAGGGTAAAGAAACGAACCTTTGAAGAAGCAGCGATCGTGAGGGGTGAATGTAGATTGAAAGTGTTATTATGCAGAGAAGTAGGGGGATTGAACAAGTGTTGGATGAAATCAAAGGAGCCCTAGAATCGATTTGTGTGTGTGGCGTGGGGTGGGGTGAGTGATGTATGGAAAGATGAAGATCTGGTGGGTGCAGATTCGGAGGGGATTTTAGTAACGAAACGCAATTATTATTATCATCGGAGTAAATTACGCTTTTCGTGATTATAACCACTTTCATCCAATAATATAAAAATACTCGATTTAACCATTATTATAAATATTTTATTATTATTATCACCACCACCACCACCGCCGCCGCCGCCGCCGCCGCCGCCGCCGCCGCCGCCCGCCGCCGCCGCCGCCGCCGCCGCCGCCGCCGCCGCCGCCGCCGTTACCGTTACCGTTACGTTACGTTACCGTACCGTTACCGTTACCGTACCGTTACCGTTACCGTTACCGTTACCGTTACCGTTACCGTTACCGTTACCGTTACCGTTACCGTTACCGTTACCGTTACCGTTACCGTTACCGTTACCGTTCCGTTACCGTTACCGTTACCGTTACGTTACGTTACCGTTACCGTTACCGTTACCGTTACCGTTACCGTACCGTTACCGTTACCGTTACCGTTACCGTTACCGTTACCGTTACCGTTACCGTTACCGTTACCGTTACCGTACCGTTACCGTTACCGTTACCGTTACCGTACCGTTACCGTTACCGTTACCGTTACCGTTACCGTTACCGTTACCGTTACCGTTACCGTTACCGTTACTATTACTATTATTATATTATTATTGTTACTATTATTATTATTACTATTATTATTATTTTTATTATTATTTTTACTAATATTATTATTATTATGATTATTATTATTATTATATTATTATGATTATACTATTATTATTATTATTATTATTATTATTCTAATTATTCTAATTATTCTAATTATTCTAATATTATTATTATTATTATTATTATTATTATTATTATTATTATTATTATTGTATTTATTATTTTTATTTTTATTATTAATATTATTATTTTTTTTTTCTTATTATTATTATTATTATTATTATTATTATTCTTATTAGTATTTTTATTATTATTATTATTATTATTATTCTTATTAGTATTTTTATTATTATTCTTATTATTATAATTCTTATTGTTATTATTATTGTTACTGTTACTGTTACTGTTACTGTTACTGTTACTGTTACTGTTACTGTTATTGTTACTGTTACTGTTACTGTTACTGTTACTGTTACTGTTACTGTTACTGTTACTCTTATTGTTTATTGTTATTGTTTGTATGGCCCCGATCCCGGAAACCTCACAGTTGGTCATTCACAGCAATTAAAACATTAATCATTACAATAAACGAGCTTATGCAGCGGAATATGTTTATCAAAAGCCATTCATTTTATTTAAACCCCTGTTGTTGAGCAATACATCATCGTTTAACTGATTACAAAAGAATTGTTTATATGCATTACAAACAACAGCAACATAGAATACGAATGGATGTCAGTCTTTCCCTTGTCGAGTAGCTACACTCTCGTGCCATCCTCAGCAATGATTGACCCTGTGTGCATAAAAGGGTAGCTAACCCGCAGCACGGTTGAGCTAACGACAACACGGTCGTGTCCCTCCTGTAAGCTTGCAAGACTTGTTAACATTTTATTAATGTTCCTCTTCTTTCTTTATTCTCTTTCACTTTATTATTACGAAATACTTTACGTTACGATAATAACATACCACGTAAAGTCACATACTATGGGTAATAATAATAGCAATAACCATAATAAGGAACAATCATAATCAATCATATCATGCATGAAACAACATCATTAATAGCTTTTAGTCAACCTCGGTCAAATCCCTAAAGCACAGACTCCTAGAAAATTTTGTAAAAATTTCTAAGTCTTAGGCGCATGGGAACTATTTGGGCGCATGAGCCCTATTTGGGCGTTTCATCACTTTTTAGGCGCATCAGCCTAACACTTAAACATTTTCACTTTAGGCGCATGAACTCATTCAGGCGCATGGGCACTATTGGTGCGTATGAACACTTAGGCGCATGGGCCACTTGGGCGCATGAGCACTATTGGGGCGCATGGCCCTACACTTAGTCGTCCGACTATTATTTTCTAGGCGCATGGACAACTGTTCAGGCGCATGGGCTGTACTTTATCATTTCTAAGGTAATCTTTGGCGCATGGAATACTGTGTGGCCGCATGGATCACACTTAGTTCTTACTATGGCATTTTCAGGCGCATGAGCCTTATTTAGGCGCATGGACCTTCTGTACTATATATTTCCAGTATGTTTTCAACCCAAATCATCGAATCTGTCTGTTCTAAGCTTAATGTGGCTATTCTAGCATGAATAACCTATAAGCATACAAGAATCACATTCATTCATGCACAATGCACACGGGTAAACATACATGAACTTATAAAACCATTTTAATACATTTTCAGCCCCAAAGATCATTTTAAAACAAGTAAAACCGGGGTCTAGAACTCACCTGATGCAACTTGGGTGTTTCTTCCTTTGAACCCGCTTGCAAAGAGTTCCAAAACACCTAAAATCAACACCATATGCACACACCCGAACACAACACAAACACATAAGCACAAGAGCACATAACCGGGATAAAACCCATCATAAACACATAAAAACTGCGAACTCTTACCTTGAATTCACCCACTTCTTCTTCTTGTTCTGAAAACCGAGAGTTCTCTGCTCTCTCTCTCTCTCAAAAAAACGAAGAAGATGGTGATGTGAAAAGAGGGTGGGCGGCCATGCCCACCTTTACACCAACTTTACAAGATTTTTGTCCTTTTTACACTTTTAGTCCCTCCACTTGGACTTAATTGCCCTTTCTTTCTTTTATTCTTTATTTCTTGTCTTTTAAAATAACCGGGTGTTGTAAGTCCACCCCCTTATATAGGTTTCGTCCCCGAAACCTGTTATTCCTCAAACAGACTAGGATAATGCTGCCTCATCTCCTCCTCAGTCTCCCATGTAGACTCGGATCCCTTCCTGTGCTTCCACTGTACACGCACATGAGGAACCACTTTATTTCGCAACCTCTTTTCTCTACGGTCGACGATTGCCACTGGTTGCTCCACATAATTGAGCCTTTCATCTATTTCGATATCCTCCAGTGGAACAATCATGTCTTCATCAGCTATACACTTTCTCAGATGAGACACATGGAATGTCGGGTGAATCCCACTTAACTCATCCGACAATTCTAGCCTATAGGCCACCTCTCCTACTCGAGCAATGATTCGGAAAGGGCCTATATATCTTGGGCTCAACTTGCCCCGCTTTCTAAATCGGATAATACCCTTCCAAGGTGAGACCTTCAACATGACCCGGTCACCCACCTAGAACTCAATTGGTCTACGTCGTTTATCGGCATACGACTTCTATCTATCTTCAGCTGCCTTCATGAAGGCTTTAATCTTTTCAAGCTTCTCTGTCGTAGCCTCGATTACCTCGACGCTTCCCAACTCTTTCTGACCAACGTCACCCCAACAAACGGGTGTTCTGTATCTCCTACCGTATAACATCTCGTATGGTGGCATGCCAATACTGGCATGATAGCTATTGTTGTACGAGAATTCAGCTAACGGTAAGTGGTCGTCCCAACTTCCACCAAATCGATTACACATGCCCGAAGCATGTCCTCCAACGTCTGAATGGTCCTTTCTGACTGACCATCAGTTTGAGGATGATAAGCCGTGCTAAGATGTAACCTCGTCCCCATGGCGTCATGGAATTTCTTCCAGAATTTAGACGTAAACTGGGTGTCATGATCTGACACAATGGACACCAGTACACCATGACGAGTTACAATCTCCTTGATGAACAGGTCAGCCAACCTCTCGGATGAATATGTCTCGCGGATCGGTAGGAAGTGAGCACTCTTCGTCAAGCGGTCAACAATCACCCATATGGTATTGTATCCTTTCGGAGTACGGGGCAGTTTCGTAATGAAATCCATGGTGATGTGCTCCCATTTCCATTCCGGTATATCCAAAGGTTGGATCTTCCCATACGGCTTCTGATGTTCCGCCTTCACTTGCAAGCAAGTAAGGCACTTACTCACATACTCCGCCACGTCACGTTTCATACCCGGCCACCAATAATTTTTCTTCATGTCTTGATACATCTTTGTGGCACCAGGATGAATGGAGTATCGAGTCTTATGAGCTTCATCCATAATCCTCACACGTAGATCCCCGAAACGAGGAACCCACACCCGTCCAAATCGAGTTTTAACACCAAGTGTGTTTTCACTCAATTCCCCAACCAGTCCTCTCATTCTTTCAGAGTTTAGATGATCTTCTTTCAGCGCCTCATCCTGAAAATCCTTGACTTGCTTCATTACATCAGAGGTCATGATTAGTTGGTATGCTTTCACCCAAATTGGCTCGGGCCTCTCCTTTCGGCTAAGAGCATCGGCCACCACGTTGGCTTTGCCCGGATGGTAATGGATTTCGTAATCATAATCCTTTATAAGCTTCAACCATCGCCTCTGCCTCATGTTCAAATCTTTTTTCTCGAAGAAGTACTTCAAGCTCTTGTGGTCCGTGAAAATGGTGCACTTCATCCCATACAGATAGTGCCTCCAAATCTTTAGTGCAAATACCACAACTGCTAGCTCCAGGTCGTGAGTAGGGTAGTTGACCTCATGAACTTTCAACTGTCGGGATGCATAGGCTATGACCTTTCCTCTTTGCATCAATACACACCCCAACCCCGAGTAAGAAGCATCAGAATATACCACCAAGTCCTCACTTCCTTCGGGTAATGACAAGACAGGAGCATGAGTCAACCTCACCTTAACTCTTCGAACGCCTGTTCTTGGGCTTAACCCCATATAAACTTTACATCCTTTCAGGTCAATTGGGTCAGTGGAGAAGCGATCTTGGCAAAGTCCTGAATGAACCTTCGATAACAACCCGCCAACCCCAAGAAACTATGAATCTCGGATGGCGTGCTTGGAGACTTCCATTGCATCACCGCCTCCACCTTAACAGGGTCTACCATAATCCCCTCCGAATTTATCACGTGACCTAAGAATTGAACTTCACGTAACTAGAGCGCGCATTTGAAGAATTTGGCATACAACTTCTCCATTCTTAACGTCTCTAGAACCTCCCGAATGTGGCCGACATGCTCAATCTCACTCCTTGAATAAATCAGAATATCATCAATGAACACAATCACTGATTTATCCAACATAGACTGACACACACGATTCATCAGATCCATAAAAGCAGCTGGCGCATTGGTCAATCCAAACGACATAACAAGGAACTCATAGTGACCGTAGCGCGTGCGAAAAGCTGTTTTAGGATTGTCCTGCTCCTTCACTTTTAGTTGATGGTAACCAGATCGAAGATCTATCCTCGAAAACCAACTGGCACCTTGGAGCTGATCAAACAGATCGTCTATTCTTGGTAGGGGGTATCGGTTCTTCACCGTTAACTTGTTCAGCTCTCGGTAGTCAATACAAATCCTCATACTACCATCTTTCTTCTTCACAAATAGGACCGGAGCACCCCAAGGAGAGATACTCGGTCGAATGAACCCCTTATCGAGCAGCTCTTGCAACTGCTCCATCAGTTCTTTCATTTCTGTGGGAGCTAATCGATACGGTGCTTTGGCAACGAGTTGAGCACCGGGTATCAAGTCAATTTGGAACTCAATCTCGTGATCCAGTGGCACGCCAGGTAAGTCTTCCGGGTACACGTCCGGAAAGTCACGCACAACTGGTACATCAGATAGTCGCGGTGTTGGCGCGTCCACATCCTTTACGTAGGCCAAGTAGGCACTACATCCACGCCTCATGCACTTTCCCGCCACCGCCATCGAAATCACTTTCGGGATCGTCGCGACGCGATCTCCATAAATCGTAACCAAACTCCCATCGGGTGCAACTAATTGAATCATCTTCTTGCGACACACGATGTTTGCTTCATAGTTTGCTAACCAGTCCATCCCCCAACACAATTCCACCACAACCCACTTCCATTCCTCCTCCCATCTTAACCACATCCACCACCACAACCACCACTCAACAAGCCGGTACATCCACCCAATCCCCAATGACACATGGCTCTACTCTACCAACAGTCGGGTTAGAGGAACAGCTGGCAAGCCTAAACCGCATTGTGCTAAAGCTGATCGCAATTGATGATCTAAGAGCTACTCAAATGAACCAGCTGATGGCGGTAAATGCAGCTCAAGCCAAGCAAATAACTCAGCTCAGTGAGAAGAATGCATAGTATGAGAGAGCTTTAGGCCGAGCCCACCATGCACTAAAGAGTCAAATGAGTTGGTGTTGGAATCGGTGAAAAGGATTGAGGGACTGGAGAAAAAGAACAAGAAGATTATGCTACGAATGAAGGGATCTAAGGGTAAGCCCCTAAAAATTAAAGAGGGTGATGATGATGGTGATGATGTGGATGATGATGATGGGCTAACTGATGATGAAGAAGATGAATGAAGAGGAAGCAAGAGGAAGTGGAAAGGGAAAAGGAGGTGATGAGGACGATGAGGATGATCAAGAAGGTGATGGTGCTGCATCAACCTCAAATCCATCAGCAAAGGAGAGGCGCACCAAGCGAAATCAAGATCAAAGAGCCTCGTCCTCAGCTCCTCAAGCCGAAGAGACTACCGATCAAGGCAAAAATAAAGCTCAACAACCAGATGAATATGATGTCATCCCCCTTCAGCAAATCAAGACTCAACTCACCATGATTCTTGATTTGCAAGGGATCGTAAGACGATCTGTGAGCTACACTCCTGAGGAAGGAAAGATTATCTACGACCTCACCGACAAGCAGCTAGCTGATATGTTCGACTGAATCCAGATGAGCCAGTAAAAAATGCTCCCGAATTCAATGTTCTAAGTGATGAGGAGCTACAGGATGTCGACGAAATAGAGATTGAAGATATGACAGCAGATCACTATCCTGAGTACACTGACCCTAAGGGATATGTTATCCCCCAACTTGGGTGATACGTTTGGCACTGCTACTTTTGATACGCCGAATGAGATGGAGAAAGAAAGGGAGAAAGATGAAAGTCAAGCCCAAGCTTCTGATGCGAATGTTGATCTTAAGAAAGCTAAATGGGCCGCGTGTTTTGCTGAAATGAAAGCCCAACGCGCACCACCAAAGCAGAATGCCTACACCAAATTGTACAAAGTCAAGAAACATCAGAAAGTGTCTGGAAAAATCATCGTGTGGGCTTATTTTGAAGACTTAAATTTTTGTTTTGTAAAGCGAGAGAAGGGGATTGAGTACTTCAGATATCCA
The DNA here is from genome assembly GCA_025506515.1 of Flaveria trinervia. Classification (NCBI taxonomy): domain Eukaryota; kingdom Viridiplantae; phylum Streptophyta; class Magnoliopsida; order Asterales; family Asteraceae; genus Flaveria; species Flaveria trinervia. The sequence goes on along the minus strand of CM046445.1, from coordinate 81,506,421 downwards.
CATGATCTCAAGACTCTTCCTAGTTTTGAGCTTAATAGATTAGCTAATTTAGATCTTTTGTATGCCAACCCGAGGAAGATGTCGGGATGGTTTGAGACAGCTCTGAAGAAAGAATACCACACCAGATGGGTCAAATTTAAGCCTCAACAGCCTAAACATTTTATTCATAAGACTGAAGTTGATCCTATCTTTGGAAGACCTAAGGTAGTGTTGAAGTGGAGTCCCCCATGCATAATGTCAAAGATTCCTTTACAGGAGATGCCTCAAGACTTCACTCCACACTTTAAATGGGAGTATTATGATTTGAGGACGGGAAAAGCGGTCATAGTGTTGAACAAAGAAGGGAAGATAGAGACTATCAGGGTATTTGACCTAATGTGGCTTACCAACTTGTATGCTAGAGATGTTTACACTCTATACAAGTGGCCACTGTTCTATGACACGCAAGACATTGTACAAGCTCTTCAATTCCAACACGTTATACGGCTCTGCTTCGCGTTTGAGATACACGCGGGAGTCACCAGAGAAGAGAAGTACAAGAAGTTTCAAGAGCATTTGAAAAATGTTAGAAAATAGGGTAAACTAGGTCCAAGGGGGAGTTTGTTGATACATGTTTTCCTAGTTTATGTGCTTAAATGTAAAAGTCATTCATGTCTTACATATGTGTAATGTGATGATGTAATGAAGTATGATATATGCCTTGATGTTTATTTAACTTTGATTCATATGTATGAAATTTTTATATAGGTTTGAGGCTGTTGTACACAATTCTAAATCAATAAAGATTGAGAAATGTGTTCAACCTAGTCGGATGATTATTCATGCTAATGAACCATACTTATGGACCATACGCATGAATATATCATACTTATGACTAGTCGCACGACTGAACCAGGAGATTATACTTTCATGAGTGTGACAAAATTAGAGTCACATGCGCATCACATGAAATCTGATTGTGGTCACATTCACCCTCATTAAACATGTATTATGCTTTTGTGAGTGTAACCAGTTTTGTAATTTATATAATTTTAGTTATTTAGTAGGTTGTATAATATGTTTAGTGGGTTGTATCTATTTTTGTTTTTTTCTTAAATTTTAACTTTATTTTTTTAAAACTTTAACCTACTAATTTCACATTTTTGACAATCTAGCTTTAATACTTTATTTTATTTTCATCTTTGATCCCATACTTCTCATATTTTATAATTTTTTTGTTTTGCGCTTTCAAATAAATTTTATGAGTAACAATTACAACGTGTGTCTGTGAATCAACATTTGTACCCTTATATTTTTCCTGTTTAACGACTCTGTCACAACACGTTAGTTGTAGATCGACTTACTTATTGTTTAATATGTGTTTACGTTTTGCTTACGTGGTTCAACGTTTTTACGTCTAGTTTTCGTTTAATTTTATTTTCTTTGTTTTTTATTTAATTTCTAATACGATTCTTTTTGTGTTGGTTGTCACTTACGATTGTGTGACATTGATACTATTTAACACGGTTTTAGCTCATCCGTAGCAATACAGAAAGCTTAATACTAGTTATTAGTTAATCATTATCATGGATTGTATATATATTTTGAACAAAATTATTTCTGAGCACTTGCATTTATCAAGAAAAAAACATATATAAAACACAGGTATTTATTTAAAAACTTAAATAATATACTAAACTCTTAAACACTACAAATTTTGAGAAAAATGGAATACTTCAACCATCACGGTTCCTTCAAATATATTCAACTAAATCCGCTTCAAGGTTGTTATACATTTCTCTATTGTGAATCATCTCACGATATGCTTCTCTCTTCCTTGCTAATCTCTTCGGTCAGGAGGTTATCTTCATTTTTTGACAAATTGCACGTTCTTTGTCCAGAAAAATCATACGAAAAATATTATACAATCATACATTTCTATTTGATTTTTTTTATCCTAAACATGTATCAGATGTTGGAAATTCAGTAAAAAATTTGATTTTTCATTAACTTTTGGACACTAATAAATATTAATATTTGTTACTAATATGATTATTAGTTAGTAGTTTTTAGAGAATCACGACAAATCAAACCATGTCCAAAACGAAGCTAATATTAATGAAAATATCGATGCGCTAAGGTGTGTGGTTGAAGGAAATATATAACGAGTCACCTTTGATCCTCTACTACGATGCCACTAATGGTTACGTTACACGTCAAGTTGTAAATGATGGGCACGGGATTCTGTTGGGTAGAAACAAACAGAATATTCAAATTTTGGAATATTAATTCACAATTAAATAGAAATTATATTTGTTTATTATTATGAAATTTAATTCAAAAATTAAATAGAGTTAATTTAAGTTTTAAGTGACTTGACCCTTTACATTCTCAGTTTTGGGTACTAAAACGAAACATATACATCTTGTTTTAGACGGACCCACATGTGTTTGAGAAACTATACACAAACACTCTAAAGAATATGTTTCATTCTCTCTACACGTTCTTGTTCGAAACAAATTGCTTCATTGTTACCTCGAGTGCTAGGACATGAGATACTTTAATTAATAGTTAATCATATAATAGTAACTTCATTAACGAGAAATACAAAATTAAAATAGCGCATACAAATTAAATGTAAATAAGAACAAATTTTACATGAATTGAAACCAATTTAAACAATAGTTTTTAGAGAGAACTTCCTTCACTTTATCCTTGAAACTGTAAAGTTTTTTCATAGCTTCACTTAGGACTGCACAATCAATGAACTAAGAGTTGGAGTGATGGTATATAATTTCTATTCAACAAAGGTCCCTTAAAATAGGTTTTGCGCATTTTCATAGACGGACGCGTATATCTCCTATGGTACAATAGCCAAAATAATATGTTTATACTATTGGAGATGTAGTTGCGTCTATCTTTCAGGTACAACAACCAATGTTGGATATTCTTCAGAGAGTGTATATGTGTGCGTGTGTGGTTTCTCAAACACATGTGAGTTTTCCAAAACAATGTCTAAACAAGACCAATATGTCTTCAATTTATACCTAAAACCATGAATATAAAGAGTTAGTCACTCAATACATAAATTAACTCTATTTAATTTGTGAAATAATTTTTATATTAATATACAAGTAAATTAATATTCTAGAATTTGAACAGACTATTTGTTTCTGCATAACGGAATCACGTGCTAGTCAATTGCAATTTGACGTGCACCGTAACCTTTAATGGCATCATAGTAGAGGATCTACAGTGACTCGTTATCTATTTTCTCAACCACACAACTTAGAGTATCGATGTCTCATTCATTTTAGCTTCTTTTTGTACCTGGTTTGATTCATTTTAATCCTCTCACAAGCCTACTATATGATAATCATATTAGTAACAAATACTATTATTTTTTAGTGTCCAAAAGGAGTAAAAGTCATTTTTTTACTAAATTTCTAACAATCCCCCTCATGAATGAAGATCAATAAAAATACCAAATCTCAATGAAACCTCAATAGTTGAATCTTGTATAAGATAGGTGGTTATTCACCTTGAATCTTCCCTTGAAAAATATCTTAAATCTTCCCTAGTTGGGTTGTCCCCTTATTATCGTATCCAATAATGGTCGTTGAACACTACCATGGTTCTACGAAAGATTTAAGAATATGCACCCTATAAGTTCATTCAAAGCGACCGTACTTTTCTTTTATATAGTTGATTTATATCAACTCATTATAAACTAAATCTACTCATGTTATCCTCACATAAATGTCACTAGTAGTTAAGGAATGGACTAGAAAGTATTTAAAATCTACTCATAGCTTAAGGGATACATATATATATATATACTATCACATAGATTAGCTTACATGATAGCTATGCCCCACAATGACCACCCTTAGACATGTAAGTCAATCGTCTTACATAACCTAAATTTTTGGATCTTCAGTCAACCAGGTTAGGTTTCCTTCATATATCTCTATCCATGGGTTTTAGTCTTATTGCATAACTTAATCTCTTATGAACTATTAGGTTGTTGGATCAAATCTATTATTTTTGAATTCTTAAAGTCACTATAGATAACTTATAATTAAGATTAGTTGTTATGGTGTGTTCTTAACTCTCAAGTTAATCTTACATATTGTCAACTTGAAGACAATAACCACAAGCCTGTAGGTATAAATTATGTCTTAAAAGATCCAATTGTATTTTACATACCTCGCTGTGCTTTTTCTCCTTGATGTTAAATCTAACCAAATGAAATCCAAAGCTAATTACTAGTTTAACTTCTTAGGAATTTCATGTACTTTACTAGCTCATGTGTTTGCACTATCATATTCGAATTACACAAATCCTTAGTGTCAAACATTCAAGTATATCAAATGCAAGTCACCCTCATATTTAAATGTTATTAGATAAAATCATCCAAGTTTTAAAATGGTGAAACATATAGCCCTCATATTTAAATGTAACACTTTAGTGCATAATGCACACTTTATGCATCATCTAACTTTCTGATGGGACAAGGAAAGGTTCTCCCTTTCTACACAAATTAAGAAATCATCTCAATCACCATGTTTATATACCCATAAAGTTTATTTCTTAAATGGTTTCTCCCTCTACATGTCTTGCATTTTGATAAAGTTTATTTTACATTACTTGTGACATTAACTTTATACTCATGATTTGAACACGACCATACCTTTATATACCTTTATATCATGGAGTTCATCAATTTTTACTTATAAAACTACACATGCCTTGGTGTAAGTTCTCACTAGTGTTGAAACTAGATTTGTCATATGTAGTTTGCAAACCACCATAGATTTAGAAGGAGTTTAAAACACCATCTAGGACACACCTAGACAATGGATGTCTTCTTAGGATCCTCACACATTATAATATTTCCTTAGATCAAATGAAAAACAATTTCCAAATTTTTTAAACACAAACCAATCTTGTGTTGTATATATTTGAATGTTTCTTGTTAACTATTCTTCATACAGCACCCTAATTAACATGTATTGATCTAGCATTTTTTAGATTCAATACTTGCATGTGAATAGAAGATGCATCATTCTAGTTCTTCACAACCATAAGCAATCTCACACTATTCCTTTACCACATTCAATCTTCATTTAGACAATTTAACATCCCTAATCTATCGTATTTAGGTATTTCTTATATATATTTAACACAGTCAATCATCTTCATTCAATTTATTTTCATAACTTCTTTAATCTGTATGGTGCCATCCTTACTCATATGATTTATAAAAAAATCTCAAATTGAGTCATTTTGGAAAATTCATTTATCAACAAAAAAATAATTCAATGTTATGTTAAGATATAGTCATAACAGACCAACATCTATTATATGAAATACACACCAATATCTATAAACATTTCAAGTGTTTGGAGACTGAACATATATTTTTAATTTAATAGATCATGTGCAACATATGCAACTACTATTTAACAACTATCAACCAGCTTGCAATTTGTAACCAACTAGCAACATAAGCAGTTGCATTAGTAATGAGTCAACCATGCCTAACTACTTTTGACAGTAGCGTACTAGTTGTCGATTAGTCACCCAAAATAAAGCTCATATTTTTCTCATAGTTTAGATAACATTGAGGCTGACACACACATCTACATATCATTTTATGATACTCAAGTGTTACGAGTCGCACATTATTCATATAAGAACTATAGTAACATATAATTCTTTCATAGGTTATAATTTAGACATAGTGAATTATCATATTTATGCACATGTTTTATATCCGATGTATCACACATCATTATCAATGATCATACAACAACACACTAGTTATAATTATGTAAATTTCTTCTTGCACTATCCAATTAAAGTACAATTATTAACATGTCGAATTATTATAAAAGTTTTTTTTTCATATCATATATTATTGGACATGATAATGAGGTGTCTTGTATAAGATTAGAATGTAATCTTGAGTCCTAAATACGGGTAGAACCAAATAAATTGTTCAAATTCTAGAATATTATTCATAATTAAATAAAAATTAATTTGTGTATTAATATGAAAATTAATTCACAAATTAAATAGAGTAATTTGTTTATTAAGTGACTTCACGATTTACATTCTCGGTTTGGATATAAATATGAGACATGCAGGCCTTGTTTTTAACGGTTTTTAGGAGAAACCACACATATGTGAGAAACCACCCCCTTACATACACACACACACACACACTCTCTTTCTCTCTGTCTGAAGAATATCTAGCATTCTTCACTCTAATTAATATATTTAAGACACATTTGTTTTTGTTGGGACAACCCACACGTGTTTGAGAAACCACACACACATATTCTATCTTTCTCATTCTAGCATTCTTCATATAACACCCCGAATTTCTATTTAAATGGAAGGAAAAAAAAGTAAATAGAAAGAATAGAAATTGTGCACAAGTGGAGGGGGGATAAAGTGTACAAAGTACAAAACCTTATTTTTTTAAAGGATTTAAGGGGCATGGTCGCCCATATCAAAAGCAGAAAGCTGCTTTTGCTCTCGGAGGAAGAAAGAAGAGAGAGAGCCCCGGTTCTAGAGAGAGAAAGAGAAAGAAACAGCTTCAAAGGTAAGTCTTCTCTCTACAAGCTCGGTTTCAGCTGGGTTTCGAGTTCTTGACTGAAGTTCTTGGTATTTAGTGTTTGTTTTCGAGATTCAAGAACTGAATCGAAGGTGGGTCTCGAACGGGAAGAGTGTTGCTCAAAGGCTGCTCAGTGAGTTTCTAGAACCCTTATTTTACTATTTTTCAACTGATTTGGGGGCTATTATGCATAATAAGTAACCCTTTTGAAAGTAACCGTGGGTTTACAGCTTTATGTTCGAAATGATGTATGTATGTATGTATGTTATAGTGTTGATTATGGGTTAGTGATGATGTTTAGCATGCTTAGACGGCCTTAGTATGTTAGATCTGTGCTTGGGTATCATTAGAATGATAATCGGGTGAATTTGATACCATAGAAAATATTTCAGAATGTTCTGATGAACATGAACAGTGGTCCATGTGCCCAGAGGTGACTCATGCGCCTAAACAGTGGCCCATGTGCCCAGCATGTTGGCCCATGCGTCTAAGTCTTGGCCATGCGCCCAAGGTTGGCCATGCGCCTAAACAGTGGCCCATGCGCCTATGTGTTGGTCATGCATATGGCAACGAAGAATGCTCCATCACCTGTCTGTTAACAGTTCAGGTTGCTGGACATCTGTGGTTCATGGTCCACATAAGCCTATGGTGAACAATCCGGAAACCAACCAAATGGTTCCGAAGAAGAAGGAACAATACTCTGATGAGGATCGTAAACTGTTTGAGATAGATGCTAAAGCTCATGGAATTCTGGCCATGGCACTGCCTAATGAAATCTATTCTGGGCTTATGCATCATGAAACTGCTCATGACCTCTGGAAGACACTGAAAGAACAATTCGGTGGTACTGATGGGGTCTTAGAAAAGAATAGGGAAATACTTGCCCAACAATATGAGACATTTGCTCATAGGAAGGGTGAGACTTTGACTCAACAGTTTGAGCGTTTTTCATGTTTGATCTCTGAGCTGAAAATGGTCAAACATGAATACACTAATAGCCAGATGAACCACAGATTCCTCAGATCACTGCCTGAGAGATGGGACACATATACAATTGTCCTACGCTCCAATGCAAATCTGGATAGCCTATCTCTCACCCAACTTCATGGGAAACTGCTTACATTTGAAAGAGAGATAGAGCAGAAAAGGAAACTGGCATCATCAGGCAAGCTCACTGAAGACTTTGTACCAGGGAACACTGCCTTGGTCGGTCATGAGTCAGAATATGGTGCATCAGAAAGTAATTATGATGTGCATATAAATTTCTCTTCAAACAGTTCTGATCATGCATTTGTGAGTGTTGATAGTCAGTCAGGCTGTAATAGTGACAATTTGTGCTTCATTATGGATGATTTGAAAGGTATAGCTGATGATGACTTAGAAGAGATGGATATTCTGAGCCAAATGGCCTTGATTAATATCAGATCTCAGAAGTTCTACAAGAGAACTGGTAGGAAATTCCCTAGACTCTCTGGCAAAACCAAAGTTGGTTTTGACAAGAGTAAGTTGAGGTGTCACAAATGCCACAAGCTTGGGCACTTTGCAAGAGAGTGTAGATCATCTGGATCTAACTCCTCTGCACCCTTTGTTACTTTTCCAAGTAATATTCAACAAAACAGAGGGCAACATCCTGCTAGTTCTGGTCATCAATCACAACCTCTATCTCCTGCATATTTTGTCCCTCAGGGTCCAATACCATATTCGTATCCCTGCTATTACATGCCACAAACCAGTCAAGTTCAAGTACCCATTACTCAACAACCACCTGCTCTTCCTGAGCCTCAACTTTCCCAATCTCATCAATAATCTCAACCTCCTCAACACAACTTTTTCACCCCAGGAGTTGTTGACTGGAGCAGTTTGCCAGATGATATGTCGGGTCATGAACAACTGTTTTCTGGTGCTGGTCAACATGGCGGTGACAATCCTTTTGGAAATCTTGCTCTTCTGGCTCTGGAGTCTGCTGATACTTCATCCTCTAATGCTTCCTCACCACAGGTATCACAGGTATCCTCTGAGGCCAAAGCCAAGTTATGTTTAGAAACATGCATAGCCGCATTTGCATCTATTAGAGAAGCTAATGTAGCTTTAATTAACAAGAACATTGAGCTAGAACAAATATTATCCAAAAGAAAAGCTGAATTTGAGTGTGTGCTTAATGATAAGAATGATGAGATTTACAAACTTAAATGCCAAATCACTGATAATAAGGCTAGGGAAGAGGTACTTCTAGAGAAGTACAGAGACCTCAAAGAAACACTTGCAGCTACCCAGGTAGAGTGTGATCGATGGGTACATTCCTGCAAGGGTTTTGAAATGCTTCTCAGTAAGCAGTCTGCTTCCAATGTGAAGTTTGGCATTGGTTATAATCACATTGCTCCTCCTATAGATTTTACTCCCAGAGCAGAGGTAGAATCTGATGGAGATAACCAATCCTTTTCATCATGTGATCTACTATCTGATACAGCACCATCAGAGGTTGATGTCAGCATTAATTCCTCTCAAAACCTATCAGCTGATGTTGATGGTTCAAATGCTGACACTCACATGATCAAAAAGTTGATCACTCCAGGTGGTATTTCACAAAGTACTGAAAGTACTAAAGAGCAAGTAATAACACCTGGAGAACAAACCCAAACTACTGCATGTACTAAAGGGAAGAAAACTGTCAGTAGAAAGGGTGGGAAAACTACCGAAGAAGATATCAAGAAAGCATGTACTGCAAGGAAGAAAAATGTTAGTACTGATCGCAAACTGCTGAAGAATAAGTCTTCAGTAGTTTCATCTTCTTTAGCAGATGATCAACTTAAGATGAAGAAAAAGCCATGTGAAATATGTGGCTTATTCAATCATCTTACTGATGATTGCTGGTATAAAAAGGGCTCCAAACTCAAACACAATGAGAACATTAAAAAGAAAATGGATAAAATGCAAACTGAGTTTGAAACCAAATTTGTACCAGCAACATCAAAACCTGTAACCCCTAAATCCAAAAATAATCCAAAAAGGAAGGGGTTAATCAAGCAACAACCGAGGTTGCTCAAAGGAAGATGGTACAACACAGGAATCCATCACTTTCAAGCACTAATGTGTCTGATGTGCTGAAGGCTTTATCACAAAATCAGACACAACTTGTTATGATGGTTCAACATCTATTGGGGGGAGTTAACCAATTAGATGCTCCTGTGCTGAAACCACACCGAAGAAAATCCATGCAAAAGGATTCTTCTTCCTCACCATCTCCATCCCCTCAGGCTGTTCTTCATAGCAAATCTGTTAGTTTACCATGTGTTGATGTGAACAGACCCAAAACCAAAAAGGTTTGGGTCTCAAAAACTAACTAATTTATTATGATTACAGGGTTCTTCAGCATGCCACAGTAGCATCTGGTATGTAGACAGTGGAGGATCTATGCATATGACAAGGAACAGCTTTCTTCTTCATGATTACTCTCAAGGAAAGAAGGGGCTCATTTCTTTTGGCAATGATGCTAAGGGTTACATCATTGGAAAATGCTTTGTTTCCAATGGGGAAATAAGGTTTGATGATGTTAACCATGTGGAGAATCTCAAGTACAATCTCTTGATTGTCAGTCAATGTGTGATAAAGGCCATGTTGCTCTTTTCACCCGTCAGAATTGCAGGATTCTGTCATCCAAAGTATGGAGTTTGATTATTAAGGTGTTGGATGATCACACTCTCCTGAGGGCCAATAGGACAGGAAGAGTGTATGCCTTAGATCTTTCCAAGAAAATAGATCTCAAAGGCCATCCTTGCCTATTTTCCAAGGCTTCTCCTCAAGAATCTATTTTATGGCATAGAAGGTTGGGTCATGTGAATCTTAAAAACTTGAATCAGTTGATACATCATGGTTTAGTAAAGGGATTGCCTATGAAGGAGTTCAGATGTGAAGACAAATGCACTGCTTGTTTGAAAGGAAAACAACACAAAGTTTCTTTCCCTCCTATTGAAGAACCTAAGTCCATTGCCTGCTTGCAATTACTACACATGGATATCTTTGGTCTTGTGAGAGTAATGAGTATGACAAGGAAGAAATACTGTCTGGTAATTGTGGATGATTACTCCAGATTTGTATGGACTTTCTTCTTGCATTCAAAGGATGTGGCTGCTCAGACGATTATAACTTTGTGTTGTATGTTGAGAAGCAGTATTCCCTATCTGTCAAGTGTATCAGAAGTGATAATAGAACAGAATTCAGAAACCATACACTTGATGATTTTTATCTCTCAAAGGGAATCAAGAGGCAGTTTAGCATCCCAAGGACTCCAGAACAAAATGGAGTAGTTGAGAGAAAGAACAGGACCTTAATTGAAGCTGCAAGGTCCATGTTGGCTGACTCTGGTTTGCCACTGACCTTTTGGGCTGAAGCTGTTACACAGCTTGCTATGTGTAGAATAGAGCCTTAGTAAATCAGAGGTTGACGAAGACTCCATATGAAGTTCTACATCATTTGGCTCCTTTGATTTCATTTTTCAGAGCCTTTGGGTGTCCTTGTTTTATTCTCAACACAAAGGATCAACTCCACAAATTTGATCCTAAGGTGGATGCAGGGTATTTTGTTGGTTATTCATCTACTTGCAAGACATACAGAGTCTTCAACTGCAGAACAAACATAGTTGAAGAGACTCTGCATGTGAAGTTTAATGAATCTCCAAAGGACAAGATTCCACAAAATCCTGTGGAGTTATTTGATTTGGATATACTGCAATATGTTCATTATCAGGCTCCAGCTGTTGCTCCTATCAACAGTCTTCCACCTGGTGGTACTGAAGATGATGATGATATCAGTACTCACCTTTTCCAGTTTAGTGACCAACTGCCTATGTCTACTAAACTTGATGTTCTTGTAGCTTCAGTAGCTCCATCCACAACAAATGCTGATGAGATTTCTGATTCCTCTACATCATTTGACTTGCCATCTAATACTTGGTTTCAAGAATCTGGATCAACATCTGCTGCTGCTGAGCCTGCTACAAACACTTGCACTGACCTCATAGTGTACCAAGAGCTGAAGAATCACCCCATGTCTCAAATCATTGGGGATATCAATGCTGGTGTCTCAACCAGAAGTCAATTGCCTAACTTCTGCTTCTATGCTCTCTTCATCGGTCAGCTAGAGCCAAAGAACTATCATGTTGCTTTGAGAGATAATGGATGGGTTGAAGCCATGCAGCTTGAGCTACTTTAGTTCAACAAACAGCAGGTGTGGGAACTGGTTCCTCTACCCCCAGGTAAGTGTGCAATAGGCACTAAATGGGTGTTTAGGAATAAAACAGATGAAAATGGGCTTATTGTTAAAAACAAGGCCAGACTGGTTGTTCAGGGGTTTGCACAGGAAGAAGGTATTGATTATGATGAAACCTTTGCTCCTGTCGCTAGACTGGAGGCAATTAGATTGTTCTTAGCCTATGCTGCGTTCCACAATCTTAAAGTTTTTCAAATGGATGTTAAAAGTGCATTTTTATATGGTACAATAAAAGAAGAGGTTTATGTGTGTCAACCACCAGGTTTTGAGGATAATAAACATCCAGATTGGGTATACAAGCTTGATAAGGCTCTTTATGGGTTGAAACAAGTTCCTAGATCCTGGTATGAGACATTATCAAATTTTCTTCTTCAAAATAATTTCACTAGAGGCTCCATAGATAAAACTTTGTTCATTAAGAAGGTGGATCAGCATAAGCTACTTGTTCAAATTTATGTTGATGATATTACTTTTGCATCCTCTGATCCCAAGTTGTGTGATGACTTTACCAATTTAATGAAAATGAAGTTTGAAATAAGTGCAATGGAGAATTACAGTTCTTTCTAGGGTTGCAAATCAAACAAAAGGCTGATGGGACTTTCAAAATATACAAAAGATCTTTTGAATAAGTTTGATTTACAAAATTGTAAGCCCTGTTCTACTCCCATGTGCAACACCACACAACTGGATGCAGATCAGAAAGGTAAAGCTGTTGATGAAACACTTTACAAATGTATGATTGGGTCCTTGATGTATTTAACAGCTTCTAGACCAGATATCATGTTTGCAACTTGTGTTTGTGCTAGATTTCAGGCTGCTCCTAAAGAGTCTCATTTGATTGCAGTCAAGAGGATCTTTAGATATCTGCAAGGTACACAATCTCTAGGTTTATGGTATTCCACTGGACACTCTTGCAAATTGGTTGCTTTTTCTCATAGTGACTATGCAGGGTGTAAGTTAACTAGAAAGTCAACTTCTTGTGGCTGTCAATTCCTAGGCAACTGTTTGATTTCTTGGCAGAGTAAGAAACAAATGTCTGTTGCTACATCCACTGCTGAAGCAGAGTACATTGCTGCTGCAAGCTGTACTTCTCAGGTACTCTGGCTTCAGAACCAACTTTTGGATTATGGCATTACAAAGACTAAGACTCCATTATTAATGGACAGTGCTTCAGCTCTTTGCATTGTCAAGAATCCTGTCCAGCACTCTAGGACCAAACATATAGAGATCAGACATCATTTTATTAGGGACTATTTTGAAAAAAGTCTGATTGATCCAAAGTTTGTGCCTAGTGCTGATGAGCTTGCAGACATTTTTACTAAGCCTTTGGATAGTTCAACTTTCCAAAACCTTGTGTTAAGGCTTGGTATGCTGCAGCTAGAATAAGTGACAACTACTGATGATCTCAGTAAACAAGTACTGATGATCATTAGTAAACGTCACAAATAAGTACTGATTCTATTACAAACTACTCATGCAGTTCTAACTACTGATGTTAGTAAACACATATCAGTACTGTTGTCCTATGAAACAACTGAAAAACAGCCAAAAGGTCTGATGAGTAAGTATTGAGGACAGTATGAAACAACTGAAAAGCTAAGAATTGACGAAAACTACTGACGGGAATTTTCTCTTCAGTTGTTTCGAAAACTGCTGTTTCATCTTAAACACTGATGACAAAACCATGTCTTCAGTAGTTTCACAACTACTGATGACTAACACCAAGTTCTCAGTTGTTTCCAACATCTGAAGCCTAAACAATGGTTTTTCAGTAGTTTTATAACTACTGATGCCTAAAACCAAGACTTCAGTTGTTTCAACCTCTGAAGGTTAATATCACGTCATCAATCGTTTAAAACTACTGATGACTAACACCAACCCTTCAGTTGCTTCATAACCCTTATCCTATAAATACCTAATCCTACAGAGCTTCATCATCTCAAACCTAACGTTCAAAAACTCCAAACCTTCTCTCACATCAATGGCGAACATGCAGCTTAAACCACGACACAACTGTGTTGCCTACCTTACCAAATCACCTTCTGGACGAAGTTTGATACTGCTATTGATCTCATGGTCCATTCTTCATACAAAACGGCCTTCCTTATCAATCCTACCATTTATGCCGAATCCCTAACACAGTTTTGGACGAACATCACCCTTACCATTGGGGAGAATGCCATCGAGTCTCTCCAGTCGTTCGTCAACTCCCGGAAGGTGGTCATCACTCTGGCAATCCTTCGCCAAATACTACACCTGGATGATGCCACCTTCCTCGCTGGATATTCAAAGGGCATCACTGATCTATCCTTTGCCCAACATGGATATCAGGGTAACCTCGGCGATTCTACCATCTTAAAGAGGCATTTCCATGATGCCGAACGCCTTATTTTTCATATGGTAAATGTCTGCCTAACCCCTAAGACTTCGTCGTGGGATCAAATGTCTACCAGGTGGCAGCATGTATTTTTCTCTATCCTTGAGCAACAAAACTTAAATTTTTCTGAAATATTATTTCTTGAACTTAAGGATATGGCCTCCAAACCTATTGCTAACCGATGGATATTATATCCACGGTTCATAATGGCCATAATAGAGAACCAGCTGAAAGCTGAGGGACTTGTTGGCCTTGGAGTCCCTACCATGGCTGTATTGCCTCAAGTATACTCCACGCACAACTCAGACCAGTCACTCAAACAGGCTGCCAAACTGCGAAAACCCACGCAGCTGGAACCCACAGCCACCAGCTCCAAATCCAAAGTCCCCACCAAACCCAAACACAAGAAAGCCAAAAAGGCTACTCAGGGAAATGAGTCCCCTGAGGATGCCCCTGCAACACAAACGCAGGATATATCTACTGGTCATAACCCCCCAGTAGATACACGTACTCACCCACCCTCAACCGCTCAGGTTTCCTCTCAACAGGAGCCTGTAGCAACCACCTATGGGGCACCTATACATCTAGAACCTTCCTCACTTGAGGAGGTTGCTATTGAAACACACCACTATCCCCGGGTGCATACTGCCTTCACACCATCTCCCACTGCAACCACCCCCCAAAGTCCTACCATAATAGTTGCAAAGGTGCTGACTCAGTTGCATTCCTCACCCCCTCCCCAGACACCAATCAAAACTGGGATAGCCTCAACCATTGAGGGGGAGGAACAAAGTGCTTCTGATAACCCACAGCACAGGGGTTACCATGTTCCATCTCCAAGTGTAGAAAAGGAGATTCGAACTTCTGGTGAGGCTGCCATTTCTCCTGCTTCAGCAAATGATCAAGATGAAGTTGGTACTATCCATAAGACCTCACCAGAGGCAACTGCCGATGAAGGACATAGTCCTGAGGGAGGAAGTCACCAGTACCACGAACAAGGGGCACATGCTACTACTGATCTACACTCAGAGCATGTACATCCTGATTCAATCAGGAGGTCAGGTGATTCATCTCAAAATGATGATGACCTGGGCTTTTTCTATGATGTTCTAGCCCACAATACAATCCTCGAGAATGAGGTGAGCAGACTCAAAGAGCTGCTTGCCAACATGTCTCAGGATCAAAGACCATCTACCCCACAAACCCCACAGATGGCACCTTCAATTGAAGGTTTACCAAACACTAAGCATACCCACATAACTGAGCCACCAGCCTCTGCTTTCGGCACCATCTCTCAGGGACAGAACCCCTCTGAGCAGATGGTTGCTATTTTCAAAACTCCTTACCTCTCATCACTCCCATCATCACTGATATAATGCATAAAGCCATTGATGAGAGGATTCCCTCAAATCTACAAACCCTTATTGATGATGCTATTCATAAATCTCTTTCTGCCTTCCAAACCCCTGATTCCAATGCAACCAAAAATGGGGAGACTGCCAGTCAAAGGCAGTGAAAGACAAGAAAAGAAAGAGAGTTGATGCTGAGAAAGAGGCTGAAACAGAGAAACAGACTGAGAAAGAAAAGGAGGTTGAGAAAGAACTAATCTCAGAGCATTTAATTACATATAAAAGAAAGAAAAGTGCTGAGTCAGGAGCCGATGAAGAGAAATCATTAGAAGACCTTGTTAAAGATGCTGATGAAGCTCATAGCAGATTAATGGATACAATTATAGATCAGCTATTTAGACATGGTCATGACACAGCCAAATTAGATTCTAAGATCAGAAGGCTGGAAATAGAAGAGATACAATCAAGATGGGCCAGTTATAGTGTGATGGAAAGGGAGAGATTGGAAATCATGATCAGGTTTATAGCTAAATATCTTGGAAGATCATTGATTGAAATCAAGTCATGATCCAGTGACAGCATCTTGGCAGTAACCACCAATATCTGTTTGTCTGAAGTATACACCAAAGGGTTGGTCATTGAAGCTTTGAATGAAGCTGGTGCTGGGAGCAGGACTGAACTGGTCAAACAATCCAAAGCCTCACTTACATCTAAAATGCTAGAACAGCCTGTCAACATTCCCACACCAAAACCACCACAACCACAACCCACTAAACCAACTCCCTTACCCACAAAACCAATAGCCGATGATGTACCCCAGAAGAGGAAGAGAAGGGTACTGAGGCTAGAAGAGGAAGAAGAAGATAATGATGAAGATGAAATAGGCTGCCAATCTCAGCTGTTATACAGTTGCCTAAGGCCATACGTCACTCTCCAACAATTACTCCTGAGTCTCAAAGACAAATTGTGAAAGTGAAGCTAGAAGAAGAAGAGCTTCACAAACAACATGATGAGGAATTGTTGAGAAGAGTTGACAAAGCATATGCTGCCACATCTTCAATCATCAACATGAAGAAACATGCTCAAGGTTATACACTCTAAGACACACATTTCAATATCAAAAGAGAGAGTGAGGATTTGGCCTGATCCCAGGGTGTCTCATAGGATTCAAAAGAAAAATATTCCACAGAGACACATTGGCCAAGTAAAGAAGATTGTAGATAAAGTGATCTCTCTGGCCTTTGTAGTATCACCTTGGGAGATCCTAGATGACTTCAAAAAAGCCTATAAAGCTAAACTGACCCCACAAAAGATGTTGGAGAATAAAGTGGTGAAAAAGGGGTTAGTATATAGGAGGCTTGAGGAAGTTCGAAAGAATGAGCTCCGGTTGTTTTTAAAGGGTATTCACCCAGATGA
Source organism: Flaveria trinervia (assembly GCA_025506515.1). Taxonomy (NCBI): domain Eukaryota; kingdom Viridiplantae; phylum Streptophyta; class Magnoliopsida; order Asterales; family Asteraceae; genus Flaveria; species Flaveria trinervia. The sequence goes on along the minus strand of CM046445.1, from coordinate 81,489,410 downwards.
ATTTGCTTATAGAATCATAATAGCTGTGGAGCTAAAAAATGGGAAGCAGGTCAAATACCTATCTGAGTACTATGGGCCTGAATCACTCTTTGAAGGAGAAGCAGAAGAGCTTACCATGGAGAAACAAGTAACCTTCATTGAGGCCTATACAAGGGAGTCTTACAGACTCATATTTGGGAAGTAGATCTCATGGATGGGGTAACAACATTGTGTCTAGCTCCCTAAGAAATAGTTCCCATCCATCCTTTGCCAAATAGATCTTTGAGACTTCTTCCCAGGCCGGTGCTTACAAGGGTCACTTCTGAGCTGATCTAGAAGACAAAAAGACCAATCTTTCTACCATAATAAGTGGGACATCTTTAATAAGCTTAAAGGTTTTAGCTGAATTGGTTCAGGGGGAGTTTGTTGGACCAAAAGAACCAATGAGCCAGATCAGAAAAACCTTTAAGTCCCACAAGACATCACTACAACTGCTGAAGACTTGATCAGCTGTTTGACAAAGTCTGAAGATCAACAGCTGAAGACTAAAGTACTGAAGACTTCAACAGCTGAAGACTAAAGTACTGAAGATCAATAGCTGAAGTACAAAGACTGAAGACATAAGCTGAAGACATCAGCTGATGACAACAACTAAAGTTCAAGAAGTCCAAGTACTGAAGCTTTCAGAGTTTGTCACAACAGCTGAAGAAGCATTCTTCAGTTGTTGTGATGGTTTCCTTTCAGTAGTTTTATTTTTTGTTTCAGTACTTGTAAAACGGCTGAAGAGCATGTTCTTCAGTCGTTGTAGTATGAGTAGTTTTTTTCAGTAGTTATAATGACAGTTAACACTTAGTATTTTTGTTAGAAGATGTCAGCTGTTTGACATCTTCAGTAGTTGTGTTAACTTTCAGTAGTTAAATAACAGTTAGATGTCACTGTCAAGTGACATCAGCTGACGTCAGCTTTCCTTTTAAAAGGAAAGATGACCTAATTATAACCATGCGATAAGCCGAGCAAAAGCATGGATTGAATAAATATATTCCTTTTGGTAGATTTTCTCTCTCTATAACAAACACTGTTTCATTGATAAATTTCATGTGTTCTTGTTTAAATTTATTAATTTGTTTGCTCATTCTGTTGCAAATCCAATCTAATTGATCAAACTAGATACCGTGATCCTAACAAAGTTTTACACTGTCTTCGGAAGGGCTCCTTTTTCCTTTGGAAGTTCCACACTTAGCTTCGGAAGCCCTTTATTTGTTGTACCAAAATCTTCTAAGTGACTTGGTTTTGGTTGCACCAGCCTTTCTAGATCCAACAAACTCCCCCTAGGCTGATGCTACCAAGACCTCACTTATTTCTGCTTCTCAAAGCTTTCAGCACCAGGGACAAAAGATATTTGTCTGTCTCTTTGTTCTTTCCTGAAGTGGTGCTGAGAAGCTTGTACAAGTCATTGGTGGATAGGAGATCTATTAGGATCAACGATCTAAGTTTGATTGATTAGAGTAGATTGCAGCGGAATTCAAACAATGAATTAAACAATTTTGCAAGAACACAATTGATATTCAATGTAATAGTGCACGGTTGTAGAAAGAGAGAGAATTCTGCAAAAGGAATATTTCATTTAAATGCTTTCATGGTGGCTCAAAGTCACAGTTACAATTAGGTCAACAATCCTTATATAAGGAATGTGACGTCTGCTGATGTCACTTGATAGTGACATTTAACAGATTTATACAAACAAATAAAACTATGCAAACTACTGAGAATGTTCTCAACAACTGAAACTATGCAAACTACTGAGAATGTTCTCAACAACTGAAACTATGCAAACTACTGAGAATGTTCTCAACAACTGATCACATCTCAGAGAATGCTAAGTACAAAAACATAAAACTACTGAACTAAAAGTACTGAAACTATAAACTACTGAAAAGTAAATTACAAGTACCGAAAGAAAAACCATCATAACTACTGAAGTTAATAACTTCAGCTGTTGTGACAACTACTGATCACTCTGGTCTTCAGTCTTTGTCTTCGGTACTTTACTTTCAGACTTTGTTTTCAGTACTTTACTTTTAGACTTTGTCTTCAGTAGAAGTCTTTAGATTTTGTCTTCAGACTTTGTCTTCAGACCTTGTAATCAGCTAATGTCTTCAGCTGTTGTAATCTTCTTCAGCAGTTGTAATGTCTGTGGGACTTAGAGGTTTTTCTGATCAGGCTCATTGGTTCTTTTAGTCCAACAAACTCCCCCTGAACCAATACAGCCAAAACCTCTAAGTTTATTGATGATCCCACTTATTCTTTGGCACAGAGGTAATCATGTAAGCACAGGCCGGGAAAAGGTTTCTAAATTTTTGATTGGCTAAGTATGGAAGGGAACTCTCTCTTGGGGAAACTGGACACAGAGTCTTGTCGCAACCATGAAACCTAATTCCCATTGATGAGTCTGTAAGACTCTCTTGCATAGGCCTCAAGGAGAACAACTTGTTCCTCCTTGGTGAGTTCTTCTGCTTCTCCCTCAAAGAAGAACTCAGACCCATAATATTCAAACATATATCTTACTGTCTTCCCATTCTTCAACTCAACAATTGTGATCTCTCTGTATGCGAATTCATCTGGTGAGAGTCTTCTAGCAGCAACTGGAGTTCACTCTTTTGAAGATCTTCAAGTTTCTTGTATAACAACCCCTTCTTGATCATTTTGTTCTCAAGTATAGATTGAGGGGTTATCTTTGAGTTGTGTGCTCTCTTGAATTCTTTAATAATTTCCCAGGGTGAGACTACCATAGCCAAACTAATTGTAGCATTCAAGGTCTTTTTCACTTGGCCATGATATCTACTTGGTATGTTTTTCTTATGAATTCAGGGAACTTACCCTGGGGTCTGGCCAAATCCTCACTCTTTCTCTTTGATGTTGGAATGTATGCCTAAGAGTGTACAACTTCAGAGCTTGTTTCTTCATTTTTTGAATGGTTGAGGACTGAGGGAAGTCCTTTTCAACCATTTTGAGAAATTGCTCATCATGCTGCTTCTGCTGTTCTGCTGTTCTGCTTCTTCAATCTTCACTTTCACCATTTGCATTTGCAAGTCAGGTGTAATCATCTGCTGACTTCTGAGCTCAGGTGTTTTAAGTTTGAGAACAACAGAGATTGGCAGACTATCTTCATTATCATCCTCTTCTTCTTCTTCTACCCTCAACACCCTTCTCCTCCTTCTGGTGCATCACTGGGTGTGGTTTGAGGTGGTTTTTGAGGTAATGGAGTTGGTTTTGTGGGTTGAGTTGTGAGTGGTTTTGGTTTAGGATAGGGTTGGCAGGTTTTGGAGTTGGTTGTTTATGAGTTGGAGTTAGGGAAGGTTGATCTAGCATTTTCGTGCTAAGTTTGGCTTTGGAGAGCTTGGCCATATCAGTTCTCTTCCCAACACCTGCCTCATCCAACGATTCTATAATTAACCCCTTATTGAATGCTTCAGAAGAATAGATTATGGTGGTTATTGCCAGAATACTGTCTCTGGTCCATGATTTGATCTCAATCAATGATCTACCCAAGTATTTTGCAATAAATCTGATCATTATCTCCAACTTTCCCTATCCATCACACTATAACTAGCCCATCTTTCTTGTATTTCCTTAACTTCCAGCCTTCTGATCTCAGTGTCTAAAGTGGCTGTATCAAAGCCCTGTCTAAAGAGTTGGTCTATTATTCTGTCCATAGATCTGCTGTGAGCTTCATCAGCTTCTTTAACCAGATCTTCTAAGGATTTCTCTCCAACAGACTCTTGTGTGTCAGCACTTTTCTTCCTTTTATAAGTGATTAGTTGTTTCTCTTTCTCTAGCTCCTTTTCTTTTTCTTGTTGTTTCTCATCGACCACTCTCTTTCTCTTTCTTTCTTTTACTGCCTTAGACTCCCCCTTTTTGGGTGCATTGGGTTCAGGGGTTTGAATGGCAGAAAGTGACTTTTGCACAGCATCATCAACAAGTGTTTGGAGATTTGAGGAGATCCTCTCATCAATGGATTTATGTACAATCTCAGTAATGATGGGAGTGATGAGAGGTAAGGAGTTTTGAAAGGTTGCAACCATCTGCTCAGAGGGGTTCTGTCGCTGAGAGTTGGTGCCAAAAGCAGGGGCTGGTGGCTTAGTTAAGGGTGGTGGCTGAGTGTTGGTGAACCTTCAAATGAAGGTGCCATCTGGGGGTTTATTGGGGCAGATGGACTTTTATCCTGAGACATTTGGCTAGCAGTTCTTTGAGTCTGCTCACCTCAGTCTCAAGGATGGTGTTATGGGCTAAGACATCAAAGAAGAAGCCCAGGTCATCATCAGTGTATGCTGAATCATCTGACCTCCTGATTGAATCAGGATGTACATGCCCTGAGTGTAGATCAGTATATGCATGTGCCCCTTGTTCTTGGTTCTGGGGATTTCCTGCCTCTAGACTTTGTCCTTCATCGGCAGTTGCCTCTGGTGAGGTCTTATATAAGGTACCAACTTCATCCTGTTCATTTACTGAATCAGTAGAAGTGGCAGCCTAACCAGAAGTTCTAACCTCCTCTTCTACACTTGGAGATTGAACATTATAACCCCTGTGCTGTGGGTTATCAGCAACATTGTGGTCCTCCCCCTCAATTGTTGAGGTATTCGTAGTGTGAATTGGTTTCTGGGGAGGGGGTGAGGAATGTAGCTGACTCAGCACTTTCGCAACGATAAAAGTTGGGCTTTGAGGGGCGGTTGCAGTGGGAGATTGGCCAGAAGCAGATTGCACCCGGGGTGAGAGGTGCTCTTCAATGGTAACCTTCTCAGCTGAGATAGGTTCCAGTAATGTGGGTTCCCCTAGTGTGGTTGCAATAGGATCCTGTAGAGAGGATACCTGTGCGGTTTCAGTAGGTTGAGTGTCTAACATAACTGGGGGGTTAGAACCAGTATATGTTTCTTGTATTAGTGGTACAGGGGCATCTTCAGGGGACTCATCTCCCTGAGTAGCCATTGTGGGCTTTTGGGGTTTGGGTTTGGTGGGGATTTTGGATCTGGAGGTGGAGGCTGTGGGTTCCCTCTGCTTGGGTTTGAGCAGGTGGGCAGCCCCTTTGAGAGTGGGGTTAGAGTTATGTCTGGAGTATACCTCAGCTAAGAAAGCTGGAGCAGGGACTCCAAGACCAACAAGGCCTTCAGAATTCAATTGATTTAAAATTATGGCCATCAGAAACTTGGGATATAATAGCCATTGTTTGACACAGGTTTCTGAGCCAGATCCTTAAGTTCCATAAACACTATCTTAGAAAAATTTAGATTTTGTCATTCAAAGATAGAGTACAATACCTGTTGCCAGCGTGAGGACATCTGATCCCATGAAGATGTCTTCGGAGCAAGGTAGACATTTACCATGTGGAAGATAAGTCTTTCAGCATCATGGAAGTGCTTTTTGAGAATGGTTGTAGCACTTAAGTCTCCTTCATACCCGTTATTGATGAAAGACATATCGATGGTGCCTTTCGGGTATTCTACAACACAGGTGGCATCATGCAAATTTAGGGTTTTGCGAATGATGTCAGGGGTGATTACCACCTGTTTCTAGTTAACCAACGACTGGAGAGTGATTTGGCTATCATTGTCACCAGTTGTTACAGAGACGTTGGACCAGAATTAGGTTAAGGAATCAGGGTATATGGTAGGATTCAAAAGAAAAGCGGTTCGGTATTGGGAATCCACCATAAGATCGATGGCATTATCAAATTTGTTCCAAAAGGCTGATTTCGAGAGGTAGGCAACACAGTTATGTCTAGGTTTAAGTTTCATGGTCGCCATTGTTGAGGGAGAAAAAGGATAGAAAACGGCTAATGAAACGTTCGACTATAAGTGCAGGTATTTATAGGGTAAGAAAGGCTGAAAAGAAAACGACTAAAAGTTTTGGTGTTGTCATCAGTTGTTTGAAAACAACTGAAGACTTGGTTTTAACTATCAGACATTTGAAAACAACTGAAGACTTGGTTTTAGTCATCAGTAGTATGAAACTACTGAAAACCTTGGTTTTGTCTTGAGGTGTAGGAAACAACTGAGGACTTGGTGTTAGTCATGAGTAGTTGTGAAACTACTGAAGACATAGTTTTGTCATCAGCTGTTTAAGGTGAAACAACAGTTTGTGGAAACGACTGAAGAGAAAATTCTCATCAGTAGTTTTCGTCAATTCTTAGCCTTTCAGTTGTTTCATACTATCCTTAACACTTACTCATCAGACTTTTTAGCTATTTTCAGTTGTTTCATAGGATATCAGTACTTATCTGTTTTTACTGACATCAGTAGTTATAACTACATCAGTAGTTGTAACTGCATCAGTTTCTTTTAACAGAAAGTACAATACTTTTTAAGGTAATTTATTCTTCAGTAGTTATTAAATCAACTGAGAATAAAACTTATCAGTACTTATTTGTGACATGTTTACTAATGATCATTAGTATTGTTTACTGAAATCATCAGTAGTTGTCACTTATTCTAGTTGCAGCATACCAAGCCTTAACACAAGGTTTTGGAAAGTTGAACTGTCCAAAGGCTTAGTAAATATATCTGCAAGCTCGTCAGCACTTGGCACAAACTTTGGATCAATCAGACCTTTTCAAAACAATCCCTAATAAAATAGTGTCTGATCTCTATATGTTTGGTCCTAGAGTGCTGGACTGGATTCTTGACAATACACAGAGCTGAAGCACTATCCATTGACAATGGAGTCTTAGTCTCTGTAATGGCATAATCCAATAATTGGTTCTGAAGCCAGAGTACCTGAGATGTACAACTTGCAGCAGCAATGTACTCTGCTTCAGCAGTGGATGTAGCAACAAATGTTTGTTTCTTACTCGGCCAAGAAATCAAACAGTTGCCAAGGAATTGACATCCACCAGAAGTTGACTTTCTGGTTAACTTACACCCTGCATAGTCACTATCAGAAAAAGCAACTAATTTGCAAGAGTGTCCAGTGGAATACCATAGACCTAGAGATTGTGTACCTTGCAGATATCTAAATATCCTCCTGACTACAATCAAATGAGACTCTTTAGGAGCAGCCTGAAATCTAACACAACCACACGTTGCAAACATAATATCTGGTCTAGAAGCTGTTAAGTACATCAAGGACCCAATCATACATCTGTAAAGTGTTTCATCAACAACTTTACCTTTCTGATCCGCATCCAGTTGTGTGGTGTTGCACATGGGAGTAGAACAGGGCTTACAGTTTTGTAAATCAACATATTCAAAAGATTTTTTGTATATTTTGTTTGATGAATGAAGGTTCCATCAGCCTTTTGTTTGATTTGCAAGCCTAGAAAGAACTGTAATTCTCCTATTGCACTCATTTCAAACTTTTGTTTCATTAAACTTGTAAAATCATCACACAACTGGGGATCGGAGGACGCAAAAATTATATCATCAACATAAATTTGAACAAGTAGCTTATGCTGATCCACTTTGTTAATAAACAAAGTTTTATCTATGGAGCCTCTAGTGAAATTATTTTGAAGAAGAAAATTTGAAAGTGTTTCATACAAGGCTCTAGGAGCTTGTTTCAACCCATAAAGAGCCTTATCAAGTTTATACACCCAATCAGGATGTTTATTGTCCTCAAAACCTGGTGGTTGACACACATAAACCTCCTCTTTTATTTTTCCATATAAAAAGCACTTTTGACATCCATTTGAAAAACTTTAAGATTGTGGAATGCAGCATAGGCTAAGAACAATCTAATTGCCGCCAGTCTGGCTACAGGGGCAAAGGTTTCATCATAATCAATACCTTCTTCTTGTGAAAACCCTTGTACAACCAGTCTAGCCTTGTTCTTGACAATAAGCCCATTTTAATCAGCTTTATTCCTAAACACCCATTTAGTGCCTATTGCACACTTACCTGGGGGTAGAGGAACCAGTTCCCACACTTGCTACTTTTTGAACTGAAGTAGCTCAAGCTGCATGGCTTCAACCCATCCATTGTCTCTTAAAGCAACATGATAGTTCTTTGGCTCTAGCTGACTGATGAAGAGAGCATAGAAGCAGAAGCTGGACAATTGACTTCTAGTTGAGACACCAGCATTGATATCACCAATGATTTGAGACATAGGGTGATTCTTCAGCTCTTGGTACACTATAAGATCAGTGAAGTGTTTGTAGCAGGTTCAGCAGCAACAGATGTTGATCTAGACTCTTGAAACCAAGTATGAGATGGCAATTCAAATGATGTAGAGGAGTCAGAAATCTCATTAGCATTTGTTGTGGATGGAGCTACTGAAGCTATAGGAACATTAGGTTAAGTGGAATTAGCAGTTGATCACTAAACTTGAAAAGGTGAGTACTGATATCATCATCATCTTCAGTACCACCAGGTGGAAGACTTGCTGCAGAAGATGATTTATTCACATGATCTGCAACAGCTGGAGGTTGATAGGGAACATATTGCAGTATGTCCAGATCAAACAACTCCACAGGGTTTTGTGGAATTTTATCCTTAGGAGATTCATTGAACTTCACATGGATGGTTTCTTCAACTATCTTTGTTCTGCAGTTGAAGGCTCTGTAACCCTTGCATGTGGATGAATATCCTACAAAATACCCTGCATCCACCTTAGGATCAAATTTGTGGAGTTGATCCTTTGTGTTGAGAATGAAACAAGGACACCCAAAGGCTTTGAAGAATGAAATTAGAGGAGCCAAATGATGTAGAACTTCATATGGAGTCTTCATCAACCTCTGATTTACTAAAACTCTATTCTGCACATAGCAAGCTGTGTTGACAGCTTCGGCCCAAAAGGTCAATGGCAAACCAGAGTCTGCCAACATGGACCTTGCAGCTTCAATTAGAGTCCAATTCTTTCTCTCCAGTACTCCATTTTGTTCTGGAGTCCTTGGGATGCTAAACTACCTCTTGATTCCCTTTGAGAGATAAAAGTCATCAAGTGTATGGTTTCTGAATTCTGTTCCATTATCACTTCTTATACACTTGACTGATAGGGAATACTGCTTCTCAACATACAACATAAAGTTTATAATCGTCTGAGCAACCTCATCCTTTGAATGCAAGAAGAAAGTCCATACAAATCTGGAGTAATCATCCATAATTACCAGATAGTATTTCTTCTTTGCCATGCTCATCACTCTCACAGGACCAAATAGATCCATGTGCAGTAACTACAAGCAGGCAATGGACTTAGGTTCTTCAATAGGAGGGAATGAGACTTTGTGTTGTTTTCCTTTCAAACAAGCAGTGCAGGTTTCATCACAGTGGAACTCCTTTATTGGTAAACCTCTCACTAAACTATTGTGGATCAGCTGATTCATGTTTTTGAGATTTACATGACCTAGCCTTCTGTGCCACAGTTTAGATTCCTAAGGAGAGGCTTTGGAGAACAGGCAAGGATGTCCCTTCAAATCAATCTTCTTTGACAAATCCAGGGCATATACTCTTCCAATCCTGTTGGCTTTCAGGAGAGTATGTTCATCCAATACCTTGTCAATCAGCCTTAGAACTGTGGAAGACAGAATTCTGTAGTTCTGGCTTGTGAAAAGTGCAATGTGCCCTTTATCACACATCTGACTGACACTCAATAGATTATACTTGAGATTCTCCACATGGTTAACATCATCAAATCTGATTTCTCCATTTGACACATATCCTTTCCCAATGATGTAACCCTTAGCATCATTCCAAATGAAACACACCCCTTCTTTCCTTGAGAGTAGTCATTAAGAAGAGAACTACTTCCAGTCATATGCATAGATCCTCCACTGTCTACATACCAGATGCTACTTTGGCATGCTGAAGAACCCTGCATTCAGCACAAGGAACTAGTTAGGTTTTGAGACCCAAACCTTTTTGGTTTTGGGTATGTTTTCATCAACAGATGTTAAGTGCTCTAAGAAAGAATAACATGTTGTCTTTATTTGTCTTTTGATATTTTGTAATAGTATAGGGACTATTCTGTAATTTGTTAGTTCCTTTACTTTTGTTTGTAGTATAATAGCTTAGATTTGCAGGTAGATAGGAATGAATACACAAGATATTCAAATTTTCTTTTCATACTTGTAATTGTCTTAGCTTGATATGAATGAAAACTTGAATTTTATTGATATCTTGTTTTGATTTGATTACTTTGTGTGAAATTCATTGAATTGTGTGACAAATCATCATAGATTTATTCATTTGATCCTATCAATGGTAACTTGAATTTTATTGATATCTTGTTTTGATTTGATTACTTTGTGTGAAATTCATTGAATTGTGTTACAAATCATCACAGATTTATTCATTTGATCCTATCAAATGGTATCAGAGCTGTTGGTAAGCTGTTAGTGATTGATTTTCGTTTTAAGTTCATGGAACTTGAAAACCTAAAAATCTCACTAAATCTGTGATTGAAATACAATTCAATTGAAAATTCATGAATTGCAGTTGTTTTTCATCATTAGAAACATGATTTGAATCACAATTAGCAGATCAATTCATCAAATTCAAGTAAATTGTTGAATTTGTTGTTCGAAAATAGCTTGAAGTTTCGAACTGAAATTTCAAAAATTGAGTGATTTGTTGTTGAAATTGAAGAAATTGATATTAAGAAGAATGTTTATCGGCATAAAACTCATCTAATTGAAAAGTTTCAATCAAATTCATCAACATTTGAAGAATTAAGAAGATTTGAGTTTGTTACATTCATTTGAAGATGATGAATGTGTCGCATGAGCTGAGATTGACTGAATTTGTCTAAGTGTTAGACGCATTAACACTGTGTAGACGTTTTTAGTCAGTCGTTTGAGGACTGTTGAAGAGAAGAATCCCAGATGTATCACCTGTGTTAAGTTGATAATTGTTAGACGCTTGACAACTGTTTAGGCGTTTGACAACTATTCAGACGCTTAACAATTGTTTAGGCGTTTGACAACTATTCAGGCGTTTGACAACTGTTTAGGTGCTTGAAACCTTCCAGACGCATTAATACTTAGACATTTTGGAAAATTCTTTCTAAGGCAATCCCTTAGACGTTTTTCAACTTAGACGCATCAACTGTTGAGACGTTTGAACACTGTTCAGACGTTTTAACCTTGATACATAGATTTTTTTTTAGAAAATTCTTTGAAAAATTTTTTCAAAATTTTTTTTAAATCAAAATATAAGAAAATGACAAAAATATAAGAATGGTAAAAACAGAAGATTCTGAAAACAGAGTTCCAAAACTTAAAAATAGAGCTAATTTCAAAAATTGGTCTCTTAGACTAAAACAACATTTTAATTCCATTGACACTGATCTCTGGAAATCTATAGAAAAAGGACCATACATTTCAATAATAACTGATGGACCTGACAGAGGATTTATGTATACTAAAGATTCTCCAGAACCTTATCCAGAAGATGATCTTCAAGGAGATGATCTGAAAAGAGTTAAGAATGATATTAAAGCCTATTCATTGATGTGTAAAGGACTACCTTTGGAAGTTCTTACAAGGCTTGATGCATATCAAACTGGATATACACTATATAAAGCATTGAAGATCATTCGTGAAGGAGGTAAGGAGATTCAACATCTAAAGAAACAAAAGCTGAAAAGACAATTAGAATTGTTTCAATATTTGTCTGGAGAGACAATAAATCAAATGATGAACAAATTTGTTCAACTCATAACTGAGATGTCAACAGCTGGTATCAAACCTGATCTTGAAGATTTAAATCTTAGACTACTCAATGCTTTACCATCATCATGGAAACAAACTGTAACTCTACTAAAGCATACTGAGAAGTTTCCAATGGATCTAGATCTTCTTATTGCAAAAATAGAATCAGTGGAGATTGATGAAAGCTCAAGGAACAATAATAGAGCAGTATCAATGTCTCAATATCAGTTTGTTGCTTCTCCTACAACCACCATAGAGAATGCATTCATGGCAAAGAGTGAGAAAAGTCCTGAAGAAGAAGGAGATCTGTTTGTAGGAGCAGGATTTTTCACTGACTCATCAATTACCAGTGCACCTGCATATACAACTCAGTCTCATTCTCAATCTTCTCCTAAACCATAGTCACAATCATCAAATATTCAAATAGAGACGTCTTCATCATCTAACTCTGCTAAATCTAGCAAAGTTAAAGATGTAATTAACATCCTATTAGAGGATGAAGAGTCCAAAACTGCATTTACTGCTTTTATGGCCAGCTTTCAAGCATATCAAGGTAGCCATTTAACTCAACTAGATTTTGTTTTACAGGATTTATTTGAGATGGATCCCGAAGATGTTGAAGAGATGGACCTGAACTGGCAGATGGTGATGATTGCCTACAGAGTCAAAAACATTCTTATGTCAACAAGAAATACAAGCCTAGTGCAAACAAGACTGTTGGATTTGACAAGTCAAAATCCAGATGTTTCAACTGCAATAGTTATGGACACTTCTCAAAAGAATGTAAAGCTCCAAGGAATAATGGAGGAAGTGCTCATTCAAGCTCAAATAATCAAAGGTTTCAACAAGCTCAGAAGACTTTTCAAAAGCCATATCAAAGTCTTCCTATGCCAGAGCTTAAAGATGAAACCAAACCATCTGATGAAACAAAGAAAGCACTAGTAGTCAACATAAAAGATGGATATGATTGGAGTGTATATGCAGATCAATTTACAAATGAATTAACATCAAGTTTATCTCTTATTGCAGAAATTCAAGATGAAGATTGGTCAGAAAACAATGACCCAAAAGTGGAAAGTGATGAAGAGGAAGATAACTATGATTGGAGTGACAAGTCTGATCCTAAAGAGGATACAAAGGAAGTAGCTCTAATGGTTCAGTCTAATCAACCAAAGGTTAAATCTTCTACTCCATCATCTGAAACCACAGTTCCAAAATTTCCTAAAATACCATCAGAAGTAAGAGAAAAGCTTTGCACCAAATAATGCTTTGAACATGTTGAACACTATAGAAACTATTCATTCAAAATCTATGAAAAGCTAAAACAAGAGGAATGTATGCATAACCAACTTAAATCTGATCATAAAACTGCAGATCAAAAGATTATCTCTCTTCAAAATTCATGGAACAAAACAATCAAAGATTTAGAAATTGTTACAAAACAACTAGAAGAGATGACCAAGAATCTTGAACAAGAGAAAATAGCACATGCTGCTACTCAAGTTGATCTAGCAAAAGTTAGAGTTCAAAAATGATAGTAGAAAAACTAATCAGTGAAAGGAAAGATAAACAAAAAGCAGGATTAGGTTTCACTCATGAACCTATGCCTGAATCTATCACAAACACACTACCATAGAATTTCAATACTCATGATCATTCACCTGAAAACAAAGCAAAGCTTAAAGCCTTTCAGATCAAAACCAAGAATGAAGAAGAAGAAAAAGAAAATGTTCAAGTGTTTGTTGAAAAAGATCAAGAAAAAATCAAAAATGGACATCCAATCAAGACAAAATCATATGAACCAAAACAACGAAAACAAAATATCTCTTCTGATCAAATTCACAATGTAATAGAAGAAGTCAGAGTTCAAAACAAGGATAAAAAACAGATAGGAACATCAGAAGATTCAAACACCATCAATATGAAACAATTTCAATCAGAAAGGAATCTTCTTCTGAGGATGTTCAATCTGAAAATAAACCAAGCTCTTCTAAATCAAAGAATCAAAGAAGAAGAAAGAAATTTGTAAAAGCAACATCTGAACAAAACAAAAGTTTAAAAAAATTGATTAAAGCAACAAATCAAACATCAAAACTAAAACCAATTAAATTTGTGTCAGCAGGTATGTTAAATATGAATTCTCTTCCAAATAATAAAGCAAATGTTATGAACAAATCAAACTCTGATCTGAAATCCAGTTCAGATTCAAAGACTTCCGCTGTAGCAAAAAGATTTGTTTCTAATACATTCAAGAAGGAAGTTCATGTTAAACAAATGAACAATAATCTGACACAAAATCAAACTGTGAAAAATGAAAGAAAATAGTTTAACTATATGACACCAAAATCAAACATTATGTCATTGTCAAAAGTTAACAAAAAGTTGGTTTTAACTCCACAAAAGTACTGTGAAATTTGTGATATGAAAAATCACAATACTGCTGAGTGCTACTTTAACAAGTACTGTCACATATGTGACATGAGAAATCATTCGACAGCAGATTGTTATTATAACAAATATTGTACTTATTGTGATGAAAAGACTCACAACACTGTAGATTGTTACTTTAGAAATAGATCTCTCACTAGAAACTTTGCAAAATCAAACATGAGCAAAGGATTTGCTAATCCACAGTATTTGAGAAATCAAACTAATGGATTTCAAAGAGACATTAATCAACCTAATGTAGGTTTGAGATCTTTTCCTAAGAACAATTACATGAGCTCAAAACATAACATGCATGAACACTTTATACCAAGATCTGTAAGGATAACTAATAAAAATGTTAGACATCAATACATTTCAAAAGATGATCAATCAAATGGTATAAATGTTCACAAAAATAAATCAAACAATTTTCAGAATAAAATTGGTAAATTCCTCAAAAATAAACCTGATTTGAATAATCTCCATTATAAACAATTTACAATTGTTGATAAATTTGGAAAGCCCAAGACCATTTCGGCTTGGGTAGATATTTTAACTTAACTTTCTTGTAGTGCAGGTATGCCCAAAAAGACCAATCAATACACGGTATGTGGATAGTGGGTGTAGTCGGCACACGACAGGCAATACTGCCTTGTTACAAGATTTTAAGTCAAAAGATGGAACTCACGTCGCCTTTGGTGGTGATGCTGGAGGAAAAATAACTGGAGAAGGAACAGTATCCAATGGGATAATAAGCTTTGATAAAGTCAACTTTTGTTCACAGTTGAACTTTAATCTTTTAAGCGTATCTCAAATTTGTGACAAATCTTATTCTGTTCTGTTTGATAATTCATTATGTTATGTTTTGAAGCCAGGTTTCAAGATAAGCAAATATTGGGTTATTGTTACAGCCGAGAGAGACAGAGATGTATTCAAATTGGATATGTCTCAAGTTGATCCTTCAACTGAAACAATATGCCTAGTTGCTAAAGCATCGAATGATGAAAGCCAGCTTTGGCAAAGACGTCTCAGTCATTCAAATTTCAAGAATATGAATAAGCTTGTAGCAGGAAATCATGTCATTGGACTTCCATCCAGGAAGTTTGCAACTAATGATCACTACTCAGCATGTTTGAAGGGAAAGCAACACAGAGCATCTTATAAGTCCAAGCCTATAAACTCAACATCCAAACCTCTTCAGATATTACATATGGACCTTTTTGGACCAACAAACGTCAAGAGTATTAGATGAAAATCATATTGTTTAGTTATCATTAATGACTTTACGAGATTTTCATGGGTTTTCTTTCTTTATGCCAAATCTGAAACAACTGAATTATAAAAGAATTTATCATTAAAGTTGAAAATCAATTAGACAACAAAGTGAAAATAATAAGAAGTGATAAAGGAACAGAATTCAAAAATGCTAACATTGAAATGTTTTGTGCACAGAAAGGATAGCTCATCAGTTCAGTGCTCCCAAAACTCCTCAACAAAATGGAGTTGCTGAAAGGAAGAATAGAACACTGATTGAAGCTGCTCGTTCTATGTTAGCTGATGCAAAAATACCTATCACTTTTTGGGATGAAGCAATATCAACTGCGTGTTTGTTCAGAATCGAATCTTAATTGTGAAAGATAAACTGAAAACTCCATATGAGTTAATGTTTGGCAGAAAACTGAACATAAACTTTTTAAAATCATTTGGTTGTCCTGTTATGATTCTTAATTCAAGTGATCAATTAGGAAAATTTGATGCAAAATCTGATAATGGATTTTTCATTGGATATTCATCAGTTTCAAAAGCCTATCGAGTCTACAACTCTAGGACAATGTAATCATTGAAACATTCAACGTTAAATTTATGGAAAATTTTTTTCCATCAGTTTCAAATGGTCCTGCATGGTTATTTGATCTAGATTCATTATCAAACTATTTTCAATCAAATTTGTTTGATCAACCAAATTGTTTTAATTCTACAAATAAGAAGAACTCAAGAGGAGATCTTGGATCTTTCAGTGAAGATTCAGATTCTGATGACCTAGATGATTCAAGCTCAGACTACCCATTTTTATCATTTGTTAAGGATTCAACAATACAAAATCATGATAATACAGTGTCAGATCATTCCGAGTCAATTAATCAGGAAGAATCACAAAAATTTCCTAATGATGGTAATGAGTTTGTGATACCTGAGTCTGGAACATCATCCATTTCAGGTGATGTAGTTGATACAGGTAACTTTGATTACTTTGTCAACTCACCTACTCAAGTTCTAAACTTCAATCCACATTCTTCTACGTTAATACATGAGTTATCAAACTTGAATCAAACAAATTTGGATGTTAATGTTCAATGTGATGAGATCACTACATCTCGTATTCACAAGAATCATCCAATTTCTCAGATTATTGGTTCATTGAATGAGAGAACAACAAGGAGTAAAGTAGAACAAGCAAACGTATGCTTATACTCTTGTTTTCTTTCTCAAATTGTTCCTAAAAATGTTACCGAAGCATTAAAGGACAATGGTTGGATAGAAGCAATGCAAGAAGAATTACTTCAATTCCGCAAACAAGAAGTGTGGAATTTGGTGGATCTACCTGAAGTTGAAAATGTAATTGGCACGAAATGGTTATTTAGAAATAAGACTGATGGTCGTGGTGTTGTAATAAGGAACAAAGCAAAACTTGTTGCACAAGGATACACACAGGAAGAAGGTATAGATTATGATGAGGTGTTTGCACCAGTTGCAAGACTTGAATCAATTCGAGTTTTTCTGGCTTATGCTTCATTCATGAAATTTAAGGTGTATCAAATGGATGTAAAAGATGCATTTTTATATGGTCCAATTACTGACGATGTGTTTGTGAAGCAACCACCAGGTTTTGAGGATGCACAATTTCCACATCGAGTATATAAACTGAGTAAAGCTTTATATGGACTTCATCAAGCCCCTAGAATTGGTATGAGACGTTATATGTTGGACCAACAGAACCAATGAGCCTGATCAGAAAAACCTCTAAGTCCTACAGACATCACAACAACTGCTGAAGACTTGATCAGCTGTTTGACAAAGTCTGAAGACTTCAACAGCTGAAGACTAAAGTACTGAAGACTGCAACAGCTGAAGACCAAAGTCTGAAGATCAACAGCTGAAGACTAAAGTACTGAAGACTTCAACAGCTGAAGACCAAAGTCTGAAGATCAACAGCTGAAGATCAACAGCTGAAGTACAAAGACTGAAGACATCAGCTGATGACAACAACTGAAGTTCAAGTACAAGTACTGAAGCCTTCAGAGTTTGTTACAACAACTGAAGAAGCATTCTTCAGTTGTGATGGTTTCCTTTCAGTAGTTTTCTTTTTGTTTAGGTATTTGTAAAACGACTGAAGAGCATGTTCTTGAGTCGTTGTAGTTTCAGTAGTTGTAGTGATAGTTAACACTTAGTATTTTTGTAAGAAGATGTCAGCTGTTTTGACATCTTCAGTAGTTGTGTTAACTTTCAGTAGTTTGAATAATTCTGTTAGATGTCACTATCAAATGAAATCAGCAGACGTCACATCTCCTATATAAGGAATGTTCCACCACGACATTCTTATATAGGGATGATTGACCTGATTGTAAGTGTGACATTTTGCCACCACGAAAGCGCGTATTAAATAAAATATGTGATTTGCAGAATTCTTTCTATAATCGTTTGTTCTCACTTTGAATATCAACTGTATTCTTGTGAATTGTGTAATTCATTGTTTGATTTCCGCTGCAATACTCACTAATCAATCAAACGTAGATCACTGATCCTAACAATTGGTATTAGAGCGGTTAATCATGATCGATCTAACAATTGATCATTGAAACTGCTAATCGATATCTGCATTTGATTGAATTGGCATATTTGCAAGAATTGGTTATAGTTAAATTGAATTTCTGCTACTTTCGTTTTATTGCTCTCTATTTTCTCTTGGTTCAATTTGGTCTGTTGTGTTCTGTTCTAAATCTGTTAAAACTTAATTGATTTTGGTTGAATCTGAGAATGACTACTCCTTCTAATGACCCTCACAATACCGGTTCCTCAACCAAGCCTCCGATGCTGGTTAGGACTGAGTATAACATACGACAACAAAGAATGCTTCATCACCTGTCTGTTAACAGTTCAGGTTGTTGGACATCAGTGGTACATGGTCCACATAAGCCTATGGTGAACAATCCGGAAACCAATCAAATGGTTCCGAAGAAGAAGGAACAATACTCAGATGAAGATCGGAAACTGTTTGAGATTGATGCTAAAGCCCATGGAATTCTGGCCATGGCACTGCCGAATGAAATCTATTCAGGGCTTATGCATCATGAAACTGCTCATGACCTCTGGAATGCACTGAAGGAACAATTCGGTGGAACTGATGAGGTCTTAGCAAACAATAGAGAAATCCTTGCCCAACAATATGAAACATTCTCTCATAGGAAGGGTGAGACACTGACTCAATAGTTTGAGTGTTTTTCCTGTTTGATCTCTGAGCTAAAAATGTCAAACATGAATATACGAATAGCCAGATGAACAACAGATTCCTCAGATCACTGCCTGAGAGATGGGACACATACACTATTGTCCTACGCTCCAGTGCAAATCTGGATAAACTATCTCTCACCCAACTTCATGGGAAACTACTTACATTTGAGAGAGAGATAGAGCAGAAAAGGAAACTGGCATCATCAGGAAAGCTCACTGATGACTTTGTACCAGGGAACACTGCCTTGGTTGGTCATGAGTCAGAATATGCTGCATCTGAAAGTAATTATGATGAGCATATAGATTTCTCTTCAAACAGTTCAGATCATGCATTTGTTGGTGTTGATAGTCACTCAGGCTGTAATAGTGACAATTTATGTTTTATCATGGATGATTTGAAAGGAATAGCTAATGATGATCTAGAAGAGATGGATATTCTGAGCCAAATGGCCTTGATTAATATCAGATCTCAGAAGTTCTACAAGAGGACTGGCATGAAATTTCCAGGACTCTCTGGCAAAACCAAAGTTGGTTTTGACAAGAGTAAGTTAAGGTATCACAAATGCCAAAGGCTTGGACACTTTGCAAGAGAGTGTAGATCATCTGGATCTAACTCCTCTGCACACTTTGTGACTTTTCCAAGCACTAGTCCACAAAACAGGGGGCAACAACCTACTAGTTCTGGTAATCATTCACAACCTGTTTCACCTGCATATTTTGTCCCTCAGGGTCCAATGTCATATCCGTATCCCTGCTATTACATGCCTCAGCCAAATCCAGTTCAAGTTCCTACTGCACAACAACCACAAGCATTACCTGAGCCTCTACCATCTCAATCACAACCTCATCATAGCTTTTTCACCCCTGGTAATGTTGACTGGAGCAGTTTACCAGATGATCTCTCTGGTACTGAGCAATTATTTACTAGTGATGGTCAACATGGTGGTGAACATCCTTTTGGGAATCTAGCTCTCATGGCCCTGGAATCTACTAAGGGTTCTTGCTCCAATGCATCTTCTTCACAGGTAATCCAGGTATCTTCTGAGGCTAAGCCAAGCTTTGTTCTGAATCTTGCATAGATGCATTTGTCTCTATTAGAGAAGCAAATGTAGCTGTAATTAATCAAAATCTAGAGCTTGAGCAAACTATTTCCAAAAGAAAAGCTCAATACGAGTCTGTCCTTAAGGACAAAGATAATGAGATTTATAAGCTTAAATGCCAATTAAATGATGAAAAGGCTAAGCTAGAGGTCATTCTTGAGAACCATAAGGAACTCAAAGAAAAACTTGTAGTTACCCAAGTTGAGTGTGACCGCTGGGTGTCATCCTGCAAGGGATTTGAAATGCTGCTCAGTAAGCAATCTGCTTCGAATATGAAGTTTGGAATTGGTTATAACCATATTGCACCTCCAACAGATTTTACTCCAAAACCAACAGTAAAATCTGAAAGTGAAAGCAATCTCCAAACCACATTATCATGTGCATCATCCACAAGTGATCTCCTAAAATCACAAGATGAGATAAGGGTTGATACCTCAGCAAGTCAATTGGCTGATGGGCTAACTACTGATAAGCACATGAAGCTGAGTATTTTAGATGTTGTCCCTCAAATTAACTTAAGTACTGAAGGGCAAGTTACAACAATTGAAAAGCATTTCAAATCCGCTAAATAAATTGATTAACAACTGCTGACAATAAACAGCTGAGAACAAACTTCAGTTCATTACAGATTTTTCAGTACTGAACAAAATTACTGAAAGGAGGAAAGTACTGAAGAGCACACCTTGAGTAGTTTCCTCATCAGCAGTTGATCAATCCAAGATGAAGAATAAGCCATGTGAAATATGTGGTAAATTCAATCATCTTTCTGATGAATGTTGGTATAGAAAGGGTTCCAAACTCAACAGAGATAAGCTCATCAAAATCCAGATGGATGAAATGAAAACTAAGTTTGAGACCAAGTTTGTACCGCAATCATTCCATTGTGATAAACCCAAGCCTTCAACCAAATTCAAAAAGAAGGATAAGGTTCATCACAAAACAGCTGATGGTGCTCCTCATGATAAAATCAGACCAAGTCTGTTAATTTTAAGGAGGAAATGGTGATCAAGGAACTCATCAAACACAAGTACTGATATGTCATAAGAGCTGAAAGCTTTGGCTACAAATTAGACACAACTTGTTATGATGGTTCAACATTTGTTGGGGAGAGTTAACCAATTAGATGCACCTGTGATCAAATCTGAAAAGGCATTCCAAGCCCAAATCCAAGGAATCCATTTCAGCACCATCTCCTTCTTCAACTGTTAATCATAAGAAACAAGTTATGGTTGCATCTGTTGATGAAAACAGACCCAAAACCAAAAAGGTTGGGTCTCAAAATCTAACTAGTTTTCTTTCATGCAGGGTTCTTCAACATGCAAAGGAGCATTTGGTATGTGGACAGTGGAGGATCTATGCATATGACTGGGAGCAGTTCTCTTCTTAATGACTACTCTCAAGGAAAGAAGGGATTTGTTTCATTTGGAAATGATGCCAGAGGTTACATCATTGGGAAGGATATGTGTCTAATGGACAAATCAGGTTGATGATGTCAACCATGTGGAGAATCTCAAGTATAA
Source organism: Flaveria trinervia (assembly GCA_025506515.1). NCBI lineage: Eukaryota > Viridiplantae > Streptophyta > Magnoliopsida > Asterales > Asteraceae > Flaveria > Flaveria trinervia. Next base: position 81,468,240 of record CM046445.1, on the reverse strand, counting down.
TCTGCTGAGTGTCAGTCAGATGTGTGATAAAGGGCATGTTGCACTTTTCACAAGCCAGAACTGCAGGATTCTATCTTCCCAAGTTCTGAGGCTGATTGACAAGGTAATGGATGAACATACTCTCCTGAAGGCCAACAGGATTGGAAGAGTGTATGCCTTGGATTTGTCAAAGAAGATTGATTTGAAGGGTCATCCATGCTTTTCTCCAAAGCCTCTCTTCAGGAATCTAAACTATGGCATAGAAGGCTGGGTCATGTCAATCTCAGAAACATGAATGAGCTGATCAACAATCGTTTAGTGAGAGGTTTATCAATAAAGGAGTTCCACTGTGATGAAGTCTGCACTGCTTGTTTGAAAGGAAAACAACACAAAGTCTCATTCCCTCTCATTGAAGAACCTAAGTCCATTGCCTGCTTGCAGTTACTGCACATGTTGATTACTTGTCCTGAGAGTGATGAGCATGGCAAAGAAGAAATACTGTCTGGTAATTGTGGATGATTACTCCAGATTCGTATGGACTTTCTTTCTACATTCAAAGGATGAGGTTGCTCAGAAGATTACAAACTTGTGTTGTATGTTGAGAAGCAGTATTCCCTATCAGTCAAGTGTATAAGGAGTGACAATGGTACTGAATTCAGAAACCATACACTTGATGATTTTTATCTTTCAAAAGGAATCAAAAGGCAGTTTAGCATCCCAGGACTCCAGAACAAAATGGAGTAGTGGAGAGAAAGAACAGGACTTTAATTGAAGCCGCAAGGTCCATGTTGGCTGACTCTGGTTTGCCTTTGACCTTTGGGGCTGAAGCTGTCAATACAGCTTGCTATGTGCAGAATAGAGTATTAGTAAATCAGAGGTTGAAAGACTCCATATGAAGCTCTACATCATTTGGCTCCTTTGATTTCATTCTTCAGAGTCTTTGGATGTCCTGTTTCATTCTCAACACAAAGGGTCAACTCCACAAATTTGATTCTAAGGTGGATGCAGGGTATTTTGTAGGTTATTCATCCACTTGCAAGGCTTACAGAGTCTTCAATGCAGAACAAAGATAGTTGAAGAAACCTTGCATGTGAAATTCAATGAATCTCCTAAGGATAAAATCCACAAAACCCTGTGGTGTTGTTTGATCTGGACATACTGCAATATGCTCCTTATCAAACTCCAGCTGTTGCAGATCATGTGAATAAATCATCTCTGCAGCAAGTCTCCACCTGGTGGTACTGAAGATGATGATGATATCAGTACTCACCTTTTCAAGTTCAGTGACCAACTGCTGAGTCTGCTAAACTTGATGTTCCTGTACCTTCACCAGCTCCATCCACAACAAATGCGGATGAGATTTCTGATTCCTCTACATCGTTTGATTTGCTATCTAATACTTGGTTTCAAGAATCTGAATCAACATCTGCTAATGCTGAACCGGCTACAAACACTTGCACTGATCTTATTGTGCACCAAGAGCTGAAGAATCACCCCATGTCTCAAATCATTGGTGGTATGAATGCTGGTGTCTCAACCAGGGTCAATTGTCTAACTTGTGCTTCTATGCTCTCTCATCAGTCAGCAAGAGCCAAAGAACTATCATGTTGCTTTGAGAGACAATGGATGGGTAGAAGCCATGCAGCTTGAGCTACTTCAGTTCAAGAAACAGCAAGTGTGGGAACTGGTTCCTCTACCCCCAGGTAAGTGTGATAGGCACTAAATGGGTGTTTAGGAACAAAACAGATGAAAATGGGCTTATTGTTAAGAACAAGGCCAGACTGGTTGTTAGGGGTTTCACAAGAGAAGGTATTAATTATGATGAGACCTTTGCCCCTGTGCCAGACTGGAGGCAATTAGATTGTTCTAGCCTATGCTGCATTTCACAATTTTAAAGTTTTTCAAATGGATGTTAAAAGTGCATTTTTATATGGTAAAACAAAAGAAGAGGTTTATGTGTGTCAACCACCAGGTTTTGAGGATAATAAACATCCAGATTGGGTATACAAGCTTGATAAGGCTCTTTATGGGTTGAAACAAGCTCCTAGAGCCTGGTATGAGACATTATCAAATTTTCTCTTCAAAATAATTTCACTAGAGGCTCCATAGATAAAACTTTATTCATTAAGAAGGTGGATCAGCATAAGCTACTTGTTCAAATTTATTGATGATATTTTTTTGCATCCTCTGATCCCAGTTGTGTGATGACTTTACCAATTTAATGCATAAGAAGTTTGAAATGAGTGCAATGGGAGAATTACAGTTCTTTCTAGGATTGCAAATCAAACAAAAGGCTGATGAGACTTTCATTCATCAGTCTAAATATACAAAAGATCTTTTGAATAAGTTTGATTTACAAAATTGTAAGCCCTGTTCTACTCCCATGTGCAACACCACAAAACGCTGTTGATGAAACACTTTACAGCTGTATGATTGGGTCCTTGATGTACTTAACAGCTTCTAGACCAGATATCATGTTTGCAACGTGTGTTTGTGCTAGATTTCAGGCTGCTCCTAAAGAGTCTCACTTGATTGCAGTCAAAGGGATCTTTAGATATCTGCAAGGTACACAATCTCTAGGTTTATGGTATTCCACTGGACACTCTTGCAAATTGGTTGCTTTTTCTGATAGTGACTATGTAGGGTGTAAGTTAACCAGAAAGTCAACTTCTGGTGGATGTCAATTTCTAGGCAACTGTTTGATTTCTTGGCAGAGTAAGAAACAAACATTGTTGCTACATCCACTGCTGAAGCAGAGTACATTGCTGCTGCAAGCTGTACTTCTCAGGTACTCTGGCTTCAGAACCAACTTTTGGATTATGGCATTACAGAGACTAAGACTCCATTATTAATGGACAGTGCTTCAGCTCTTTGCATTGTCAAGAATCCTGTCCAGCACTCTAGGACCAAACATATAGAGATCAGACATCATTTTATTAGGGATTGTTTTGAAAAAGGTGATTGATCCAAAGTTTGTGCCTAGTGCTAATGAGCTTGCAGACATTTTTACTAAGCCTTTGGATAGTTCAACTTTCCAAAACCTAGTGTTAAGGCTTGGTATGCTGCAGCTAGAATAAGTGATAACTACTGATGATCTCAGTAAATAAGTACTGATGATCATTTGTAACATATCACAAATAAGTACTGATTCTGTTACAAGAACTGATACAGTCATAACTACTGATATAAGTACAAACAGATAAGTACTGACGTCCTATGAAACAACTAAAAAACAACCAAAAAGACTGATGAGTAAGTGTTGAGGACAGTATGAAACAGCTGAAAAGCTATGAATTGATGAAAACTACTGATGAGAATTTTCTCTTTAGTTGTTTCTAAAAATGTTGCTTATTTTAAAACAACTAATGACAAAACCACGTCTTCAGTAGTTTCACAACTACTGATGACTAATACCACGTCGTCAGCTGTTTACAACAACTGATGACAAAACATGTCTTAGTAGTTTCACAACTACTGATGACTAACACCACGTCATCAGCTGTTTCCAACATCTGAAGCTAAAACCATGGTCTTCAGTAGTTTTATAACTACGGATGCCTAAACCAAGACTTCAGTTGTTTCAACCCTGAAGGTTAATCCCACGTCATCAGTCGCTTAAAACTACTGATGACTCATACCAAACCCTTCAGTTGCTTTATAACCATACCCTATAAATACCTTGTCTTACAGAGCTTCATCATCTCAAACCTAACGTTCAAAAACTCAGAACCTTCTCTCACATCAATGGCGAACATGAAGCTTAAACCACGACATAACTGTGTTGCTTACCTACAAATCACCCTTCTGGACAAAATTGATAATGCCATTGATCTAATGATCAACCCTCCATACAAAACGGCTTTCCTTCTAAATCCTACCATTCATGCGAATCCCTCCAGCAGTTCTGGACGAACGTCACCTCGTCATTGGGGAGAATGACACCGAGTCTCTCCAGTCGTTCGTCAACAATCGTCAGGTGGTCATCTCCAGAAATCCTTCGACAAACCCGACTGATGAGCCACTTCCCCACTGGGTATCCAAAGGGCACCACTGATCTATCATTTGCCCAACATGGATACCAAGGTAACCTTAGTGCCTCTACCATCCTGAAGAAACATTTCATGATGCGGAACGACTATTTTTCATATGGTGAATGTATGCTTAGCTCCTAAGACTTCTTCTTGGGATCAAATGTCGACGAGGTGGCAGCAGGTATTATTCTCTATCCTTGACCAACAACACTTAAATTTTTCTGAAATATTATTTCTTGAACTCAAGGATATGGCCTCCAAGCCTAAAGCTAACCGATGGATAATATAACCTCGGTTCCTAATGGCCATTATAGTAAACCAGCTGAAGGCTGACGGACTTATTGGCCTTGGAGTCCCTGCCACGGCTGTATTGCCTGAAGTATACTCCAGGCACAACTCAGACCAGTCACTCAAACTCGCTGTCAAACTGCGAAAACTCACGCAGCTGGAACCCACATCCACCACCTCCAAATCTTTTGTCCCCACCAAACCCAAACACAAGAAAGCCAAAAAGGCTACTCAGGGAAATGAGTCCCCTGAGGATGCCCCTGCAACACAAACGCAGGTTATATCTACTGGTCATAACCCCCCAGTAGATACACGGACTCACTCACCCTCAACCGCTCAGGTTTCCTCTCAACAGGAGCCTGTAGCAACCATCTCTGGGGCACCCATACTTCTGGAACCTTCCTCACTTGAGGAGGTTGCCATTGAAGTGCACCACTCTCCTCGGGTGCATATTGCCTTCACACCCTTTCCCACTACAACCGCCCCCCAAAGTCCTACTATCATAATTGCCAAAGTGCTGACTCAGTTGCACTCCTCACCTCCTCCCCAGATACCAATCAAACTGGAATAGCTCCAACCATTGAGGGGGAGGACCAAAGTGCTTCTGACACCCCACAACATAGGGGTTACCATATTCAATCTCCAGGTGTAGAAACGGAGATTGAATGTCTGGTGAGGCTGCCACTTCTCCTGCTTCAGCATATGATCAGGCGAAGTTGGTAACATTCATAAGACCTCACCAGAGGCACCTGCTGATGAAGGACATGGTCCTGAGGCAGGAAGTCCCCAGTACCATGACCAAGGGGCACATGCTACTACTGATCTACACCAGAGCATGTTCATCCTGATTCTATCAGGAGGTCAGGTGATTCAGTAAACATGATGATGACCTGGGCTTCTTTTATGATGTTTTAGCCAAAAACACCATCCTCGAGGATGAGGTGAGCAGTCTCAAAGAGCTTGCCAAATTTCTCAGGATCAAAGACCATCTACCCCTCACAACCCACAGATGGCACCTTCCTCTGAAGGTCTCCCTACACTGAGCCACTCCAAAACACTTAGTCACCTGCCTCTGCTTCTGGCACTATTTCTCAGGGACAAAACCCCCCTGAGCAAATAGCTGCTATCTTTCGACATTCCTTACCTCTCATCACATCAACTATAACTGATATGGTCCTTAAAACCCTTGATGAGAGGCTTCCCTCAGTTATACAACCCATGATAGAGGATGCTGTGAGCAAAAGGCTTTCTGACAATCAAACCCTTGCAACCAATGCAACCAAAAAGGGGGAGATTCAGTCAGTGAAAGCAAAAAGAAAGAGGATGGCAGATAGGGAAGAAACTGAAAAGGAAAAGGTGAAGGATGCTGACATGGAGAAAGTGACTGAAAGTACTAAAGACTTTCATGTCACATACAAGAAAAGGAAGAATGAGAAGAGACTGACTTGGAGACATGGTGAAGAAGGCTGATGCTGAACACAACCAATCAATGGATAACATCATTGATCAGTTGTTTAGGCATGGCCACGACACTGAAAAACTTGACTCAGAAATCAAAAGACTAGAGATTGAAGAAATCCAAGCTAGATGGGCAAGTTATTATGTGTTGGAAAGGGAAAGGTTAGAGATCATGATCAGGTTCATAGCAAATATCTGGGTAGATCATTGATTGAGATCAAGGCATGGTCCAGGGACAGCATCTTGGCAATAACCACCAAGATCTGTTCGTCTAAAGTATACACAAAAGGATTGGTTATTTAAGCCTTAAACAAAGCTGGTGCTGGGAGCAGGACTGAACTAGTCAAGCAATCTAAAGCCGACCTCACATCCAGAATGCTAGACCAGCCTGTCAACATTCCCACACCAAAACCACCACAACCACAACCCACCAAACCAACTCCTCTACCCTCAAAACCAGTAGCCGATGAAGTACCCCAGAAGAGGAAGAAAAGGGTACTGAGGCTAGAAGAAGATGACGAAGATAATGATGAAGATGAAGATAGGCTGCCACTCTCAGCTGTTATACAGTTGCCGAAGGCCACAAGTCACTCTCCAACAATTACTCCTCAAACTCAAAGACAAATTGTGAAAGTGAAGCTAGAAGAAGAAGAGCTTCACAAAAACATGATGAGGAATTGTTGAGGAGGTTGACAAAGCATATGCTGCCACATCTTCAATTATCAACATGAAGAAGCATGCTCTCAGATTATACACTCTTAAACATACATTTCAATATCAAAAGGAGAGAGTGAGGATTTGGCCTGATCCCAGGGTGTCTCATAGGATTCACAAGAAAAACATTCCACAGAGATACATTGGCCAAGTGAAGAAGATCGTAGATGAAGTGATCTCACTGGTCTTTGTAGTATCACCCTGGGAAATCGTAGATGACTTCAAGAAAGCCTATAAAGCTAACCTGACCCCACAGAAGATGCTGGAAAATAAAATGGTGAAAAAGGGGTTAGTATATAAGAGGCTTGAGGAAGTCAGAAAGAATGAGCTCCAGTTGTTCTTAGAGGGTAATCACCTGATGAATTTGCTTATAGAGTAATAACAACTGTGGAACTCAAAAATGGGAAACAGGTCAAATACCTATCTGAATATTATGGGCCAGAATCACTTTTTGAAGGAGAAGCTGAAGAACTTACCATGGAGGAACAAATCACCTTCCTTGAAGCCTATACAAGGGAGTGATACAGACTCATTGTTGGAAGTAGATCTCATGGATGGGGTAATAGCTCTGTGTCCAGTTCCCCAGGACAGAGTTCCCATTCATCCTTTGTCAAACAGATCATTGAGACTTCTTCCCAGGCTTGTGCTTATATGGGTGACTTCTGAGCTGATCTAGAAGATAAAAAGACCAAATCTCTCTACCATAATAAGTGGGACATATTCAATAAGTTTAGAGGTTTTGGCTGCATTGGTTCAGGGGGAGTTTGTTGGACCAAAAGAACCAATGAGTCTGATCAGAAAAACCTCTAAGTCCTACAGACATCACAACAACTGCTGAAGACTTGATCAGCTGTTTGACAAAGTCTGAAGACTTCAACAGCTGAAGACTTCAACAGCTAAAGACCAAAGTCTGAAGATATACAGCTGAAGACTAAAGTACTGAAGACTTCAATAGCTGAAGACCAAAGTCTGAAGATCAACAGCTGAAGATCAACAGCTGAAGTACAAAGACTGAAGACATCAGCTGATGATAACAACTGAAGTTCAAGTACAAGTACTGAAGCCTTCAGAGTTTGTTACAACAGCTGAAGAAGCATTCCTCAGTTGTTGTGATGGTTTCCTTTCGGTAGTTTTCTTTTTGTTTAGGTATTGTAAAACGACTGAAGAGCATGTTCTTCAGTCGTTGTAGTTTCAGTAGTTTCTTTTCAGTAGTTGTAGTGACAGTTAACACTTAGTATTTTTGTAAGAAGATGTCAGCTGTTTTGACATCTTCAGTAGTTGTGTTAACTTTCAGTAGTTTGAATAATTCTGTTAGATGTCACTATCAAATGACATCAGCAGACGTCATATCTCCTATATAAGGAATGTTCCACCACGACATTCTTATATAATGGATGATTGACCTGATTGTAAGTGTGACATTTTGCCACCACGAAAGCGCGTATTAAATAAAATATGTGATTTGCAGAATTCTTTCTATAATCGTTTGTTCTTACTTTGAATATCAACTATATTCTTGTGAATTGTCTAATTCATTGTTTGATTTCCGCTGCAATACTCACTAATCAATCAAACGTAGATCACTGATCCTAAATTATCACAACACTTAATCCAACATGGATACACACGCAGGAAAATTGATCCAACTTTATTCATAAAGAAGGATAATAATGATCTTTTATGTGTACAAGTGTATGTTTATGATATCATATTTGGTTCTACATGTCCAAAATTGTGCAGTGAATTGAAGAAATAATGAAATCTCAATTTCAAATGAGTTCTATGGGAGAGATTAACTTCTTTCTTGGACTTCAAGTCAAACAAACTACAAATGGAATTTTCATCAATCAAGAAAAGATAGTTGACAAGTCTTAAAGAAATTTAAGTTGCAAGACTATCAGTCCATACGAACTCCAGCAGATGTTAACACCAAGATTGAACCTGATCCAAAAGGAAAATCTATTAACCAAACGTTATACAGATCAATGATGGATCTTTGATGTATCTTACTGCATCTAGACCAGACATTATGTATGCTGTTTGTGTATGTGCCAGGTATCAATCAGACCCGAAAGAATCTCACTTAATTGTTGTCAAAAGAATATTCAGGTATCTCAAAGGTAAACCAGCCTTAGGGCTTTGGTATCCGTACGAGGGTAACTTTGAATTATATGGATATACTCATAGTGATTATGGTGGATGTTGTCAAGATAGAAAATCTACTTCGGGTGGGTGTCAATTTCTTGGTCCCAAATTAGTCTGATGGTAATGCAAGAAACAAACAAATGTCTTTGTTTCAACTACAGAAGCTGAGTACATTGCTGCATCAGCAGGATGTTCTCAAATTCTTTGGTTGCAAAATCAATTACTAGATTATGGATTAACTTTCTTAAAACACCAATTTATATTGATAACACAGCTGCTATGTTCATAACAGTTAATCCTGTTCAACATTCAAAAACAAAACATATCGAAATTCGATATAATTTTCTTAGAGATAACTCTGAAAAAGGATTAATCATATTGATTCAAATTGCAACAGAAAAACAACTGGCAGATTTATTTACTAAAGCCTTCCTACCAGGACGGTTTGAGTATTTAGTATAATCAATTGGTCTTATAAATCATATGTGATTTCCCTAAATCAAAAGATCATGATAAGAGATACTCTCATTGTTAATTGCCAGTTTATATTTTGTGTGTGTGTGAATTTATGTTTTTCATTGAAAAATCAAATACAAAAATATATATATAAAAATAAAAAAATAGAGTTTTTCTTTTAGAAAGGAATATGTTTTGCAACATGTGAGAAATGATAGTACATTAGTGAGATCAGATACATGCTTCACTCATAATAAAGTCAAGACATGATCAGATATGATGTGTAGACAATATCTGACTATTATGCTGAAAAAGTAAATACTTGTGATTAAACTAAACATACATGCTTGTGTGTATTCATCTGAGTACTTTTGAGTTGCTTTAGCTTATGAGAATGAATGTTTATTAAGATACATCTCTCACACCTGTTGAAACTATGTGAAATCATGAGATCTGTTACAAAACATCATTTCACTTCTCTGTTATGAGTCATCATAGACTTGAAGTACTGATATATCCTCTGTTGTAAGTCATTACAGACCTGGATCCTCTTTTTGATGCAAAAAGATGCCAATGTGCACAACCTATTCAAATGAATAGTCACAGCTGATCAAATGGTTATCCAGGATCATCCTCTATTAACTAAGTAACATGAACTCTGATGATATCTATGTTTCAGGTAATAAGTTGAGCATGTGTTCTTTCTTACATTTCATGATGATAGTTGAATTCTCTTACTCTCTGTATGTTTTACATCATGTCATATCTAAATCAACACTAATCAATCCAAGAATTGAAAAGTAAGTGAGTTGATAGTTGTGTCAAAACCACTCATTGTTTGTCCTTAGATCTTGTATCTCCTTTGCTGTGATATCACTGACCTGGAACATACTTGATCAGGATTTATTCATTGTCTATGGCTATCCACATTTATTTTATTTTAATGTGCTGATCTTCACTAATATGATCTCTCTACATACATTTATTCTATGTTTAATATTAGATTTTAATTCTATGTTCATTTTTCTTTTATGCATGTCTTTGTGTGTGACGGCAATGTCTCAATGTGATCTATGATCCTATTGTCTTTCATAAGAAACTTATAAGTTTTTCAAACTTAAAAGTTTAGGGGGAGTAATAAGTGAAAGAGTTGTTCTCAGAAAATATTCAATAATCATAATCAAAATTTGAAATGTTGAATTGAAAGGATGATGCTTTATGTTCAAAGTATTTGTGTAAACTGAAAATAGAATGTGTTTGACAATTACAATATGAATATACATAATCTTTACAAATAAATGATTTTTAAGTTGAAAATTAGATGATATTTGATGTTATGATGAGACTAAAATCAAGGGACAAAAGAAATTAAAAAGAAATTAAAAAGAAATTAAAAAGAAATTAAAAAGAAATACAAAATAAAAAATAAAAAATAAAAATTTATAAATTGAAAGTGCAAAATGCAAAAGGTTTAAAATTTGGGGATCTAAATGGTAAAAATGTGAAAGTGAAGAAATTGGAAATTACAATTGTTTAAATCATGAAATTCAACTCATGCACCTAAACAGTGCACATGCGCCTCAATAGGAGCATGATGAAATTTTCAGGATTATACAAGTGTTGGACGTTTCCCATGCGTCTAAATAGTTGTAATACATCTATGAAAATTACAAGTGTTGGACGTTTGATTCATTCCCATGCGTCTAAACAGTTGTAATACATCTGAAAATTACAAGGGTCAGGCGTCTATGATAATCCCATGCGTCTAAATAGTGTGTTAGACGTATGTGATGTCTCATGCGTCTGCATAGTTTCAAAACTTCAAGTGTTAGACGTTTTACAAAGTCTATGCGACTGAACAGTGCAAAAGCGCCTAAACAGTGCTTATGCGTCTGAACAGTTCTCATGCGTCTGACTTAAAAGGCACAACAGTGCTCATGCGTCTAACAAAATAAGTGAATTCTAGGTTTTCATACGCCCAAACAGGGACCATACGTCCAAACAGGACTCATACGCCTCAAATTTCACTTATATATATTGAACACTTATGCGTATTTCTCATTCACTCTTCAAAATTCTCAGAACCAAAACCCTTGAACTGCGTCTGTCAAGCATAAACACAACTTTATTTCATCTGAAATCAATCAAATTCTTTGAATATACATTGCATTTGAATATATAAACGTAAGTTTGTGATTCAAATACATAAATTTTGGATTAAATCAATGATTTGTAAGAGACGGTTGAATGCTATTTGGGTGTTCGAACCTATATAATCCTAGTTTAATCTGATCAAATGAGAATCATATCAAAAATTGATACTGGATTAGTGATGAGAACACATTTGCGAGTCTGATGATGTATTGGTTTGATCTTAAAGTGAAATTTTTTTATGAATTCAGTCAACTCTTCAGTCGAAGAAGAAGCAGATGAACAGACTATTTTTTGTTTTTAACAAAAATAAATAAAAATTAAAATTAAAGGTCAAATTCATTTGTTATGTTTCAAAATGAATGAATATTAATATTTTACAAATTGAAATATTAATTCAAAAAATAAATAAATAAATAAATAATAAATAAATAAAAAATAAAAAAACATTTTCAAATTCAAAGGTCAAAACTAAAAGTCATCTATATAAATAGAATTCATTAAATCAAACATTCAATGTTCTCATAATTCATTTGTTATGTTTTGCAGATGGCAGAATTAAAATTTGAGCCAAAGCACAATGTAGCTGCTTTCTTAGATGATGAAAATAGAGAAGCTACAGGATATGAAGATATTATCATATTCTTACTCCGAACAAAATATGTGTATGCCATGTGTGCAAGGCTCATGATTGATGGAAGAATGATTAAAAAATTCTGGAGAACTGCACAAGTTGAAAGAGATGATTAAGGAAACAAAGTTTTAAGAGCCTTCATTACTTCAGAAAGAATGCTTGAAGTTTCTGAAGAAGCAATTAGACAAGCTCTAAGACTAGGAGATAATGATCCTGAAGATTTATCTGAATATACATTTAATGAATGTAGAGAATTTTTCCTACAGATGGGTCATCCAGATCATTTCCCGAAGAAACAATTTTTCAGAGCTCGTGTATTTAAACATTGGAAGCTTTTATGCTACATATTTCAACATTGCATGTCAAAAACAACTGCGGGTTGGGATTCATTCCTAGTAGACATTGCATCTCCAATTGTAGCCTTATCCATAAACAGAAGATTTGATATGGCTAAATGGATAATGAATGGATTCATTTTTAATCTGGAAAGAGGAGTAAGGCATAAGTATCTGATGTACCCAAGATTTCTTATTAATGATGCAAATCTAGATCTGTATGCTACTGAAGTTATTGGTGATAGGATTCAGTTAGAGCACATGTCAGAGAGTGTGTACAAAAGACTGGCAATGATAACTGGTGCTCAAAACATTCCAGTTTTTGATTATATCAGGAATGTATCAATGGATGATGTTGATATTACTCGGCCACACTTCCATCTAACTGAAGAAGAACCAATAGATCCAAATGATCTGATTGAAGATGTAGAAGTTGATGAAGAAAATGATGATGATATGTCTAAAGTTTCATCAAGTGAAGAAAGTGATGATGATGATGATGAAAATGATGATATCACTGAAGTAAATCGAGAAGGAATTGAAAATACTGAAAATGAGCCACAGGCTATGATTGAAGAAAATGTTAAGGAAGATGTAACAGAAAGGAATTCTCAAAATCAAACATCTAATTCGGATTTTATCAATGATATTTCATTCAATCCAGTATTTGAAATTGATGAAAATGAAGGAGCAGAAGAAATTCCTGTTAGTATGTCACACAACGTGTCTATACAAACAGAGGAAATAGTTGAAGTTGATGTGATTGAAAGATTGAAAGAAGAAAATTCAAACAAAGAAAAAGAGATTGCAGAGTTGAAAGTTGAAAATGAAAGAATGAAAGAGAAAATCAGTTTTTGTGAAAAGAAATTCAAAAGCTCAAAGATGAAAATTTAAAGTTGTCTGAAGAAAATGTGTTAAAAGATGAAAAGATTGTTAGTTTTGCCCAAGATAAAGAAGATGTGATAAAGAACTTTGAAGTTATGATTAAAGATTATGATAGTCTTCAAGAGAAATTCAAGAAGCTATCTGAAGAAAATGAAAATCTTAAAGCTGAATTGATAAAGGAAAGAGAAGTTCAGAAAGCTATATCTCTAGTTCATGTGATTAGTACTGAGGTGCAAATTGAAGAAAATCTTGAGCAAAGAAAAGGAAAACGGAAAGTAAATGAATTAGAAGATGTTGATCAAACTGAATCCTCTTCTAATATTCAAAGAACTAAAGAATTGGTTGAAGAGCAAAATGTTCAAGAACAGATTCATGCTTTAGATGATATTAAGGAAATATATAATGATGATTGGTATGATGAAGTTCTTGAGAATGAAGACATTGATGAAGCTGAATTTGTGTCACATTTCTCTTCACAAGAACATATACAGAGTCAGTTGCTTCAATAGATCCAAATGAGATAGTGGTTGAGCGTGGTGAATGGATAAGAACAAAATAGGTTATAAATGTAGAAGAACTGTCTAGTTTTGAGCTGCACCATCCTGATCCTAATGATATGAGTATTCCTACTCTTAGATCATGGTTGCAAGCTAGAAATTACCCATGGAGGAAGCTAAGAGATTACAATCTGTATCCCTAAGAAATCTTGTAAGAAGCTTTCAAGAAACTGAAAATCAAATGAAGAAGATGATAGTGCTTGATACAGATAACCCTCAGTATCTTGAGATAACAAAAAGAATAAGAATGTTGAAGCCTCAGGAAATAAAACAAATGTCAAGACTTGATGATGCTCACACTCATAGAAAAGAATTGATGGAAATGTTTGCTGATCCTGAAAGACAAACTTATAAAGCATCAACTGATCAAAGGCATATTCTCGATAGTTCAAGAACAACATGAGATTTAGTAAGAAATATATTGTAGAAGGACAATCAGTTGCTGAACTGTTGAATGCAATGATTGCTCCAGATTTTACAAACCAAGTAAAGATCATTGCATGGAAGTATGATGAAGTGTTTGATGCCTTCTTGATAAAGAGAGTAAATGCTGTATGTGATGTTTATCATTTTTACTCTAGTATCATAAAACTTCCGGTGCAAGACTTAAAAGAGCTGAATAGATTACCTCTGATCAATCCTTCTGATTCAAAGCGTGGGAAGATGTTTGTAGAACTATTAAGACGTGGATTGGATAGATCAAATAATTTTCTTAACACAAGATGCGATCAAGAAGACAAGGAGTATTTTGTTACTTTGAAGAAAAACAAGAAACTTAAGGGAGTTCAATCAGAAGAACATTCGTTGATAGAATTTTGTGATAAATACTTTGAAAAGGTTGCAACTCCTGGACTGAAAGTGATTGACGGTAATCAAAACTCAAAGCCAATTCTCAGATGGTTTTACAACACTGAGACATTTGAGCTGAAATTAGTCCGAAATCTAGAAAGATGGGATGAGGACATGATTACTTTATTTGGAGTTTTTGAGCTAAAATTGTTACATCCAAGTTATATCTCATTTTTGTCAGTACAAAAATTTAAGAAGGTTTCTCCTGAAGTGGCTGAGCAAGACAAGAAATATTTTATGTCTATTATCAATGGGATGAATGCTGCAATGGAAAGAATTTCTTTGAGAAAAGCTCTTGCATATGCCAACATTGTCAAGAAAGATATTAAAGATATATAGTTCATGAGAATATCAAGGAAAGGAGTCTTAGAAGTGTACTCAAAGGAAAGTAACAAACCTATTGAGTTATATGCAAACATTAATATTTCATGTCTTTCAAAAGATACATTGGAAAGAATAGACAAGATGGAGATTAAAACAAATGAAGCTAAACCACAACAAGGCATTCTTTCAAGTAAATTCAAGTCTGCTATATCAAAAGCTTTGAAAGAGTTAGAAATGTACAAACAGAAGCCAATGTTCAAAGTCAAAGAAGAACTAGCAGATTTCTTTGAATTATGAAGTCAAGGCTGAAGATAGAATTGAAGATAGAGTCAGCAGTCAAGCTTGAAGATTTTGAAGTCTGAAGACCATGTCAATCTTAGGGGGAGTATTGTTAAGTGCTCTAAGAAAGATTAACATGTTGTCTTTATTTGTCTTTTGATATTTTGTAATAGTATAGGGACTATTTATGTAATTTGATAGTTCCTTTACTTTTGTTTTTAGTATAAATAGCTTAGATTTGCAGGTAGATAGGAACGAATACACATGATATTCAAATTTGCTTTTCATACTTGTAATTGTCTTAGCTTGATATGAATGAAAACTTGAATTTTATTGATATCTTGTTTTGATTTGATTACTTTGTGTGAAATTCATTAAATTATGTTAGAAATCATCACAGATTTATTCATTTGATCCTATCAACAGATTTAACCATAATTTTTTTGTCATGATTAATAGCTGATGAAGGTGGAGATGGTGCTGAAATGGATTCCTTGGATTTGGGCTTGGAATCCCTTTTCAGTGGTTTGATCACAGGTGCATCAAGTTGGTTAACTCTCCCCAACAAATGCTGAACCATCATAACAAGTTGTGTCTGATTTGTAGCTAAAGCTTCCAGCTCTAGTGACACATCAGTACTTGTTTTTGATGAGTTCTTGTGACCCACCGTTTCCTCCTTGAAATTTACAGACTTAGTCTGATGTTTATCATGAGGAACACTATCAACTGTTTTATGATAACCCTATCCTTCTTTTTGGATTTGGATGAAGCCTTGGGTTTATCAAATTGGGATGACTGTGGTACAAACTTGGTCTCAAACTCATTTTCCATTTCTTCCATCTGCATATTAATGAGCTTATCTTTGTTGAGTTTGGAACCCTTTTTGTACCAACATTCATGAGAAAGATGATTGAACTTACCACATATGTCACATGGCTTGTTCTTCATCTTGGATTGATCAACTGCTGAAGTGGTAACTACTGAAGGTGTGATCTTCAGTACTTTCCTCCTTTCAGTACTTGTGTTAAGTACAGAAGGATCTGTAACAACTGAAGACTTGTTCTTCAGCTGTTCTCTATCAGTCCTGAAAGACCGTATGATAGATTCCTCAGCAGTTGTTAATCCTTTTATTTTAGCTGATTTGAAATGCTTTTCAGATGTTGAGATTTTCCCTTTAGTACTTGAGGTACTTTGAGGGACAACATCTGAAGTACTCAGCTTCATGTGCTTATCAGTAGTTAACTTATCAGGCAATTGATTTGCTGAGATGTCAACACTGATTTCATCCTTTGATTTTGGGAGATCTTTTGAGGTTGATACACATGATGATGTGGTTTGGAAATCACTTTTACCTTCAGGTTTTACTATTGATTTTGGAGTAAAATCTGTAGGTGGTGCAATGTGATTGTAACCTATGCCAAACTTCACATTCGTAGCTGTTTGCTTGCTGAGAAGCATTTCAAATCCCTTTCAGGATGATACCCAGCGGTCACACTCAACTTGGGTAGCTGCAAGTGTTTCTTTGAGATCTCTGTGGTTCTCAAGATTGACCTCTAGCTTAGCCTTTTCATCATTTAATTGGCATTTAAGCTTATAAATCTCATCATCTTTATCTTTAAGAACAGACTCATGCTCAGCTTTTCTTTTGGAAAAGGTTTGCTCAAGCTCAAGATTTTGATTTATTAAAGCTACATTTGCCTCTCTAATAGAGATAAATGCAGCTATGCAAGATTCAGAACATAGCTTGGCCTTGGCCTCAGAGGATACCTGGGTTACGTGTGATGAAGATGCATTGGAGCATGAACCCTTAGTAGACTCTAGAGCCATGAGAGCAAGACTCCCAAAAGGATGTTCACCACCATGTTGACCATCACTAGAAAATAATTGCTCATTACTAGAAAGATCATTTGGTAAACTGCTCCAGTCAACAGCACCAGAGGTGAAGAAGCTGTGATGAGGTTGTGATTGAAATGGTTGAGATGGTTGAGGCTCAGGTAAGGTTGAGGTTGTTGTGCAATAGGAACTTGAACTTGATTTGGCTGTGGCATGTAATAGCAGGGATATGGATATGGCATTGGACCCTGAGGGACAAAATATGCAGGAGATATAGGATGTGAGTGATGACTAGAACTAGCAGGATGTTGCCCTCTGTTTTGTGAACTATTGCTTGGAAAAGTCACAAAGGGTGCAGAGGAATTAGATCCAGTTGATCTACACTCTCTTGCAAAGTGTCCAAGCCTGTGGCATTTGTGACACCTCAACTTACTCTTGTCAAAACCAACTTTGGGTTTGCCAGAGAGTCCTGGAAATTTCCTGCCAGTTCCCTTGTAGAAATTTTGAGATCTGATATTAATCAAGGCCATTTGACTCAAAATATCCATCTCTTCTAATTCATCATCAGCAATACCTTTCAAATCATCCATAATAAAGCACAAATTGTCACTATTACAGCCAGACTGACTATCAACACTAACAAATGCATGATCAGAACTGTTTGAAGAGAAATCTATATGCTCATCATAATGGCTTTCTAATGCAGCATATTCAGACTCATGACCAACCAAGGCAGTGTTCCCTCGTACAAAGTCATCAGTGAGCTTTCCTTATGATGCCAGTTTCCTTTTCTGCTCTATCTCTCTTTCAAATGTAAGAAGTTTCCCATGGAGTTGGGTGACAGATAGGCTATCCAGATTTGCACTGGAGCGTAGGACAATGGTATATGTGTCCCATCTCTCAGGCAGTGATATGAGGAATCTGTTGTTCATCTGGCTATTAGTGTATTCATGTTTGACCATTTTCAGCTCAGAGATCAAACAGGAAAAACACTCAAACTGTTGAGTCAGTGTCTCACCCTTCCTATGAGAGAATGTCTCATATTATTGGGCAAAGATTTCTCTGTTGTTTGCTAAGACCTCGTTTGTTCCACCAAATTGTTCTTTCAATGCATTCCAGAGGTCATGAGCAGTTTCATGATGCATAAGCCCAGAATAGATTTCATTTGGCAGTGCCATGGCTAGAATTGCATGAGCTTTAGCATCAATCTCAAATAGTTTTCGATCCTCATCTGAGTATTGTTCCTTCTTCTTTGGAACCATTTGGTTGGCTTCCGGATTGTTCACCATAGGCTTGTGTGGACCATGTACCACAAATGTCCAACAACCTGAACTGTTAACAGACAGGTGATGGAGCATTCTTCGTTGCCATATGTTATACTCAGTCCTAACCAGCATCGGAGGCTTGGTTGAGGAGCCAGTATTGTGAGGGTCATTAGAAGGAGTAGTTTCTGAGATTCAATCAAATTCAATTAAGTTTTAACCAATTTAGTGCAAAACACAACAAAGTCAATACGAACCAAGAGAAATCTCAAAGCAAATAACCGAAAGCAACAGAAATTCAATCTCTATAACCAATTCTTGCAAATATGCTAATTCGATCAAACTTAGATATCGAAATAACAGTTTCAATGATCAATTGTTAGATCGATCAATGATTAACCAGCTCTGATACCATTTTTTAGGATCAGCGATCTAAGTTTGATTGATTAGAGTAGATTGCAGCGGAATTCAAACAATGAATTAAACAATTTTGCAAGAACACAATTGATATTCAATGGAATAGTGCATGGTTATAGAAAGAGAGAGAATTCTGCAAAAGGAATATTTCATTTAAATGCTTTCGTGATGGCTCAAAGTCACAGTTACAATTAGGTCAACAATCCTTATATAAGGAATGTGACGTCTGCTGATGTCACTTGATAGTGACATTTAACAGATTTATACAAACAACTGAAACTAAGCAAACTACTGAGAATGTTCTCAACAACTGATCACATCTCAGAGAATGCTAAGTACAAAAACATAAAACTACTGAACTAAAACTACTAAAACTATAAAGTACTGAAAAGTAAATTACAAGTACTGAAAGAAAAACCATCACAACTACTGAAGTTAATAACTTCAGCTGTTGTGACAAATATTGATCACTCTGGTCTTCAGTCTTTGTCTTCAGTCTTTGTCTTCAGTACTTTACTTTCAGACTTTGTCTTCAGTACTTTACTTTCAGACTTTGTCTTCAGTAGAAGTCTTCAGATTTTGTCTTCAGACCTTGTAATCAGCTGATGTCTTTAGCTGTTGTAATCTTCTTCAGCAGTTGAAATGTCTATGGGACTTAGAGGTTTTTCTGATCAGGCTCATTGGTTCTTTTGGTCCAACAAGATCCAGTCTATCACTCTGAATGACGTGTACCTTTGTTGTGTCCCCATGAAAAGAGTTAGTTGACGGGAGTTATAGTCATGCTCCCATCTAACTATGGATTCAAGTTCAGGACCTTCAACCATTTGTAAAAACGCTTTGCCATTGGTTGCTAATCCCTTCCTTTCCTCCTCCTCTCTCAGTTTCAACTCTACTTCAACCTTGCTTCTAGGAGTTAGCTCGGCCATATGAAGGCTGCCTAGATGATTTCTGATATGGGCAGCACATCAGAGTTTGAAGGTTGGAGAATGTCTTCTCTGCTAACTCATCAATGTCAAATCTGCTTAAGTGTAGCAGAGATGAGGCACTCGGCCTATTGAGCTATCCATTCTCTCTTTCAACAACAAAGTCGTGAGAAGAGTCTTCAAACCTCCACCAGATGACCTTCTTTCTAGGTGCAAGAGGTTTTCTTGGCACCCGGTCGCTTTTCTTGGTATCTAGTAGAGTCACCAGCCTTCTCCTTAACTTCTTTTCTTCCTCATTCAAAGTATCTGAATTGAGGCCAAGGAGATTTGCAGCTTGGTCCAATGTTCCTCTAGGCAGATCAAGAAATTGATCTCTAGTGAGGGAACTTGAGGATCCGTCAATATAGGTCAAATTGACAGAATCCTCCACACAGGAGATATCGCTCAGAGTTGTGCATTTTATGAGCTTTGTCTATATTGCCTTGAATTCTTCTAAGGAGAGATGTTTAGAAGGTTGAGGGGATGGTTGATGGGTTGATGGGTAGGTTGAGGTGTTTAGGTTCTAGCTAAAGTTTTGGGTTGGAGGATGGGTAGTTTAGGTGGTTGAGGTGAAGGGTTGGTAGGAGTGATGGAGTGGATTTAGGGGTGTATGGTTCATTGGTTGGTTCGGTTTTGATGGGGAATGAAAAAGGTATGGTTTTAGGATGTGGTTGGGTTTGGAGTTTGGGTTGAGTGGTTGCTTTGAAGGTCATCCCCTGTCCCCTTTTGTACATCTCCTTCCTCTTCCCCGCGCGAATGGCAGCCTTAATGTCACTGACATGTCGCTGGAGAGTCTTTTCTGACATAGGACCCACCTGCCTGCCCGAGAAGCCATGAGCTTTGAGATAGCTCTTCATCCAGGCCTTCTTACCTATTTTCTTCATAGCAGTCAGTCCTGCTTCTTCCTTCTTCTTCTTCTGCAATAGCTTTTCCCTTTCAGCTCTCTTTCTCTTTTTCTCCATTTGATCTTGCTCTTTGTTGAAGAGCCATAAGATCGTATCATTGTTATGTGGAGATAATTCTTCTTGAGAGAAACCTCTGGAGGCTAGGAAGGTTATCCTTTCCCTCCTGAGCTGTAGATCAGCTTCTTTTTCTTTCCTCTCCCTTTCTTCTTCCAAGGCCAACCTTGTAGCTTCTTATTTTTGCTGTTTTAGAAGCAAGGTTGCCTTTTCCAAATCTATTGACTCCTCTAATGGGAGTAGGAGTACATCTTCAGTTGCAGCTTCTAGACTAACAAGTCTATGGATAATCTCTACCCTTTTTCGGTTGTTGACCGCTTCCTGGTTAGGGCAGCTGCTTCGGTACTTGCAGCTAGCAGTTTTCCAGTTGTCAGCCTACCTTTTCTTTTGAGTTTCTTCAACCTTTCTTCCTCCTGAAGCTCTTCTGAAGTCATTTTCCTCTTTCCTTTGATGTCTTCAGAAGTACTAGACTTTGGGGTTTCTTGGATAGAAGATTCAGGTTGAGTAGTAGAGATGGGAGCTAGAGATAATGCTAAAGTTAGAGCTAAAGGTTGAGTGAGAAAATCCTCTCTATTACCTTATATGCGAGTTCCAGGATTGCATCTGTGACAATTAGATCATCGGATAATGAGAATAGTACTTCCGCAGCAGCAACCTCTGCTTCGGAAGTTTGAACTTGTTCTTCCGAGGCTTTGAATTGTGCTTCGGAAGTCTGTGAAAATACACTATCTGTCCTAACAGTTTTAGTTGCTGGGCCATTAGTCCTTGTTTCCCTTTCGAAGTTAATCTTAGGTTCCACTTGGACATTAGGTTGACCAACTTCTCAATAGTGGTAGAAGGTGCATTAACCTCCGAAGCTCTTGAGCTCCGAAGTAGATCACAGACATATCAGAGCTGGCTATTCTATAAGAGATTCCAATAGGAACTTGTTAAAGAAACTATTGAGATCTTGGAGCATCCTTTGATCCACTTGAATAACAACTGGAGGAGGCTCACGAAAAATTGAAGCTTGTTGCACAGGATATTTTGATCTCAAGGAAGTGAGAGCTTGACTTTGGGGTTTCTTCTTGTCTTTGACTTTGTCTCTGAACACTCGCCCCCTTTTTAGTAGCATCATCCTGAAAGCTTGATGAGCTAGAGGAAGTGGCCAAGGAGACTGAATTGGTACATGCCTAACAGACCTCTCAATCTGTTTATCAGCTAGTTTGGCCTTGAGAGTTTCAATCTCAAGTTGTTGAGTGGCAGACCTATCCTCTAAAGTCTTAACCTTGGATTAAGATTTGAGACTTTAGAAAGTAGGTCTTGAATGGTAAGTTGCATTCTTCCCTCATCTTCTTTTAAAGAATCACAGGGAGATGAGATAACATACCTTGTATGTTCATCCTCACCACCAGCTATGGTTTCTAGGCACCCTGGTTTCCCTTGCTCAAAGATGTCTCTTTCAGAGTCATCAAAGGGAATGGTTGTCGTAGATTAAGTCTCAGTGATGTTACCACTATCCTGAGGATCCAATGAGAATCCTTTAGTAGTGGCAGGTGAATCTACATGAGTCCCCTCCACATTAGTGGGACTCACCTCAGTAAAGGTTTGCTGATGGGGGCTAGAGATAAGAGGTCTCTCTGGGCTCTGTTGATCCTTGAGAGGGTGTTGTGGATCAACTTCATTGCCCTTAAGAGACATAATCTCTTCATCAGTTCCAATTAAAAGGTCAGTAAAGGATATGGAAGTGAAACCTAATGACCCGGGTCTTTGATCAATGTCTAAAGGCATTGAGCCTGTGATAGGGCTGTCCCTTTTTGGCTGCTCAGGGGAGTATATAGACTCACCCTGAGGGCTTTCAGCTTAGGTTGTGGGCTCATGTATCTGAGACTGAGGAGACTCAAGACCTATATTGAGGTCAATTATGAAGGATGGTTGGACCTTAGGCTTAGGAGTGGGAGCCCTTTGTTCCACTCTAGCCATTTTGGGTAGAACATGAGGAGCTTGTTCAATCAGAGAAGATTGAACAAGGGTTCATTTAGGACGTCTTTGATAAGTAAAGGTAATCGGTGAAGTTGGTGAACACTCTCTTCAAAGTCTTGAAGATGGTCGGCCTCATTTGAGGAGCAGTCAGAGCAGCTGCACAGAAAAGCTTGCTCTAGTCCAGCTCGCAGTTGATTATATGCTGGAGAAACCTGGGATACATGAAGAATGTGTCCTTTTGAAAATTTCCCATGAGGTTAGTCAGCACAAATCTTGAATAGTTGAAGCGGAGGCTTTTCACCAACCCATGAACTAGGCACCCAAGTTCATATGGGATTTCATCCCATCCCCCAGATTTATTTGACAAGTAGTGAAGAACCAAGTGTAGCAGGAACCTCCATTTGTAAGAGTAGTTAAATTTGTAGACAGTTGACCTGCTAATGTCTCCACCATATCCCATTTGGAGATAAGAATTGTCCAAATCTGCTTTGGAGAATTCCGTTGGAGCGCCCTCATCATGAAGCTCTAGATGCTCCCTGATGATCTGTTCAGAAATGACCAACTCCTGGCCACAGATGCTCGATCGAAAGACACGAACCCCATTTAGGGTTTCAATCTGACCATTTGCCCAAAATTCAGACATATGGTTTGAGTAAATTGTGGGGTTTACAGTCAGAGCGGTGTAGTAAGAAGATTGGGTTAAGAAGGAGATGATATCTGAGAAGTCAGCATTTCTTGAAGAATCAAGAAGTGCGACTTACTTGTGCTGAGGGTTGAAGGCCATTTGGAAAGGTGAATGGGGATGATTTGAGATGGTGTAAAGTTGAGCAGTCGAGAGGAGAAATTTCTAGGGTAGTAAAATTTGCAAGTAAGAGAGTGAAATTGAATAGTCGAGATTATTTAAAAGATTGTGGAAAGGCGGTAATGGGGGTAAGGATAAGGTGATGTGATGGTTTAGTGGATGAAATGATGATGGCGGTAAGGTTAAAATCAGTTAAATAATCCAACATCATTTATAAAATCTTTGCTTTTTACAGTGTGGGGCCCAATAAATTTATGTTACATAGTAAAATCTCTCTTCCGAGTGTAAAACATTTCCAAGGTAACGTGTCTTCCGAAGGCAATTCTTACTTCCGAAGCCAAAACTTTGCTTCTGAAGGTTAGAGTTACTTCCGAATAGAGAATTTGTAAGTTTCGAAAGTAGATCTGATATACAATCAATCGCTTCTTCCGAGGCCAAAAATTCTTCGGAGAAGAAAGTTATCATTTGAGAAATTTTGCTTCGGAAGATATGAGAATGTCTTCCGAAAGTTAATTTCTCTTTGGAAGGAATTTACACTTAGGAAATTTCAGAGAGAATTTCTTGTAACAGGCTTAAATCGTATTGACACAAGACTTACATATTAAAAATGTTTTCAAAAGAGGTCAAATTAATTAATGTTTATTATCCCAATAGCTGTTATGAGATACTTGAAACTTTGTTCATCAAAAGCTTTGGTAAACAGATCAGCATATTGTTCATTTGAATCAACTTTGATTAACTTAATCAGATTTTTCTCATGAATATCTCTAATGAAATGATACCTGATGTCAATGTGCTTAGTCTTGGAGTGCTTCACTAGATTTTCAGTAATGGAGAGAGCACTGTTGTTGTCAATATGGATAGGAGTACTCATAAAGTTAAATCCATAGTCTAACATCTTTTTTTGAATCCATAGCAGTTGAGCACAGCAGCTAGCAGCAGTTGATGTAGAGACACGGGATTGTTTCTTGCATTGCCATGAGATGATCCTTCCACCAAGAAATTGACATCCTCCTGATGTTGATTTCTTGTCAATATTGCAGCCTCCATAGTCACTGTCAGAGTATCCATAAAGATTGAAATCCTTGTTTCTGGGATACCAGAGACCTAGTTTAGGTGCTCCTTTGAGGTATCTGAGGATTCTCTTAACAGCAGCTAGGTGAGACACCTTTGGAGCAGCCTGATATCTTGCACAAATGCAAGTAGCAAACATGATATCAGGTCTACTGGTGTTACATACATCAGAGAACCAAAACATTGTCTTATACTGATGTTGATCAGTATCCTCCCCCTCAAGTCAAGACAAAGATTATGGTCTCTGGGTATGGGTGTCTTGGCAGGCTTGCAATCCTTCATCTCAAATCTTTCAAAGATGTCAGAGACATATTTAGATTGATTAATGAAGAACCCTTCCTTCAGTTTCTTTACCTGAATTCCAAGGAAAAAGTCCATTTTCCCCATGGAGCTCATCTCAAACTTCTTCTTCATAATGCTCTCAAAGTCCTTACACATCTGGTCATTTGAGGAACCAAATATGATGTCATCAACATAGACTTGTACAAGCAAAATGTCCTTTCCGGACTTTCTGATGAAGAGTCTTATCAATGGTACCTCTAGTGTAGTCATTCTTCAGAAGAAACTAAGACAAAGTCTCATACCACAGCCTAGGTGCTTGGTGCAGCCCATATAGAGCTTTATCCAATTTGCACACATAGTTGGGGCGCTGTGGATCTTCAAATCCTGGAGGTTGGCATACATAGACTTCCCTATCTATATCCCTATATAGAAATGCACACTTGACATCAAGTTGGTATACTGTGATGTCCTTGGATGCAGCATAAGCAAGGAAGATCCCAACTGCCTTAAGTCTTGCAACTAGTGCAAAGACATCAGTATAATCGATTCCTTCCTCTTGAGTGTATCCTTGAACCACAAGTCTTGCCTTATTCTTGATGATCAAGCCTCTATCATCTCTCTTGTTTTTGAAAACCCATTTGGTGCCTATAGGTACTTGACTAGATGGTAGCGGACATAGGTTCCATACCTTCTGTCTCTTGAATTGAAGCAACTCCTCTTGCATCGATTCAATCCAGCTACTATCTTTCAAGGTATCTTTTACCTTCTTGGGTTCTATCTGAGATAGAAAGCATGAGTACAAGCAAACATTCCCTTGATGAGTCTGTCCTCTTGTTCTCACACCCTCAGAGACATTCCCTATGATGTTCTCAGTTGGATGATTATTGTGAATCCTAAGACGAGGAATCACTTCCAGTTGCAGAGATAGATCCAGGTTAGACATATTCTGCTCAGGAACTAGAACACTCTGTCCAGCTGCTGTTTCAAAGTCATTCAATGAGGACTGATTGAATGAATGAGAAACATCATCAATAGTTGGTTGTGAAGTAGTATTAACAGTTGCCTGTTCCTTCAAAATACTACCTCCTTCTGCCTGGTGTTGTGATAGATCACCTGATGAGTTTTGAGGCTCAGTAGGTGATTCACTTGTCGAAGCTTCACTATTCCTTGATATAGTTAAACTATCGGATCTGTGAATAGTGGAAGCTTGATGTATTGCAACACTTGGAGAATTTGGTCTAGGCCTGGGAAGCTCAAAAAGTTGATCATTAGTAGTAGCATCAGCATCATTTTGAGCACCTATTTCAACTGAAACATTCTCACAAGAGGGTTTAGAATAGTTTGGAAACAATTCTAAATCAAAGATGTGATAAGGTCCATTCCTCCTAACACAAGGAGTGTGCTCATTAACAACTATATTGGATGACTCCTCAAATTGTTAATTCTTATGTTGTATACTCTGTAAGCTTTGGAGCTAGAAGAGTATCCAACAAAGATAGCATCATCTGAGTTTTCAGCAAATTTTGCCAAATTGTCCTTTGTGTTATGTATGGTACACCTGCTGCCAAAGGACCTTAGAAAGCCAATGAACGGTGGCCTCTTGTTCCATAGCTCATAAGGGGATTTTCCATGGGGCTTAACTACAAGAACTCTATTCTGCACATAGCATGCAGTGCTGACTGCCTCTGCCCAGAATGTTAGAGGTAGATTTGAATCAGCTAACATAGTTCGAGCAGCCTCAATAAGTGTCCTATTCCTCCTCTCAGCAACACCGTTTTGTTGAGGAGTTCTGGGAGCACTATATTGTCTGGAAATCCCTTTTAAGTTACAGAATGAGTCAAGAACGAAGTTTTTAAACTCAGTCCCTTGATCACATCTAATTATTTTAACCTTGTCATCAATTTGATTTTCTATTTTAAGATTAAAAGATTTTAATGTTTTAGCTGTTTCATCTTTAGTTCTTAAAAATAATACCCATGTGAATCTTGTAAAATCATCAACTATCACAAGGCAATATGATTTCCTTCCAATGCTCATTATACTTGTGGGACTAAAAAGATCCATGTGCAATAAGTGCAATGGTGTAGTGATAGAGTTAACACATTTGGATTTATGAGATGTCCTGTGTTGTTTCCCTTTCAGGCAAGCAACACAGTTATCTTTGCAGAAAAACTCCTTTTTAGGCAAACCATGTACCAAGTTATTTTTAGCCATTTTATTCATTGTCTTAAAATTTACATGACACATACGTTTATGCCACAGTGTTGACTCATCACTATCAACTTTGGAAAGAAAGCATGATACTTCACCCATTAGGGAAGCATTGTTCATATCAAGCTTGTACATATCCCCTTTCCTGGGTGATCTAAGAAGCACCAATTCTAGAGGAATTGTCATCCCTGGTTTAAGGATAATGCACTCATGTTTTGTGAAAAGCATTTGGTGCTTTTGATCTTAGAATTGAGAAACACTTAACAAATTGTGTTCAAGCTGTTTGACAAAGTTAACTTTGTCAACCGTTAACTTACCATTGGATATACTCGCTCTGCCAGAAATATATCCGCCGGCCTCACCTCCAAACTGGACAGGACCTCCATCATAATGTTGAAATTGTTGAAGGAGAGATTTGTTCCCTATCATGTGTCTGGAGCTTGCATTATCTACAATCCAAATGTTGTTATTCTTGTCATATGGATGTCCCTGCACATAAGATGAGATGATTAGTTTTGATTGGAAACCCAAGCTTTGTTGGTCTTGGGTTCTTCCAAAGATAATGACATAATTGAACCAAAATTTATGCATGGGGGTTCAATGGATGTCGTTGTTAGAATCACGGTATCTAGTTTGATCAATTAGATTGGATTTGCAGCGGAATGAGCACACAAATTAACAAATTTAAACAAGAACACATGAAATTTATCAATGAAACAGTGTTTGTTATAGAGAGAGAAATTCTGCCAAAAGGAATATATTCATTCAATACACGCTTTGGCTCGGCTTATCGCACGGTTACAATTAGGTCATCTTTCCTTTTATAAGGAAAGCTGACGTCAGCTGGTGTCACTTGACAGTGACATCTAACTGTTATTTAACTACTGAAAGTTAACACAACTACTGAAGATGTCAAACAGCTGACATCTTCTAACAAAAATACCAAGTGTTAACTATCACTACAACTACTGAAAAGAAACTACTGAAACAACAACGACTGAAGAACATGCTCCTCAGTTGTTTTACAAGTACTGAAATAGAAAATAAAACTACTGAAAGAAAACCATCACAACAACTGAAGAATGCTTCTTCAGCTGTTGTGACAAACTCTGAAAGCTTCAGCACTTGGACTTCTTGAACTTCAGTTGTTGTCATCAGTTGATGTCTTCAGCTGATGTCTTCAGTCTTTGTACTTCAGCTGTTGATCTTCAGTACTTTAGTCTTCAGTTGTTGAAGTCTTCAGACTTTGGTCTTCAGTTGTTGAAGTCTTCAGTACTTTAGTCTCCAGCTGTTGAAGTCTTCAGTACTTTAGTCTTCAGCTGTTGATCTTCAGACTTTGGTCTTCAGCAGTTGAAGTCTTCAGTACTTTAGTCTTCAGCTGTTGATCTTCAAACTTTGTCAAACAACTGATCAAGTCTTCAGTAGTTGTTGTGATGTCTTGTGGGACTTAAAGGTTTTTCTGATCTGGCTCATTGGTTCTTTTGGTCCAACAAACTCCCCCTGAACCGATGCAGCCAAAACCTTTAAGCTTATTAAAGATGTCCCACTTATTATGGCAGAAAGATTGGTCTTTTTGTCTTCTAGATCAGCTTAGAAGTGACCCTTGTAAGCACATGCCTGGGAAGAAGTCTCAATGATCTATTTAGCAAAGGATGGATGGGAACTCTATCTTGGGGAACTAGACACAGAGCTGTTACCCCATCCATGAGATCTACTTCCCAAATATGAGTCTGTAAGACTCCCTTGTATAAGCCTCAATGAAGGTTACTTGTTCCTCCATGGTAAGCTCTTCTGCTTCTCCTTCAAAGAGTGATTCAGGCCCATAGTACTCAGATAGGTATTTGACCTGCTTCCCATTTTTTAGCTCCATAGTTGTTATGATTCTATATGCGAATTCATCTGGGTGAATACCCTCTAAGAACAACTGGAGCTCATTCTTTCTAACTTCCTCAAGCCTCCTATACACTAACCCCTTTTTCACCACTTTGTTATCCAGCATCTTTTGTAGGGTTAGTTTAGCTTTATAGGCTTTCTTGAAGTCATCTAGGATCTCCCAAGTGACACTACAAAGGCCAGAGAGATCACTTCATCTACAATCTTCTTTACTTGGCCAATGTATCTCTGTGCAATATTTTTCTTTTGAATCCTATGAGACACCCTGGGATCAGGCCAAATCCTCACTCTCTCTTTTTGATATTGAAATGCATGTCTGAGAGTGTATAATCTCTGAGCATGTTTCTTCATATTGATGATTGAAGATGTGGCAGCATATGCTTTGTCAACTCTTCTCAACAATTCCTCATCATGTTGTTTGTGAAGCTCTTCTTCTTCTAACTTCACTTTCACAATTTGTCTTTGAGATTCAGGAGTAATTGTTGGAGGGTGACTTATGGCCTTAGGCAACTGTATAACAGCTGAGATTGGCAGCCTATCTTCATCTTCATCATTATCTTCTTCTTCCTCTTCTAGCCTCAGTACCCATCTCTTCCTCTTCTGGGGTACATCATCGGCTATTGGTTTTGTGGGTAAGGGAATTGGTTTAGTGGGTTGTGGTTGTGGTGGTTTTGGTGTGGGAATGTTGACAGGCTGTTCTAGCATTTTAGATGTAAGTGAGGCTTTGGATTGTTTGACCAGTTCAGTCCTGCTCCCAGCACCAGCTTCATTCAAAGCTTCAATAACCAGCCCTTTGGTGTATACTTCAGATGAACAGATCTTGGTGGTTACTCCCAAGATGTTGTCCCTGGACCATGACTTGATTTCAATCAATGATCTTCCGAAATATTTAGCTATAAACCTGATCATGATTTCCAATCTCTCCATTTCCATCACACTATAACTGGCCCATCTTGATTGTATCTCCTCTATTTCCAGCCTTCTGATCTCAGAGTCTAATGTGGCTGTGTCATGACCATGTCTAAATAACTGATCTATAATTGTATCCATTGATCTGCTATGAGCTTCATTAGCATCTTTAACAAGGTCTTCTAATGATTTCTCTTCATCAGCTCCTGACTTAGCACTTTTCTTTCTTTTATATGTAATTAACTGCTCTGAGATTAGTTCTTTCTCAACCTCCTTTTCTTTCTCAGTCTGTTTCTCTGTTTCAGGCTCTTTCTCAGCATCAACTCTCTTTCTTTTCTTGTCCTTCACTGCCTTTGACTTTGTAGTCTCCCCCTTTTTGGTTGCATTGGAATCAGGGGTTTGGAAGGCAGAAAGAGATTTATGAACAACAACATCAATAAGGGTTTGTAGCTTTGAGGGAATCCTCTCATCAATGGCTTTATGCACTATGTCAGTGATGATGGGAGTGATGAGAGGTAAGGAGTTTTGAAAGATAGCAACCATCTGCTTAGAGGGGTTCTGTCCCTGAGAGGTGGGGCCGAAAGCAGAGGCTGGTGGCTCAGTTATGTGTGTAGGCTCAGTGTTTGGTAAACCTTCAATTGAAGGTGCCATCTGTGGGGTTTGTGGGGTAGATGGTCTTTGATCCTAAGACATGTTGGCAAGTAGCTCTTTGAGTCTGCTCACCTCATTCTCGAGGATGGTATTGTGGGCTAGAACATCATAGAAAAAGCCCAGGTCATCATCATTCTGTGATGAATCACCTGACCTCCTGATTGAATCAGGATGTATATGCTTTGAGTGTAGATTAGTAGTAGAATGTGCCCCTTGTTCTTGGTACTGGGGACTTCCTGCCTCAGGACTATGTCCTTCATCGACAGTTTCCTCGGTGAGGTCTTATGGATAGTACCAACTTCATCCTGATCATTGCTGAAGAAGGAGAAGTGGCAGCCTCACCAGAAGTTTGAATCTCCTTTTCTACGCTTGGCGATTGAACATGGTAACCTCTGTGCTGTGGGTTATCAGAAGCACTTTGGTCCTCCCCCTCAATGGTTGAGGCTCTCCCAGTTTTGATTGGTATCTGGGGAGGGGGTGAGGAATGCAACTGAGTCAGCACTTTTGCAACTAATATGGTAGGACTTTGGGGGGGCGGTTGCAGTGGGAGATGGTGTGAAGGCAGTATGCACCCGGGGAGAGTGGTGCATTTCAATGGAAACCTCCTCAAATGAGGAAGGTTCCAGATGTATAGGTGCCCCATATGTGGTTGCTACAAGCTCCTATTGAGAGGAAGCCTGAGCGGTTGAGGGTAGGTGAGTACGTGTATCTACTGGGGGGTTATGACCAGTAGATATATCCTGCGTTTGTGTTGCAGGGGCATCCTCAGGGGACTCATTTCCCTTAGCAGCCTTTTTAGGTTTTTTGTGTTTGGGTTTGGTGGGGACTTTGGATTTGGAGGTGGTGGCTGTGGGTTCTAGCTGCGTGGGTTTTCGCAGCTTGGCAGCCTGTTTGAGTGACTGGTCTGAGTTGTGGCTGGAGTATACTTCAGGCAATACAGCCATGGCAGGGACTCTAAGGCCAACAAGTCCCTCAGCTTTCAGCTGTTTCTCTATTATGGCCATTATGAACCGTGGATATAATATCCATCGGTTAGCAATAGGTTTTGAGACCATATCCTTAAGTTCAAGAAATAATATTTCAGAAAAATTTAAGTTTTGTTGCTCAAGGATAGAGAAGAATACCTGCTGCCACCTGGTAGACATTTGATCCCAAGACGAAGTTTTGATCCCAAGGCTAGGCAGACATTCACCATATGAAAAATAAGGCGTTCTGTGTCATGGAAATGCTTCTTTAAGATGGTAAAAGCGTTGAGGTTACCCTGATATCCATGTTGGGCAAAGGATAGATCAGTGATGCCTTTTGAATATCCAGCGGGGAAGGTGGCATCATCCAGGTGTAGGGTTTGGCGAAGAATTGCCGCAGTGATGACCACCTTTCGGGAGTTGACGAACGACTGGAGAGACTCAGTGTCATTCTCCCCAGTGGTAAGGGTGACATTCGTCCAGAACTGTTTTAGGGATTCGGCATAAATGGTAGGATTGATAACGAAGGCTGTTTTGTATGGAGAATGGACCATTAGATCAATAGCAGTATCAAACTTCGTCTAGAAAGGTGATTTGGTAAGGTAGGCAACACAGTTGTGTCGTGGTTTAAGCTGCATGTTCGCCATTGATGTGAGAGAAGGTTCTGAGTTTTTGAACGTTAGGTATGATATGATGAAGCTCTATAAGATTAGGTATTTATAGGGTAAGGGTTATAAAGCAACTGAAGGGTTTGGTGTTAGTCATCAGTAGTTTTAAACGACTGATGACGTGGTATTAACCTTCAGAGGTGAAACATTGAAGTCTTGGTTTTAGGCATCAGTAGTTATAAAACTACTAAAAAAACCATGGTTTTGGTTTCAGATGTTGGAAACAACTGAGAACTTGGTGTTAGTCATTAGTAGTTATGAAACTACTGAAGACATGGTTTTGTCATCAGTTGTTGTAAACAGCTGACGACTTGGTATTAGTCATCAGTAGTTGTGAAACTACTGAAGACATGGTTTTGTCCTCAGTTGTTGTAAACGACTGAAGACTTGGTGTTAGTCATCAGTAGTTGTGAAACTACTGAAGACATTGGTTTTGCTTTAGTGGTTTAAAATGAAACAACAGTTTTAGAAACAACTGAAGAGAAAATTTCCGTCAGTAGTTTTCATCAATTCTTAGCTTTTCAGCTGTTTTATACTGTCCTCAACACTTACTCATCAGACCTTTTGGTTGTTTTCAGTTGTTTCATAGGACAACAGTACTTATCTGTGTTTACTAACATTAGTAGTTAGAACTACATCAGTAGTTTGTAACAGAATCAGTACTTATTTGTGACGTTTACTAATGATCATCAGTACTTGTTTACTGAGGTCATCAGTAGTTGTCACTTATTCTAGCTGCAGCATACCAAGCCTTAACACAAGGTTTTGGAAAGTTTAACTATCCAAAGGCTTAGTAAAAATATCTGCAAGCTCATCAGCACTAGGCACAAACTTTGGATCAATCAGTCCTTTTTCAAAACAGTCCCTAATAAAATGATGTCTGATCTCTATATGTTTGGTCCTAGAGTGCTGGACAGATTCTTGACAATGCAAAGAGCTGAAGCACTGTCCATTAATAATGGAGTCTTAGTCTCTGTATTGCCATAATCCAAAAGTTGGTTCCAAGCCAGAGTACCTGAGAAGTACAACTTGCAGCAGCAATGTACTCTGCTTCAGCAATGGATGTAGCAACATATGTTTGTTTCTTACTCTGCCAAGAAATCAAACAGTTTCCTAGGAATTGACATCCACCAGAAGTTGACTTTCTGGTTAACTTACACCTTGCATAGTCACTATCAGAAAAAGCAACTAATTTGCAAGAGTGTCCAGCGGAGTACCATAAACCTAGAGATTGTGTACCTTGCAGATATCTAAAGATCCTCTTGACTGCAATCAAATGAGACTCTTTAGGAGCAGCCTAAAATCTAGCACAAACACAAGTTGCAAACATGATATCTGGTCTAGAAGCTGTTAAGTACATCAAGGACCCAATCATACATCTGTAAAGTGTTTCATCAACAGCTTTACCTTTCTGATCTGCATCCAGTTGTGTGGTGTTGCACATGGGAGTAGAACAGGGCTTACAGTTTTGTAAGTCAAACTTATTCAAAAGATCTTTTGTATATTTAGACTGATGAATGAAAGTCCCATCAGCCTTTTGTTTGATTTGCAATCCTAGAAAGAACTGTAATTCTCCGATTGCACTCATTTCAAACTTCTTTTGCATTAAATTGGTAAAGTCATCACACAACTGGGGATCAGAGGATGCAAAAATAATATCATCAACATAAATTTGAACAAGTAGCTTATGCTGATCAACCTTCTTAATGAACAAAGTTTTATCAATAGAGCCTATAGTGAAATTATTTTGAAGAAGAAAATTTGATAATGTCTCATACCAGGCCCTAGGAGCTTGTTTCAACCCATAAAGAGCCTTATCAAGCTTGTATACCCAATCTGGATGTTTATTATCCTCAAAACCTGGTGGTTGACACACATAAACCTCTTCTTTTATTTTACCATATAAAAATGCACTTTTAACATCCATTTGAAAAACTTTAAGATTGTGGAATGCAGCATAGGCTAAGAACAATCTAATTGCCTCTTGTCCGGCGACAGGAGCAAAAGTTTTATCATAATCAATACCTTCTTCCTGTGCAAACCCCTGAATAACCAGTCTGGCCTTGTTCTTACAATAAGCCCATTTTCATATGTTTTATTCCTAAACACCCATTTAGTGCCTATTGCACACTTACCTGGGGGTAGAGGCACCAGTTCCCACACTTGCTGCTTTTTGAACTGAAGTAGCTCAAGCTGCATGGCTTCAACCCATCCATTGTCTCTCAAAGCAACATGATACTTCTTTGGCTCTAGCTGACTGATGAAGAAAGCATAGAAGCAGAAGTTAGACAATTGACTTCTGGTTGAGACACCAGCATTGATATCACCAATGATTTGAGACATGGGGTGATTCTTCAGCTCTTGGTACACTATGAGATCAGTGCAAGTGTTTGTAGGCGGTTCAGCTGCAGCAGATGTTGATCCAGATTCTTGAAACCAAGTATGAGATGGCAAGTCAAATGATGTAGAGGAATCAGAAATCTCATCAGAATTGTTGTGGATGGAGCAGTTGAAGCTACAGGAACATAAACTTTAGTAGACACAGGCAGTTGGTCACTAAATTGAAAAGGTGAGTACTGATATCATCTTTATCTTCAGTACCACCAGGTGGAAGACTGTTGACAGGAGCAACAGCTGGAGCCAGATAAGGAACATATTGCAGTATGTCCAAATCAAATAAATCCACACGGTTTTGTGGAATCTTGTCCTTTGGAGATTCATTAAATTTCACATGCAGAGTCTCTTCAACTATCTTTGTTATGCAGTTGAAGACTCTGTATGCCTTGCAAGTAGATGAATAACCAACAAAATACCCTGCATCCACCTTAGGATCAAATTTGTGGAGTTGATCCTTTGTGTTGAGAATGAAACAAGGACACCCAAAGGCTCTGAAAAATGAAATTAGAGGAGCCAAATGATGTAGAACTTCATATGGAGTCTTCATCAACCTCTGATTTACTAAGGCTCTATTCTGCACATAGCAAGCTGTGTTAATAGCTTCAGCCCAGAGTCAGCCAACATGGACCTTCCAGATTCAATTAAGGTCCTGTTCTTTCTCTCCACTACTCCATTTTGTTCGGGAGTCCTTGGGATGCTAAACTGCCTCTTGATTCCATTTGAGAGATAAAAATCATCAAGTGTATGGTTTCTGAATTATGTTCCATTATCACTTCTGATACACTTGATAGATAGGGAATACTGCTTCTCAACATACAACACGGTTTATAATCGTCTAAGCAGCCTCATCCTTTGAATGCAAGAAGAAAGTCCATACAAATCTGGAGTAATCATCCACAATTACCAGACAGTATTTCTTCTTTGCCATACTCATTACTCTCACAGGACCAAAGATATCCATGTGTAGTAATTGCAAGCAGGCAATGGACTTAGGTTCTTCAATAGGAGGGAATGAGACTTATGCTGTTTTCCTTTCAAACAAGCAGTGCAGTTGTCTTCACATCTGAACTCCTTCAAAGGCAATCCCCTTACTAAACCATAATGTATCAGCTGATTCAAGTTTTTAAGATTCACATGACCCAGCCTTCTATGCCATAGAATAGATTCTTGAGAAGAAGCCTTGGAAAATAGGCAAGGATGGCCTTTGAAATCTATTTTCTTGGAAAGATCTAAGGCATACACTCTTCCTGTCCTGTTGGCCCTGAGGAGAGTGTGATCATACAACACCTTATCAATCAAACTCAGAACTTTGGATAACAGAATCCTGCAGTTCTGACTGGTGAAAAGAGCAACATGGCCTTTATCACACATTTGACTGACACTCAAGAGATTGTAATTCTCCACATGGTTAACATCATCAAACCTTATCTCCCCATTGGAAACAAAGCCTTTGCCAATGATGTAACCCTTAGCATCATTGCCAAAAGAAACGAACCCCTTCTTTCCTTGAGAGTAATCATGAAGAAGAGAGCTGTTCCCTATCATATGCATAGATCCTCCACTGTCTACATACCAGATGCTACTGTGGCATGCTGAAGAACCCTGCAATCATAATAAATTAGTTAGTTTTTGAGACCCAAACCTTTTTGGTTTTGGGTCTGTTTACATCAACAGATGGTAAACTAACAGATTTGCTATGAAGAACAACCTGAGGGGATGGAGATGGTGAAGAAGAAGAATCCTTTAGCATGGATTTTCTTCTGTGTGGTTTCAGCACAGGAGCATCTAATTGGTTAACTCTCCCCAATATGTTGAACCATCATAACAAGTTGTGTCTGATTTTGTGATAAAGCCTTCAGCTCATCAGACACATTAGTGCTTGAAAGTGATGGATTCCTGTGTTGTACCATCTCCCATTGAGCAACCTCAGCTGTTGCCTGATTAACCCCTTCCTATTTAGATTTCTTTTTGGATTTTGGGGTTATAGGTTTTGATGTTACTGGTACAAACTTGGTTTCAAACTCAGTTTTCATTTTGTCCATTTTCTTTTTAGTGTTCTCATTGTGTTTGAGTTTGGAGCCCTTTTTATACCAGCAATCATCGGTAAGATGATTGAATAAGCCATATATTTCACATGGATTTTTCTTCATCTTAAGTTGATCATCTGCTGAAGAAGATGAAACTACTGAAGACTTATTATTCAGCACTTTGCGATCAGTACTAGCAGTTTTCTTCCTTGCAGTACATGCTTTCTTGATATCTTCTTCAGTAGTTTTCCCACCCTTTCTACTGACAGTTTTCTTTCCTTTAGTACATGCAGTAGTTTGGGTTTGTTTTCCAGGTGTTATGAATTGCTCTTTAGTACTTTGTGAAATACCACGTGGAGCTTTGTGAAATACCACCTGGAGTGATCAACTTTTTGATCATGTGAGTGTCAGCATTTGAACCATCAACATCAACTGATAGGTTTTGGGAGGAATTAATGCTAACATCAACCTCTGATGGTGCTGTATCAGATAGTAGATCACATGATGAAAAGGATTGATTATTGCTTTCTTCATCAGATTCTACCTCTGCTCTGGGAGTAAAATCTGTAGAAGGGGCAGTGTGATTATAACCAATGCCAAACTTCACACTGGAAGCAGACTGCTTACTGAGAAGCATTTCAAAACCCTTGCAGGAATGTACCCATTGATCACACTCTACCTGGGTAGCTGCAAGTGTTTCTTTGAGGTCTCTGTACTTCTCTAGAAGTACCTCTTCCCTTGCCTTATTATCAGTGATTTGGCATTTGAGTTTGTAAATCTCATCATTCTTATCATTAAGCACACACTCAAATTCAGCTTTTATTTTGGATATTATTGTTCTAGCTCAATGTTCTTCTTAATTAAAGCTACATTTGCTTCTCTAATAGATGCAAATACGGCTATGCATGTTTCAGAACATAACTTGGCTTTGGCCTCAGAGGATACCTGTGGTGTGGAAGCATTAGAGGATGAAGTATCAGCAGACTCCAGAGCCATAAGAGCAAGATTTCCAAAAGGATTGTCACCACCATGTTGACCAGCACCAGAAAACAGTTGTTCATGACCAGACATATCATCTGGTAAACTGCTCCAGTCAACAACTCCTGGGTGAAAAAGCTATGTTGAGGAGGTTGAGATTGTTGATGAGATTGGGAAGGTTGAGGCTCAGGAAGAGCAGGTGGTTGTTAAGCAATGGATACTTGAACTTGACTGGTTTGTGGCATGTAATAGCAGGGATATGAATATGGCATTGGACCCTGAGGGACAAAATATGCAGGAGATAGAGGTTGTGATTGCTGACTAGAACTAGCAGGATGTTGCCCTCTGTTTTGTTGAATATTACATGGAAAAGTCACAAAGGGTGCAGAGGAGTTAGATCCAGATGATCTACACTCTCTTGCAAAGTGCCCAAGCATGTGGCATTTGTGACACCTCAACTTACTCTTGTCAAAACCAACTTTGGTTTTGCCAGAGAGTCCAGGGAATTTCCTACCAGTTCTCTTGTAGAACTTCTGAGATCTGATATTAATCAAGGCCATTTGGCTCAGAATATCCATCTCTTCTAAGTCCTCATCAGCTATACCTTTCAAATCATCCATAATAAAGCACAAATTGTCACTATTACAGCCTGACTGACTATCAACACTCACAAATGCATGATCAGAACTGTTTGAAGAGAAATCTATATGCACTTCATAATTAATTTGTGATGCAGCATATTCTGACTCATGACCGACCAAGGCAGTGTTCCCTGGTACAAAGTCTTCAGTGAGCTTGCCTGATGATGCCAGTTTCCTTTTCTGCTCTATCTCTCTTTCAAATGTAAGCAGTTTCCCATGAAGTTGGGTGAGAGATAGGCTATCCAGATTTGCATTGGAGCGTAGGACAATTGTATATGTGTCCCATCTCTCAGGCAGTGATCTGAGGAATCTGTGGTTCATCTGGCTATTAGTGTATTCATGCTTGACCATTTTCAGCTCAGAGATCAAACATGAAAAACGCTCAAACTGTTGAGTCAGAGTCTCACCCTTCCTATGAGCAAATGTCTCATATTGTTGGGAAAGTATCTCCCTATGTTTGCTAAGACCTCATTAGTACCACCAAATTGTTCTTTCAGTGCCTTCCAGAGGTCATGAGCAGTTTCATGATGCATAAGCCCATAATAGATTTCATTAGGCAGTGCCATGGCCAGAATTCCATGAGCTTTAGCATCTATCTCAAACAGTTTACAATCCTCATCAGAGTATTGTTCCTTCTTCTTCGGAACCATTTGGTTGGTTTCCGGATTGTTCACCATAGGCTTATGTGGACCATGTACCACAGATGTCCAACAACCTGAACTGTTAACAGATAGGTGATGGAGCATTCTTCGTTGCCATATGTTATACTCAGTTCTAACCAGCATCGGAGGCTTGGTTGAGGAACCGGTATTGTGAGGGTCATTAGAAGGAGTAGTCATAATCAGAATTCAGACAAATTCAAGGTAAACAAAGTAAATCTAGCTCAAAACCACTTAGAACCTCAAACAAAATAGCCAGAAGTAGCAGAAACTCAATCTCTATAACCGATTCTTGCAAATTTGCTAATTCGATCAAACGTTGATAGCAAAAGAACAGTTTCAATGATCAATTGTTAAGTCGATCAATGATTAACCTACTCTATTACCATTTGTTAGGATCACGGTATCTAGTTTGATCAATTAGATTGGATTTGCAGCGGAATGAGCACACAAATTAACAAATTTAAACAAGAACACAAGAAATTTATCAATGAAACAGTGTTTGTTATAGAGAGAGAAATTCTGCCAAAAGGAATATATTCATTCAATACACGCTTTGGCTCGGCTTATCGCACGGTTACAATTAGGTCATCTTTCCTTTTATAAGGAAAGCTGACGTCAGCTGATGTCACTTGACAGTGACATCTAACTGTTATTTAACTACTGAAAGTTAGCACAACTACTGAAGATGTCAAACAGCTGACATCTTCTAACAAAAATACCAAGTGTTAACTATCACTACGACTACTAAAAAGCAACTACTGAAACAACAACGACTAAAGAACATGCTCTTCAGTCATTTACAAGTACTGAAATAGAAAATAAAACTACTGAAAGAAAACCATCACAACAACTGAAGAATGCTTCTTCAGCTGTTGTGACAAACTCTGAAAGCTTGAGTACTTGGACTTCTTGAACTTCAGTTGTTGTCATCAGCTGATGTCTTCATCTGATGTCTTCAGTCTTTGTACTTCAGCTGTTGATCTTTAGTACTTTAGTCTTCAGCTGTTGAAGTCTTCAGACTTTGGTCTTCAGCTGTTGAAGTCTTCAGTACTTTAGTCTTCAGCTGTTGAAGTCTTCAGTACTTTAGTCTTCAGCTGTTGATCTTCAGACTTTGGTCTTCAGCAGTTGAAGGTCTTTAGTACTTTAGTCTTCAGCTGTTGATCTTCAGACTTTGTCAAATAGCTGATCAAGTCTTTAGCAGTTGTTGTGATGTCTTGTGGGACTTAAAGGTTTTTCTGATCTGGATCATTGGTTCTTTTGGTCCAACAGTCGTTGAAGAAGAGGTTGGGCTACAACATCTTCCTTGATCTTCCATTCCATCCCTTGTTGATCATAGAGGATGAGCTTATTGAAGCTTTTGTAGCTTGGCATTCTTCCGAAGCTTCTTTCTTTTCGGAAGAAGCCTTCACCACCTTTTCTTCCAAAGTAGTCTTCTTCTGCGATGGTTTCAAGGGGACTCTTTTGTTCTTCTGAGTCTTGACAACTGTAGCTTCCAAAGCCTTTTTCCTTTCGGAAGAAGAATATTCTTCCGGAAGCAGCCTTGCTTCAGAAACTAGCTTTCCTTTTTTCATCACTTGAACCATTTGATATGATCCAAATGAGAAACCTTCCGTGACTCCTTCCTTTTTAACATTATTTGCAAAATGTGTGCTAGCATGATTGTAGTAACAATCTTTGGCCATGTGGTTTTGCAGACCACACATTATGCATGCAATGTTAATCTTTTGGGGATTTGAAGATTGTTGTTTCTTGTTCTTTTTATCTTCATCAGCAACTTTTCCCTTTAACTTTTGATCCTTTGGTAGGACAGGAGTGCTGGTACTACACCACTTTCCTGAATCAGAGTTTCCAACCACCTGGAATCCAGCTGAGATGAATATACCCTTTTGCTTTGGGTCTATCTTTAGCTTGGACTCAGCCACTTTCTTGACAGTTTTTCTGGCTGCATTAGCTTTGCTTCTTCTGGCTTTGGTGGTCAGGGTTTGATCATCATTGGTAGGGGAGGGCATAATTACCTGGTTCTTCCCTGTGATAGTCTCCATAGTTGCATCATTCTTTGACTCATGAGAAGGTGGGTCAGCAGATGGAACCTCTTGCTCTTTAGTACCACACCTTGGTTATGTTATAGACTCATAAGAGTGTGGTGGAGCAATTTCATTGGTTCCCAACCCTCCTTTGTTTTGGTAATAAAGTTTTGAGTGAGAGGATGATGCAAGAATGGCTTGGAAGTTTCGCTCCGAAATAGCATATGAAAAGAACGAGATCTAGTTTGATCAATTAGATTAGGATTTGCAGCAGAATAGCACACGAATTAGACGAAATTATAGCAAGAATAATATGAATATTCAATCAAACAGTAACGGTCATAGAGAGAGAGAGTTTTCTGCAAAAAGAATGTTTTCATTCATGCACAAGCTTCCCGTACAGGGAAATTAGGTCAACATTCCTTTTATAAGGAATGTGACATCAGCTGACGTCACTTGATAGTGACATCTAATTGATTTATAGAAACAACTGAAAGTAAACTAAACTACTGAAGATGTCCACAACAACTGAGGACACCTTCACTAAAAGCTAAGTATAAGCTAACATTACAACTACTGAAGTTATAACATCTGAGTGTAAGAACTTCAGATGTTTTACATAATATAAAACTACTGATTACAATCTACTGAAATGTAAACCATCACAACTACTGAAGAGAACTACTTCAGCTGTTGTGACAACATCTAAGAGCTTGATCTTCAGACTTTGTCTTCAGCAGTTGTCTTCAGACTTTGTCTTCAGCAGTTGTATTCAGACTTTGTCTTCAGCAGTTGTCTTCAGACTTTGTCTTCAGACTTTGTCTTCAGCAGTTGTCTTCAGACTTTGTCTTCAGCTGTTGTATATCACTTCAGTTGTTTAGATGTCTGTGGGACTTAAAGGTTTTTCTGATCCAGCTCATTGGTTCTTTTGGTCCAACAAACTCCCCCTGAACCAATGCAGCCAAAACCTTTAAAATTATTGAGGTCCCACTTATTGGCGGAAACAAAATATGGATCAGCTTAGAAATCTTCAATATAAGCTCAGGCCAGGGAAGAGATTTCAGAAGGTTTGATTGACAAAGGATGAATGGGAACTCTGTCTTGGGGAATTGGACACAGAGCTGTTACCCTATCCATGAAACCTACTTCCCAATGATAAGTCTGTAAGACTCTCTGACATAGGCCTCAAGGAAAACAACTTGTTCTTCCATTGTGAGTTCTTCAGCTCCACTTTCAAAGAAGAACTCAGGCCCATAGTACTAAGATAAGTACTTAATATGCTTTCCATTTTTCAGCTCCACAGTTGTTATCTCTCTGTATGCAAACTCATCAATATGAGTGCCTTCAAGCAATAAATGGGGCTCATATCTTCTTATTTCTTCAAGCTTCTTGTAGATTAACCCCTTCTTTACCATTTTGTTTTCTAGTAAAGTTTGTGGAGTCATCTTAGACTTGTAAGCTCTCTTGAAGTCATCAAGGATTTCCCAGGGTGACACTACAATGGCCAACATTATTACAACATCTACAATCTTCTTTACTTGGCTATTGTATCTGCTTGGAATCTTTTTTTTGTGAATTCTATCACTTATTCATGGGTCAGGCCAAATTCTCACTCTCTCTTTCTGATATTGGAATGTAAATCTAAGAGCATACAACCTCTGAGCATGTTTCTTCATAGCTTGTATGGATGAAGACTTGGGAAACTCTTTATCAATCATCCTTAACAGCTGCACATCATGTTGTTTGTGCTGTTCTTCTTCTTCAAGTTTGACTTTTACCATTTGCCTTTGGAAGTCAGGTGTGATTGTTGTTGGTTGACTCCTGGGCTCAGGCATCTTTATTTTGAGAACAGTAGAGATTGGTAGACTATCATCCTCATCATCTTCTTCTTCTTCTTCCATCCTCAACACCCTTCTCTTCCTGTTAGGTGCATCATTGGTAGTGGGTTGAGTAGGTTTATTAGGTAAAGGAGTTGGTTTCGAGGGTTGTGAGGGTGGTTGTTTTGGTTTGGGTGATTGTGCAGGCTGCTCTAGCATCTTGGATGTGAGTGAAGCTTTGGATAATTTTGCCATATCAGTCCTTTTCCCAGCACCAGCTTCATCAAGAGCTTCTATGATCAATCCTTTGTTAAATACTTCAGAAGAACAGATTCTGGTGGTTATCTCCAATATATTGTCTCTGGACCATGACTTTACTTCAGTGATTGACCTTCCCAGATGTTTTGATATAAATCTTTCCATAGTTTCCAGGCTTTCCCTTTCTTTCTCACTCCAACTTGCCCATCTTTGTTCAATCTCTTGAATCTCTAACCTTCTGATTTCAGAGTCAAGTTTGGCAGTGTCAAATCCTTATCTGAACAGTTGATCAATAAATTATATCCATAGATCTGCTATGTTGCTCATCAGCTTCTTTGATCAATTCTTCTAACTTTTTCTCACCTTCAGTCTTTTCAGAGCTTTTCTTCCTCTTGTAGGTGATCATTTCCTTTTCTTTCTTCTCTTTTTCTACTTCCTCTTCAGCTCTTTTTCTTATGTCTACTTTCACCGACTTAGACTCCCCCTTTTTGGTTGCATTGGGTTCATGGGTGTGAATGTCAGAAAGTCTCTTAGAAACAGCAGCATCAACTAAGGATTGAAGATTTGAGGAAAGCCTCTCATCAATGGCTTGATGTACAGTGTTTGTGATTATGGAAGTGATGAGAGGTAAGGATGTTTGAAAGGTAGCAACCATTAGCTCAGAGGGGTTCTGTCCCTTAGAAATGGTACCTAAAGCAGAGGCTGGTGGCAAATTTGGTGAGAGTGGCTCAGTGTTTGGGATAGTTTGAGGAGAAACTGCCATCTGTGGGTGAATGTGGGCAGATGGACTTGATTCTTGTGACATTTTGGCAAGCAGTTCTTGTAGTCTGCATACCTCAGTCTCAAGAATAGTATTGTGGGCTAGAACTCAAAGAAAAAGCCCAGGTCATCATCAGTCTGTGCTGAATCAGCTGACCTCCTGATGAAATCAGGATGAACATGTGCTGAGTGTAGATCAGTATTCACATGTGCCCCTATTTCTTGGAACTGGGGACTTCCTGCCTTAGGATGATGTCCTTCATTGCCAGTTGCCTCTGGTGAGGACTTAGAAATAATACCATCTTCTTCCTGATCATGTGCTGAACCAGGAGAAGAGGCAACCTCACCAGATGTTCTAATCTCCTCCTCTACACAGGGAGATTGAAATCTGTAATCCCTGTGTTATGGGCTATCAGCCACATTATAATCCTCTCCCTCAACTTTTGAGGTTTATCCAGTGGTAATAGGTTTCTAGGGAGGGGTAGAGGAATGTAGTTGAGTCAGCACTTGTGCAATAACCACAGTTGGGCTTGTAGGGGTGGCTTCAGTGGGAGATAGATATGAAGAAGATTGCACCTAGGGTGAATGGTGCTCTTCAAT
Organism: Flaveria trinervia; assembly: GCA_025506515.1. Lineage (NCBI taxonomy): Eukaryota > Viridiplantae > Streptophyta > Magnoliopsida > Asterales > Asteraceae > Flaveria > Flaveria trinervia. The sequence continues at coordinate 81,424,142 of CM046445.1, read as the reverse complement.
GGCAATCCTCTCAAGAGAGAGAGATTCCAATAATGTGGTTTACCCATTTTTGGTTGCATCAGGATCCTGTTGAGAGGATACCTGAGCGGTTTCTGATGGTAGAGTCTTGGAAACTACAGGGGGATTACTACCCATAGTTTCATCCTGCCTTTGTGTTGCAGGGGCATCATCAGGGGACTCAACTCCCTGAGTAACCTTTTTGGTTTGTTTGGAATGAGGTTTGGAGGGGACTTTGGATCTGGAGGATGAGGCTGTGGGTACCTTCTGCTTGGGTTTTAGCAGTTTGGCAGCCTCTTTGAGGTGTGGGTCAGAGTTGTGCCTGGAGTATACCTCTGGCAAAACTACCACAGTAGGGACTCCAAGGCTAACAGGGCCATCCGATTGTAACTGATTCATGATTATGGCCATAAGAAACCTTGGATACAATAGCCATCTGTTAGCTACAGGTTTCATTGCCAGATCTTTTATTTCTAAAAATATAATTTCAGAAAAATTTAAGCTTTGGCATTCAAGAAAAGAATACAATACCTGCTACCACCTGGATGACATTTGATCCCATGAAGAGGTTTTGGGGGCAAGGCAAACATTGATCATGTGTAAGATTAGGCGTTCAGCATCATGGAAGTGCTTCTTCAGAGTGGTTGTAGCACTTAGGTTGCCCTCATATCCATAATTGATGAATGAGAGATCAATGGTGCCCTTCGGGTATTTGGTGACAAAGGTAGCATCATTCAGATCAAGCGTTTGGCGAATGATAGCAGGAGTGACTACCACCTTCTTCTGGTTTACAAATGACTGGAGAGTGATCGCGACATCATTCTCACCAGTATGGATGGTGACATTTGTCCAGAATTGACGAAGAGTGTCTGGATAGATGGTTGGATTCAGAAGAAAAGCAGTTCGATACGGGGAATCAACCATCAGATCAATAGCATCATCAAACTTAGTCCAAAAGGCCGATTTTGTGAAGTAGGCAACACAGTTGTGTCGTGGTTTGATTTGCATGGTCGCCATTAATGGAAGATGAACGTTCGGAAATTGATTTATGAAAAGTTTGAAGTTAGGGTTAGGTATTTATAGGTTATGAAACGACTGAAAGAAAACAGCTAAAAGTTTTGGTTTTAGTTATCAGTTATTAGAAAACAACTGAAGACATGGTTTTAACTTTCAGATGTTGTAAACAACTGAAGAGTTGGTGTTTGTCATCAGTAATTGAAAATTAATGAAGACTTGGTTTTGGCTTCAGTTGTTTTGAAATGAAACAGCAGTTGTTTGAAACAATTGAAGAATAAAATTACTCACAGTTGTTGTCGTCAATTCACATATCTCAGTTGTTTCATTTGACCATAACACTTACTCAGCAGATTATCTGATTTTTCAGATGTGTCATTGGTCATTAGTACTTATCTATTAGAACAGACTTCAGTAGTGGTAACCACATCAGTACTTTGCAACAAGTAAAGTACTTCAGTACTTTTAAGTAATTTAGTCTTCAGTAGTTATGAAAACTGCTGAAGATAAAATAACTTCAGTACTTATTTTTGACAGCTGTATACTGATGCTCATCAGTACTTGTGAGCTGAGATCATCAGTAGTTGTCAAATCATTCAAGCTGCAGCATACCAAGCCTTAGCACTAGATTTTGGAAAGTTGCACTGTCCAAAGGCTTAGTAAATATATCTGCAAGCTTATCAGCACTAGGAACAAACTTTGGATCAATCAGACCTTTTTCATAACCATCCCTGATAAAATGATTTCTGATCTTAATATGTTTGGTCCTAGAATACTGGACAGGATTCTTAACAATACAAAGAGCTGAAGCACTGTCCATCAATAAAGAAGTCTTAGTCTCTGTAATGTCATAATCCAGTAATTGATTCTGAAGCCAGAGTACCTGAGATGTACAACTTGCAGTAGCAATGTACTCTGCTTCAGTAGTGGATGTAGCACCAGAGGTTTGTTTCTTACTCTGCCAAGAAACTAAACAGTTTCCTAGAAATTGGCATCCACCAGAGGTTGATTTTCTGGTTAATTTACACCCTGCATAGTCACTATCAGAGAAAGCAACTAATTTGCAAGAGTGCCTAGTGGAATACCAAAGTCCTAGAGATTGAGTTCCTTGCAAATATCTATAGATCCTTTTGACTGCAATCATATGGGATACTTTAGGTGTAGCCTGAAATCTAGCACATACACAAGTTGCAAACATAATGTCTGGTCTTGAAGCTGTAGGTACATCAAGGAACCAATCATACATCTGTAAAGAGTTTCATCAACTGCTTTACCTTTCTGATCAGCATCCAGTTGTGTGGTGCTGCACATGGGAGTAGAACAGGGCTTACAGTTTTGTAAATCAAACTTTGTCAATAAATCCTTTGTATATTTTGACTGATGAATGAAAGTTCCATTAGCCTTTTGTTTGATTTGCAACCCCAGAAAGAACTGTAATTCTCCCATGGCACTCATTTCAAACTTGTGTTGCATCAACTTAGTAAAGGCATCACACAACTGTGGATCAGAGGATGCAAAAATAATATCATCTACATAAATTTGAACAAGGAGCTTATGCATGCCTACTTTCTTAATGAACAAGGTTTTATCTATGGAGCCTCTAGTGAAATTATTTTGAAGAAGAAAGTTAGAAAGTGTTTCATACCAGGCTCTGGGTGCTTGTTTTAGCCCATAAAGAGCCTTATCAAGCTTATATACCTAATCTGGATTTTTATGATCTTCAAAACCTGGTGGTTGGCACACATAAACTTCTTCTTTTATTTTGCCATATAAGAATGCACTTTTGACATCCATTTGAAAAACTTTGAGATTATGAAAAGAAGCATAAGCTAAAAACAATCTAATTGCCTGCAGTCTGGCTACAGGGGCAAAGGTTTCATCATAATCAATACTTCTTCTTGTGAAAACCCCTGTACAACCAGTCTGGCCTTGTTCTTGACAATTTGGCCTTTTTCATCAGTTTTATTCCTAAACACCCATTTAGTGCCTATTGCACACTTACCTTGGGGTAGAGGAACCAGTTTCCACACTTGCTGCTTTTGAAACTGAAGAAGCTCAAGTTGCATAGCTTCAACCCATCCATTGTCTCTTAATGCAACATGATAGTTCTTTGGCTCTTGCTGACTGATGAAGAGAGCATAGAAGCAAAAGTTGGAAAATTGACTTCTAGTTGAAAGACCAACATTGATGTCACCAATGATCTGCGACATGGGGTGATTCTTCAGTTCTTGATACTCAATAAGATCTGTGCAAGTGTTTGTAGGTGATTCAGCAGCAACAGATGGTGATCCAGAATCTTGAAACCTAGAATGGGATGACAATTCAAATGAAGTAAAGGATTCAGAGATCTCATCAGCATTTGTTGTGGATGGAACTGCTGAAGCTACAAGAACATCAAGTTTAGTAGACTCAGGCAGTTGATCACTAAAACTTGCATTTATACCAACAGATGGATAACAAGTGGCAGGAGATGATGGATTCACAGAACCTGCAACAGTTGGAGACTGATAAGGAACATATTGTAGTATGTCCAGATCAAATAACTCCACAGGGTTTTGTGGGATTTTCTCCTTTGGAGATTCATTAAACTTTACATGCAAGGTTTCTTCTACAATCTTTGTTTAGCAATTAAAAACTCTGTATGCCTTGCAAGTAGATGAATACCCAACAAAGTACCCTGCATCCACCTTTGATTCAAACTTCTGAAGTGGATCCTTGTGTTGAGAATATAATAAGGACACCCAAATGCTCTAAAGAAGGAAATCAGAGGAGCCAAATGATGTAACACTTCATAAGGAGTCTTCATCAACCTTTGATTTACCAATACTCTATTTTGCACATAGCAAGCTGTGTTAACAGCTTCAGCCCAAAAGGTTAGTGACAAACTAGAATCAGCCAACATTGACCTTGTAGCTTCAATAAGGGTCCTGTTCTTTCTCTCCACCACTCCATTTTGTTCAGGAGTTCTTGGAATGCTAAACTGCCTCTTGATTCCCTTAGAGAAATAGAATTCATCATGTGTGTGATTTCTAAATTCTGTGCCATTATCACTCCTCACACACTTGACAGAGAGAGAGTACTGCTTTTCTACATGCAACACAAATTAGATGATAATTTGACCAGCCTCATCTTTTGAATGTAAGAAGAAGGTCCATACAAATCTGGAATAATCATCCACAATTACCAGACAGTATTTTTTCTTTGCCATGCTCATCACTTACTGGACCAAAAAGATCCATATGCAGTAATTGCAAGCAGGCAGTGGACTTTAGTTCTTCTATTGGAAGGAATGATACTTTATGTTTCTTTCCTTTTAAACAAGCAGAGCAATCTTCATCACATTTGAACTCCTTAAATGGCAGACCTCTCACTAAACCATGATGAATCAGCTGGTTCATGTTTCTAAGATTCACATGACCAAGCCTTCTTCTGTGCCAAAGTTCAGATTCCTGAGGAGAGGCATTGGAGAATAGACATGGATGGCCTTTTAGATTAATTTTCTTTGATAAGTCTAAGGCATATACTCTTCCAATCCTGTTGGCCTTCAGGAGAGTATGTTCATCCAATATCTTGTCAATCATACTCAAAACATTGAAAGATAGAATCCGATAGTTCTGACTGGTGAAAAGTGCAACATGCCCTTTATCACACATTTGACTGACACTCAACAAATTGTACTTGAGATTCTCCACATGATTAACATCATCAAACCTTATTTCACCATTTGAAACAAAGCCTTTGCCGATGATGTAACCCTTAGCATCATTACCAAAAGATACAAATCCCTTCTTTCCTTAAGAGTAGTCATGAAGAAGAGATCTGCTCCCATTCATATGCATAGAGCCTCCACTGTCCACATACCAGATGCTTCTATGGCATGTTGAAGAACCCTCCATATATCATAACAACTAGTTAGCTTTTGAGACCCAAACCATTTTGGTTTTGGGTCTGTTCTCATCAACAGATTTTATACTAACTGATTTGTCATGATTAATAGCCTTTGAAGATGGAGATGGTACTGAAAAGGATTCCTTTGATTTTGGCTTAGTTTTCCTTTTCAGTGGTTTAATCACAGGTGCATCTATTTGGTTAACTCTCCCCAACAGATGTTGAAACATGATAACAAGTTGTGTCTCATTGGTTGTTAAAGCCTTCAATTCAGCAGACACATCAGTACTTGTTTTTGAATGGTTCCTGTGACACACCATGGCCTCCTTTTTGAAAGACACGGACTTAGTCTATTGTTTTGATACTCCTTGAGGAATATGTTGAGCTGTTTTATGATAAACCTCTTTATTCTGTTTAGATTTTTGTGAAGACTTTGGTTTATCAGGTTGAGATGTTTGTGGCACAAACTTGGTTTCAAATTCATCTTTTATTTTATTAATTTTCTTTTTAATGATTTTATCTATGTTGAATTTGGAACCCTTTCTGTACCAACATTCATCAGTGAGATGATTAATAGACCACATATTTCACATGGCATTTTCTTCATCTTCTGTTGATCAGCTGCTGAAGAAGATGAAACTACTAAAGGTGTGTTCTTCAGTACTTTCTTCCTCTCAGTACTTATGTGAAGTACTGAAGGATTTTTAACAACTGAAGACTTGTTCTTCAGAGGTTTTCTATCAGTAAATTTGGATTTCCTGATAGACTCTTCAGCATTGTCAAATCATGTTTGGTTTCATTTGGTTTGAAATATTCTTCAGGTGTTGTTACTTGCTCTTCAGTAATTTGAATACCTTGTGAGACAACACCTAAAGTGCTCAGCTTTTCTTTGATCATGTGTTCATCAGTAGTAAGACCATCAGCAGATTGATTAGCTGAGGTACTATTACTAACTTCATCCTCTAATTGTACATTATCACTTGAGGATGAGACACATGATGATGTGGTTTAGGAATTGATTTCACCTTCAGATTTTACTTCTATCTTGGGAGTAAAATCTGTAGGAGGTTCAGTGTGATTATATTCAATCCCAAACATCACATTTGAAGCAGTTTGCTTACTGAGAAGCATTTCAAACCCCTTGCAAGATGTTACCCAGCGTTCACACTCAACTTGAGTAGCTACAAGTGTTTCTTTGAGACTCTTATGATTTTCTAAAATGACCTCTACCTTAGCCTTTTCATCAGTGATTTGGCATTTTAATTTGTAAATCTCATCATCTTTTTCTTTTAAAACAGACTCAAACTCAGCTTTTCTTTTGGAAATTACTTTCTCTAGGTCAAGATTTTGATTAATTAAAGCTACATTTGCTTCTCTAATTGAGACAAAAGCAGCTATGCATGACTCAGAACACAACTTGGCCTTAGCCTCAGAAGATACTTGTGGTACCTGTGATGATAAAGCATTTGAGCATGAACCATCAATAGACTCTAGGGCCATAAGAGCAAGATTTCCAAAAGGATTTTCACCACCATGTTGACCAGCACCAGAAAACACTTGTTCAGAATAACCAGAAAAATCATCTAGTAAACTACTCCAGTCAACAACTCCAGGAGTGAAAAAGCTTTGATGTGATTGAGATTGAGATTAAGATTGTTGACTTGATTGAGATGGTTAAGGCTCAGGTAGGGCATGTGATTGTTGAGCTATGGGTACTGGAACCTGATTGGACTAAGGCATGTAAAAACAGGGATAAGGATATGGCACTTGACCTTGAGGAACAAAGTATGCAGGAGATGATTGATATTGTGAATGATGACCAGAACTTGTAGAATGTTGCCCTTTGTTTTGTGAATTATTGCTTGGAAAGGTCACAAAGGGTGCAGAAGAGTTTGATCCAAATGATCTACACTCTCTTGCAAAATGTCCAAGTCTATGGCACTTATGACACCTCAACTTGCTCTTGTCAAAACCAACTTTGGTTTTTCCAGAGAGACCAGGGAATTTTCTACCTGTCCTTTTGTAAAATTTTTGAGATCTGATATTAACTAATGCCATTTGGCTCAAAATATCCATCTCTTCCAAATCATCATCAGCAATTCCTTTCGAATCATCCATCAAAAAGCATAGATTATCACTATTACATCCTGAATTACTATCAATACCAGCAAAGCATGATCTCCACTGTTTGAAGAGAAATCAATATGCTCATCATAAGAACTTTCTGTTCTATCTCTCTTTCAAATGTTAACAATTTCCCATGAAGTTGAGTGAGAGATAGATTATCTAGATTTGCACTGGAGCGTAGGACAATAGTATATGTGTCCCATCTCTCAGCCAGGGATCTGAGAAATCTGTTGTTCATCTGACTGTTTGTATATTCATGTTTAACCATTTTCAACTCAGATATCAAACAGGAGAATCGCTCAAACTGTTGAGTCAGTGACTCACCCTTTCTATGAGAGAATGTCTCATATTGCTGGGCAAGGATTTCTCTATTGTTTGCTAAGACCTTATCAGTTCCTCCAAATTGTTCTTTCAGAGCAACCTAGAGGTCATGAGCAAATTCATGATGCATAAGTCCAGAATAGATTTCATTACGCAGTGCCATGGCCAGAATTCCATGGGCATTAGCATCAATTTCAAACAGTTTCAGATCTTCATCTAAATATTGCTCTTTCTTTTTCAGAACCATTCCATTGGTTTCCGGATTACTCACCATAGGCTTATATGGTCCATGAACCATAGATTTCCAACAACCTGAACTATTAACAGACAGGTGATGGAGATTCATCGTTGCCATATGTTGTACTCACTCCTAACAAGCATCGGAGGCTTTGTTGAGGAGCCAGTATTGTGAGGATCATTGATTGATGTAGCCATTTTCACCAATTCAAACAAGTTCAATGAGATTTTAATAGATATAACTCAAAAACTCAACAACACAGTTTAAAACAAGAAGAATCTCGAATTAATTCACAGGAAGCAACATAAAAAGAAACTCTATAACCAATTCTTGCAAATTTGCTAATTCGATCAAACTTAGTTATCAAAAGAACAGTTTCAATGATCAATTGTTAAATCGATTAGTGATTAACCTGCTCTGATACCATTTGAAAGGAACGAGATCTAGTTTGATCAAATAGATTAGGATTTGCAGCGGAATAGCACATGAATTAGATGAAATTATAGCAAGAATAATATGAATATTCAATCAAACAGTAACGGTTATAGAGAGAGTTTTCTTCAAAAAGAATGTTTTCATTCATGCACAAGCTTCCCGTACAGGGAAATTAGGTCAACATTCCTTTTATAAGGAATGTGACATCAGCTGACGTCACTTGATAGTGACATCTAACTGATTTATACAAACAACTGAAAGTAAACTAAACTACTGAAGATATCCACAACAACTGAGGACACCATGACTAAAAGCTAAGTATAAGCTAACATTACAACTACTGAAGTTATAACATCTGAAGTGTAAGGACTTCAAATATTTTACATAATATAAAACTACTGATTACAAACTACTAAAATGTAAACCATCACAACTACTGAAGAGAACTACTTCAGCTGTTGTGACAACTTTTGAGAGCTTGATCTTCAGACTTTGTCTTCAGCAGTTGTCTTCAGACTTTGTGTTCAGCAGTTGTCTTCAAACTTTGTCTTTAGCAGTTGTCTTCAGACTTTGTCTTCAGCAGTTGTCTTCAGACTTTGTCTTCAGCTGTTGTAGATCACTTCAGTTGTTTAGATGCCTGTGGGACTAAAGGTGATCTGGCTCATTGGTTCTTTTGGTCCAACAACATACTTCCTGGCTTGAGCCTCAGCTGTGACAAGCTGGGCTTGAGCCTCAATCAATTTGGATATTAAATCCTTTATCCGAGTCTTATAGTTTGTGTGTTTATGTTTTAATAGGGACATAGTTTTCTCTAACTCCTAAATTTTTCTTTGGTAGTCAGATTCAGCCCTTTTAAAGTTAGATTTTATAACATTTAAAGACTCAATATCAGATTTAATCTCCATATTGTAGTCCTGACACAATTTAACCTTAGCAATACAGGCAGGAGTATAGAGATGTTCATATACTTTATTTCATTTGTTCCGGCCATGAGTGCTTGAGCAGGAGTCACATCCTGTACCATGAAGCTCCAGTCAACTTCTTGAGCCATTGCAACTGTTTCAGTTGACTTTTCGGTGGGCTTTGGTGTAAAGGGATGTGTGGAGGCCTGTGGGGTTCCCGGGTTGGACTTGGGAGCCTTGCATTCCCTTGCAAAATGACCAAGTTGGTTACTGTTGTAACATTGGCTTTGGTTTTGTCAAACCCAAATTTGCTGTTGATTGGGTTCTGGGGAAATTGCCTTCCAGTTCTCTTAAAGAACTTTTTTGCTCTGTAGGTTAGAAGAGCCATTTGTTGGACTATGTCCACGTATTCCACGTCATCCGGGCTGAAACACTCTAGATCATCAAAGCAGTATTGATAATCACTTGTGTGTCCACTTCTTGAGACAAAATCACAGTTGTCCTGAAAGGAGCTTTGCTGAGCTTGTTGAGACCTTGGAGTCTCAAGAAATGTGATGTATGGCCCAGAAGAACAAGATGGCTGTTGGGTGTAAGTCAGGTATTGTTGAGGCTGGGAGATTCCTAAGCCTTCAGCACCATTAAGGCGTTGCTAGCAGGAAGACTCAAGGGTCGACTTGTTTGATGACCCCTCTTACTTTCCATTTCCAAACGGTATCCATCAAGGATCCCATAGAGTTCGGTCATGGTGTGTGTATTCAGATTTTCTGTTCTCTTGATAGAGACACAGTAGAATGTTCACTAATTGGGTAATGCACTCATGAACTTTCTAGTAAGGTCTCTGAGTTCATGAGCAATTCCCACAGATTGAAGGGAAGAAATGAGATCCATGTACCTAAAATATTGTTGGCTAAGAGTCACTCCATCAACATGGGTGAAGTTCTCGAAGTGCTGCTTCAGTGAGTCCTTCTTGGAGTCATTTGAGCTTGAGTACATTTGAGCAAGCACATCAAACAGTTCTTTGGCAGACCTACAATGCCCAAACCCTACCATGATAGAGTTTGGAATTGCAGTCATGAGAACAGTCATAGCGTTACTGTCAATGTCAAGCTTCTTCCTGTCGTCATCAGAATAATCTTCAACAGCTTTCTCGATCATGGCACCATTTCCACCAGCTACTTTTGGCTTATACGGGCCATTGACAATGGATTGCCACATTTTTTCTATCTTGATATATGATGAAGCCTTCCATTCTTCTGCTCCAGGACCTGACGTTTTCAGGGGTGATGATGGGTGCTTTGGTCATCGTCCCCATCTCTACTTCAGATTTGTTGAGGGCCATTTTGAGTGAGGTATAAGGAGGAGTGAAAAACAAGTTGATTAGGATGGTAAGATCTCACATTCAAGAGCCTAAAAAGCTCTGATACCAATTGCAGGATCGGGTTTGTCACTTAAACACTAGGATTTCTCTCAAACTCACTTATAGAAACACTCAATTCATATGAAGTAAAGTCTTTCACAAGAGTTGATAATAATATAAAAAGTAGTAAATGAAGACACATAAATAAATTTTCAAGGCACTTGTATATATTACTTCTCAAATCAAGATATTACAAGACTTTTACAAGCATGATACATGAGTTATAATGAGAGACTATATATACTAGATCCTACAGCCGGATATACTTTGATACCAGCTGGAAACCTAAGACTAAAGCATATACTACAATGCTAAAGTTAAGGTGTCTTAGATAAAGTATTATCTAAGATATGGTAGTCATGATGTGTCCATGACTTACCTTTTGTCACCAACTAAAGATGGCAACTGTACTAACATAAAAAGGTAAATAGTGGGTTAAAGTATGGTCAACTGCAGGGCTTTTGAGAAAACACCATGCAGTATCTCAGAGATTTGCAGCGGAGTGTCAGGGAGACCATACTTATGTTCACTGGATAATAGCAGTGTTTTACGAAGGTAAGTTGGCTTTGGAAGAACAAGTTCTTCCGAACCCACTTATACTTCGGAAGAGGCTTCTATACTTCCAAGGCTTGAGGACTTCTGTACTTCGGAAGTTGACTTTAGATCTTTCTTTCTAAGTCTTGAACTTCAGAATTAGGTTCTTTGTCTTGGAAGTTGGAACTTTTCCTTCGAAAGTAAGTTTTACACTGTCTTCGGAAGAGCTACTTTTTCCTTCGGAAGTTCCACACTTAGCTTCGGAAGTCCTTTATTTGTTGTACCAAAATCTTCTAAGTGACTTGGTTTTGGTTGCACCAGCCTTTCTAGATCCAACAAAAAGTTATTACCAAAATAAGAAGGGAGTGGGATCTAGTGAGATAGTTCCTCTACACATAATCTTGTCCATAAGATCTCCTAGGTGTGGAACTTGTCAAAATGAGCTCCCCTTATAGACCCCATGACTAAAAAGGATGAAGAACATATAATAAAATATGGCTCTGAGAAGAGTGAAGAAGAGCATTCGAAGAAGGGTCACTATCTCTCTGAGGAGAGTGAGAGAGTTGGGATGACCAAGTCAAGAAGGAAGAACTTGATCAGGAAGACCAAGAGGAAGCACAAGAAGGATCAAGAGATCAAGGACACCTTTAACTCTAACAAGACTCAAGTTTTTATCTCTGCATGATTTGAGGTGGTTAAGGCTGAAGACACAAACTTCAACTCTAGTACCAGGAGTTCAGGTTCATGTTCAAATCATCCCAACAACATGAAGAAAGCTTTCTAGTTGCGCACTACTGCTACACAAGCTCAACCATCTAGCTCCAAAGGTATTTCTCACCCTAAAAGAATTGCCACATAATCTACAAATATGATGATAAAGAAGGAAAGTGATCAAGTTCAGCTTTGTTCACAAAACAAGACTCTTAGGAAGAATAAAATGGATTGTGTTATTTGTGGGAGTACTTCTCATCTTGCTAAGAATTGCCTTTACAATCCAAAAAGTACTATCCACATAACCAAGAAAGAGACTTCTAAGATTTTGAAGAAGAAGCAAGCTTCGAAAGGAAAATCTTTTCCTTTCAGAAGCACAAAATTGAAGAAGAAAAGTGAGGAATTGCCTTCGGAAAAAAATTTGGTCTCGAAAGAAAGGAATACTTCCGAAGCACCGAAGCCTGCTATAGTGTTAGCAAGATATTCCCAAAGTCCGGTCATTCAAACTTCCGAAGTGTTGAAGGTCAAGTCTAAGCTTCCAAAGGTGGTGTGGAAGACAAAGAAAGACCAAGTTACTGAAAGCTCTCCATCAACATCAACAAAGGATCCTCAAACTATGACAATATGATCTATTACTATTGCATTGTCTTTAACTTCTTTTGATGAGCCTAAGACCAATAAGGCTTAGGTTTCCAAATGTAACTAACCATCTCTTTTGGTGCATGAACAACTCAAGACAAACAAATATGTCTGGATCATTGATAATGGTTGTTCTAGGCACATGACAGGCAATGGGTCATTACTCTAGAATTTTGGGAAAATTGAAGGAGGAGCAGATGCTTTTGGAGGAGGTGTTGGTGGTTAGATAATAGGAACGGGAAGGGTCACAAATGGTAAGCTCATCATTGAGAAGGTGAACTTTGTCAAGGAGCTTGGATACAATCTTTTAAATGTATCTCAATTTTGTGATTAGAATCATGACATGCTCTTTACTAGAGCATGAGTGCATTTCTCTAAGGCCTGGGGTGGTCATTCCTCATGACTATATCCTACTCAAAGCCCTAGAAAAGGGAACATGTACAAGATGGATTTGCAAGAAACATCTCCATCATGGTAAGTTTGATGATTTATATCTAAATCCAATAGTGATGAGTCTTTCCTCTATCATAAAAGAATATGCCATGTAAACTTTAAGAACATGAATAAATTAATTAAGAATGATTTGGTAACTGGAATGCTAAAGAAAGAATATACAAGTGATGATTATTGTGTTGCATGCTTGAAAGGGAAGCAACACAAGGTATCTCACAACCCAAAAGAAAGAAACTCCATTACTACTCCCCTACACTTATTACATATGTGTAAGGATTCATATCAGGCTGATGCAACTCAAAAGATCCAAAGTCTATCCAGCGTGCATGCACAGAAGTACTACATAGAATGCTACGGAAGTTTCACACTATGCCTTAGAAAAATATTCTATGTGTGAAATCTTCTGAAGCTAAGACCAATATCTTCCGAAGCCAAATATGAAGTGTTCTGAAGCTTGAGAGACAAAGTCTTTTGAAGCTAATTTACCAAGATAGATTTCTTCCGAATATCTTTTATTACATGCTTTTTCAAATATAACTTTTACCTAAAGCTGCACCACCTTTCCGCTGCAACTTTGTTTGACTTACCAACTTTTACAAGTTGGTGAAAGGTCCATGCTTTTGGTAAACTATACATTGAGGTAGTAAGTTTTTTACTTTCTACTTTATGTACTTTTATACTTTTTGTAACACATTATGATGTGAGCTATGGCATGTCATAGTCACTAGTCAAAAGGCAATCTGCCTTTTGATTCCACATTGATTTTGTTGTTGTCTAGATCATGTATCCAGCTAGCCTTCAAAGTATAGCCGACTGTAGGATGTAGTATAAAGTATCTCAGGTCCTTTTGTAGTCTTATATGCTTTTATTCTTTGAAAATACTTGTAAGGAACTTGAGAGCAATATACAACATTCTTGAGTACCAAACACTTGGGTTATTATTATTTTTCTTGTTTTGTTTCTTTATTACTTGTGTTTCTTCATATCAAAGTGTGATTGGTTGCTAGTTCTCCATCTGATTTGCTAAGTGTTCTAACTTAACTCTCCTCATTGTGTTTTGTGTTGTAAGTGACCAACCCTTAAACGGTCTTGCAATTGGTATCAGAGCATTCCAGGTCTTGCAATTAGTATTAGAGCATCCCTAACACATACAAAATACTTAACATTTTAAATGGAAGCTCATACTAAAGATGATATGGAAAATGGAACCATGACAATGTCCCCACTAATCACTCCTGAAGACTTTGAGACTTGGTGCCAAAGAATGGAAGGTTTCATCAAGTCACAAGACTCCAGGATATAGGAATCTATTGTCTCAAGACCTTACATACCAAGCACCTCCTCAGCTGCTGGAAGTGGTATGATTCCAAAGGTTGTGGTTGATTACTCTAATGAAGACGGAAAGAGAGTAGAGATTGATTAGAAAGCCATGACAGCCCTTCAGACTCCTTTTCCAAACTCTTTATACAGAGGTTTCAAGAAATGCAAAACAGCTAAGCAATTGTGGGATGCGTTAAACTAATCTATGAGGGTTCTACTAAAGCCAAGGAGAACAAGAAGGACCTCCTGAAGTAGCAGTTTGAAAACTTTGGCTTTAAAACAGGTGAAACCATGACGTAACAACACTTTATGTATGTTAAGATTATGGACACTCTAATGGATGTTGGAGTGACTCTTGAAAACAGGGACATTGTAAGGAATTTTATGTCCTCTCTTCCTAGGAAATGGACACACAACTGTGTTGTTATCAAAAGGACTGAGAACCTTAAGACTCTCACTCTGACTGGTTGTATGGTATTCTCAGTGGATACCAGATGGAGATAAACATGCAAGGTTCATCTGGTAACTCCAGCAATCAAATGAGTTCAGTTATGCACGTGACTAAAAGGGATAGCATAGAATCTCAACATCATCTTATATGCTACCCTAACAACTCACATAAGGGTCCTTTCACAACCTTCCTGGAGACATCAAGAGAAAGCTACACTTAAGGAAACCAATTCCAAGAGACAAGTTCTTGGCATGCCTTTGTGTATTCTCATGAAAGCTCGGGCAACTTTCTATTCACCCTTGAAGATTTGGACTGTATCCATCCAGATGATCTAGAGTACATGGAAACAGTCTAGAAGATGGCTCTTCTCACTCACAAAGGCAAGAAGTTTTACAAGAGGACAGGAAGTAAGTTCCCAAGCAATACAACCAGTGGAAAGTTTGGGCTGGATAAAAGCAAAGTCAAGTGTTACAACTATAACCAAATGGGCCACTTTGCAAGGGAGTGCAAGGCACCAAGAAAAAATGGTGGCCATTCACAAACCAGATGAAAGTACACTAAGAAAGCCACCCAGAATGAGAAAAAGCACCAAGTTGTAGTTGTTGTTGACGAAGCAGGCTTTGAGTAGGGTTTTTAGGTGGAAGATGCATCTCCAAACCAAGCATTAATGGTTGACCATGATGAAGCAAAGGTATTGGAGCATCTTTGTAAACCTGAATGTATTGCTAAAGTTAATAAATAGAGGTCCTACAACTTAGAGATAAGATTTGATCTTGAGTCCTTGAATATCGTAAAATCTTATTTCAAAAGATCTAAACATGATTATAAATTGAAAATAGAGGAGTTAGAGAAAACCATTTCAGTTCTTAAACATGAACACACCAACTACAGGACTCAGATCAAAGATCTCATAACCAAGTTGACTGAATGCCAGGATGAGCTTGTGATCCACAAATCTAGGGTAGAGAAATGTGTTCTTGAAGAAGAGAAACTCAAGAACATTATATCCTCATTCTTACATGCAAAAGTTTGTTATTAGAATAAGTAGGGACTGGGATCTAGTGAGATAGCTCCTCCACACACAATCTTGTCTATAAGATCTCCCAGGTGTGGAACTTATGAAGATGAGCTTCCTCTGATAGGCCCCTTGACTGAAGATGATGAAGAAGTGATAGTGGAGAATGCCTCTGAGAAGAGTAAAGAAGAGGATTCTAAGAAGGGTCACTATCCTTCTAACAAGAGAAAAGCTGTTAGGATGACCAAGTCAGGGAGAATGAACTTGCTTAGGAAAGCCAAAAGAAAAGCAAAGAAGGCTCAAGATATCAAGGCCACTTTTAACTCTAAGTAGAAACAAGTTTTCATCTCTATAGGATTTGAAGTGGTAAAGACTGAAGACATCAACCTGAATTCTAGTACCAAGAGTTATGGTCTATGCTCTAATCATCCCAGCAACACGAAGAAGGCTGATCAGCTGTGTACCACTACTAGATAGCCTGAAACATCCAGATCCACAGACAATTCTCAACCTAAAAGAACAGTCTCAGTATTTGCGAAAATGAAGGTGGAGAAGGAAAGTGATCAAAGTTAGCCTTGTTCACAAAAGAAGGCTCTTAGGAAGAAGAAACTAGATTGTGTCATGTGTGGAAGTAGCTTTCATCTTGCTAAGGATTGCCTTTACAATGCAAGAGGTACTCTCCATATGATCAAGAAAGAGACTTCTAAGAGTTCCAAGAAGAAACAAGCTTCGGATGGAAAATCTGTTTCCTTTGGAAGCTCCAAAATGAAGATGAAGGCAAGTGAAAATTTTCATTCAAAAAATTTGGTCTTGGAAGAAGGGAATACTTCTGAAGCACTAAAGCCTGCTGTGTTAGGGATCGTGTATTCGAGTGAAATACTAACTGATTAATGTGTACACCGAATCAAATAGTGCGGAATCCTATTTGATTGGCGATCCAATCAGTGAGAACGCATGTAGAAACATTTATGAATTGAATCTAACGTCACGAGTCGATTAGGAATCAATCTACTGCGATCTATGAACTCGGAGTATGATATTAGAGGTCTCTGGACGGCTAGGGTACATCTGGAGTGAAGTGTGTTCAATGCTGTATTTTTCCACGAATTAAATGGTATTTATAGGTTAGGGTTGATTCGGGCGACTGAACCATTAGCATGATTCAGTCGTGCGATTGAGCCATGCGGTTGATCCACTCGCACGACTGAGTGTTCAGTCGTGCGACTGAGTCATTCACATGAAGTTGTTCAGGCGTATGGACCATTTAGGCGCATGGACACTTAGTCGCATGACCATTCGGACGCATGACCACTGTTGGAGCGCATGGTCCATTCGGACGCATGAGAACTTCATCTTACTAAGTTTTAATGTATTCAATGCTGTTACATTATTTATACTAGTTCAAAAAACCACAAACCTATATAATCAATTCAATATGCGTTAAACAACTCATTAATGAAATATTAAACATTATAATCACAACCAAACATTTACATTTCATTAAGTACCCAACTATTACATAAGTGTAAGACATTAAAGACATATTACATTAAGTTCAGAAACTAAGGACACATGTACCTAGAAACTCCCCCTTGAACCTAGTTCCATCTAATGTCTTACCATCTTCATAACCTCTTCATACTTCTTGTACTTCCCTTCTCTTGTGATGCCTGCGTGTATCTCAAAAGCAAAGAAGAGTCATATCACGTTCTGGAATTGTAGAGCTTATACAATATATTGAGAATTCATAGAATAGTGGTCACTTTTATAATGTGTATACATCATCTGCAGACAAGTTTGTGAGCCATATTGGGTCAAACACCCTGATGGTTTCTATTACACCATTCTTGTTCAAGACTATGACTGTCGCTCATGTCCTCCAATCATAGTACCACCATTTGAAGTGTGGAGTGAAGCCCTGTGGCATCTCCCGTAGAGGGATCTTTGACATTGTTCGCGGTGGACTCCACTTCAGCATTATTTTCGGTTTTTCAGTAATAGGATCAACCTCAGACCGTCTCAGATACCTCGTTGGCTGTTGAGGTTTGAAGTTGACCCATCTGGTGTGGTACTCTCTTTTAAGAGCTGCTTCAAACCATCCGGACATCTTGCGTGGATCAGCGTATAGCAATTTTAGCTTCGCTAACTGGTTCAGCTCAAATTCAGGAAGAGTCTTCAGTCGTGTGGGAACCTGAAGTACTCAATCCTTTCTCACGTTTAACTGCATAAATGTTGAGATCTTCAAAATATGCCCATGTGATGATTTTGCCCGACACTTTATGAAGTTTCTTCACTTTGTACAGCTTGGTGTAGACAGTCGACTTTGAAGCAATGTGTTGAGCTCTTATCTCTTCAAAGCATGCAGTCCACTCTACCTTTCTGACATTAACTTCAGCATCCGAGGCTTGGGCCTTATCTTCAGTCTTGTCAGACTCTTCTTCCATTCTATCTAGAGTTTCAAAAGTTTCACTGACAAGGTTGTCGCCCAGATTGGAAACGACATTACCATCAATGCCAATGTACTCTGGATAGTGTTGGTCTATGACATCTTCTATCTCGGTCTCATCAACATCGTTGAGCTCATCATCACTTTCAACTTGACTATTGGAGCATCCTTGACAATCTAATCAAGATTTAGCTTGAACATTTTAGCAATTTGCTCGTCAGTGAGATTGTGAATGATCTCACCTTCTCAGGAGTGTACATCACCAATCTCCTAACTATTCCCGGCAGACCAAGAATCATCATGAGCTGAGTCTTGATCTGTTGGAGGGGAGCAACATCATGTTCATCCCTCTGAAAATTTGGATCCACTTGATTTAGACATGTAACATAACAATCATTAGTTAATAATTAAGACAAAAATATCAACATTAAATATACACATTCAATACATTAATGTGATACAAGATTCAAATACATATGATTTAAATAACAAAAACAGCTAAGTATTACTCTTGTCTTGGATCATATGCTCCTCTACTGACGGGGCTGAAGAGGAGGCACATTGGTCTTGAGTCCTTTTGCTCCTCCTTTCACCTGCAGATGTGGCACCCGCAGCAGATGCATCCTCATCATCATCATCAACATCATCATCAGCATCATCACCAGCATCAGTATCATCTCCTTGGTCATCACCATTATCATCATCATCATCATTGTCATCATCATCACCATCGTCTCCATCTCCCTCTTTAATCTTTAATGGCTACTCTTTAGATCTTTTGAGCCTCATCATGATGGTCTTGTTGGTAGTCTCCAACTCCTCTATCCTTTTGGCTGATTGGTCATGTTGCTCCTGGAGTCGAGTCCCCTCTGTGCTCTATGCAGCAAGCTGTTGGGCCTGCTGCTCAATCAGCTGAGCCTGCTGAGATTGTGCAGTAGTAAGATCTACAAGCTAATGAATCTGGGCAGTCTTCTCGTCGTCGACTGCCAACAACTTTAGCACCATTCGGTTAAGTGTCGATAGCTGTTCCTCTACCCCACTAGGTGGTAGAGAGGATCCAAATGGATAGGAAGGGTGAGATGATGGTCCTGCATGATGGCTAGTGGTGGTGGTGGTGGTGGCAGTAGTAAAGATTGGGGGTGGTAGAGATGAAGGTGGTGGTGGGATGGTGAAGATTGGGGTGGTATAGATGAAGGTGGTGGTGGAGTGGTGAGGATTGGGGGTGGTATAGATGAAGTAGGTGCTGTGGTGGATGGGATGGTAGTAGTGGGTGGAGTACTGGAATAGGTGGTAGTAGTGGTGGTGGTTATGAAGATCATCCTCTTCTTTTTCTTCTTCAACCCATGGGGCTGAGCCATCCTTTTCTTCCTCGATCCCCTCGAGGTGGATGCTCCCCCTAGAACACTGTTGGACTGATCAGGACCATAAGTAGGATCAGTGTCAGCCTCCCCAGATTCGCCAGGGCGTCCACCAACCTCCCGAATACCTCGGTCGGTGGCAACCATCTGGCTCCCCACAGTGTGGGTTAGGGGCTCCTCATTAGTATCCTCCTCCTCATCAGGATGAAAGTGTTGATGGAACCCTGCAGCCTCTGCTCCACCATGGGTGGATGATGGAGATGCTATATCAGCAGCGGGGGCACTCGGTTGAGTGGGCCCAACATTTCCACCATCACTGCTGTCGTCGTCATCGGAGTCATCCTCCGGGAGCTCTAACTGCTCAACATCCGAATCACTGCCTACATGACGCCATTTACGCCTCCCTAGGGCCACATAGTCCACCTTGGCCAGATGGCCTACAAGACTCTTTACCGGGGGCTTGACTTGTTTTCCCCGGTAAACCTTCATACGACCAAGCGTCGTATCATCCATAATCTCTAATGCCACAGCATCGTGGCTCTCCTTTGGCAGCGAGGGCAGCTTCTCGTCAATGATCATCTGTAAGAACCTAGGGTACATGCAGAAAGCCTCTTTGCCCTTCGCATCCAAGTTCTCTATGAGGTAAGAGAAGATCATGCTAGAAAAACTGAATGGGTGGTTCAGAACCATTGCCACATAGGCATTCTGAATCTAGTCTGACAGGTCATCGAACCCACCCCTTCGCGATGCCAGGCACTTGAGGATCACGTGTGCCAAGTACTTGTACTGGGGACACAGGTTGCTCTTGTTGAGCACCCCTGCGTTGATATCCCTAGCATACTTCATCCTCATGAAGCACCCTCTCACCGTCAGTGGGTGAAGTCTGGTGGGGTGGTCTGTATCATCTCCCAAACCAAGTACACGCTAAATGTCTTCAACCATGATCTCTATGTCCAATCCAAAGATAGAACTCCTTATGCAGTACGGCTCACGAGAGCGGTCAACCGACGCATTTTCCCAGAAGGCCTGTTGTATAGACCTATAAGGGGTGCATGGTGTAGATATCTCCTTGTGGATCCTTGATCTCTTGAGGAAAGTGATGATCCCTGAATACTCGGCACCATTCCAAGTTGTGGAGTCTAAGTGAGCACAGATGTTGTGCTTGGGGTTGATGGACCACTTCTCTGCCATCAAATTATAACACAAAACACATACATATTAGCTTACCACACGACACAAATTAATTCTAATTAACTTGGTTGAATTCATTCTCGTTCATTCATGCGATTGAACCATGCGACTGTGTTTAGTCAGTTAACTTGGCATGCGACTGTATTCATTCGGGTGACTAAGGAGGAGACTGAGTTCAATCGGTCGACTGAGCTTGCGATTGGTTCAGTCGACCGACTGGGCCCATTCGTATGGTCCATTCGGCCGATTGAGCCATTCGACTAGCTCAATCGTGCGATTGGAGTTCATCCTGGCGACCAGTCGCATGCCCCACTGTTTGGTCACTGAGATTCAACTAATTCTTGAAATAAAACTTCGTGTAATGGTTCTTTAGACTCGCAATGACTTAACTAATAACCTACTAACTTTAATTTCAACATTTTACTCAGTTTAGTTAGGTTCTTAGTCCATTAAATGGTCTGGTTCTTGTTTGGTCCATTTTCTTGATTTTAGAGTCCAATCGATGGATTTTTTGGCATGTGTACACTGCATTTTACCTGTATAATCAACCACAATCGTCAAAATATCAATAGGAGTCAAAAATTTTGATCTAAAGAAATTTGGGCAGGGTAACGGTAGTCTGTGCCAAATTAGGGCGATTAGGGGGTGATGAGTCAAATGCAATCGACTGTGGCCCTATATATACTAAATCTGATTTCAATCGGCCGACTGGACCCATTCACTCAGTTCATTCGGGCGAATGGACCTCAGTCATGCGATTCGCTCAGTCGAACACATTCAGTTGGCCGACTGGATTTCAGTCGGGCGACTGACTCATTCGCACACACTCATCCGGCCGAATGGCTCATTCTGATAAGCCATTCGGTTGAATGGTCTATACTTGTGTCCATTCGCCTGTTTAGTGCATGAGTATGGTTCAATCGTACGGTTGGACCATACTCATGGTCCAGTCGTGCGACTGGAACATATTCATGATTTTGACTTTATGACCAATTTTCACTTAAACCCCTTTAAAACTTTTGATTTAACATTATGAACATTTGATCATCTCATACATAATCATTTTAACTTGAAAAAATTTTGACCACCTTTGACGTGATCCTTTTAACCAATTTGTCACCTCAGACGTGACTGATTTTACCGTTGAAAAGTACGTGTGGTCACCTTAGACGTGACCCTTTTAGGTGATTACCTCCCTTACTAAGCTCCATGACATAGTCCAATATTAAACAAAATGAATTGACTAAATTGAAATACAATAAAAGACTTAAACCGAAATACAAAACTAAACTTGTTTTTGACTTTTTGTGTGAGGTGTAAGTCCTAAGATAGAAATCTAATGGATTTGGTTCCGGAATAGGAAGCTTCAATTACTTTTGACCATAAGTGGGCCAATTCAAATTGGAATCATACAGGCAAGTCAAATCATTTGGGACATGTTATCAACACCTTTTGATGCTTAATTCTTGTTTTTCATCTTGAGTCGTTAGCAAGTTTAGGAAATCATACTAGTACTAATAGATCCCACCTTGATTTGGACTTTCAAGAATTGTAGCCATGATGATTGTGAGTATATTCGTCCTAACTGGTCCTCTTAAATCCATACACAGACTTTTGACACAAATTGGTGATAGTTTAGGGTTTGATTATTTCAACAAGCATTTGTGCATCCCACACTTATATGGTAATCAACCTTTCTCAGGAGATTTTGAGCGGTCTCAGGGTAATTTTCAAGAAGAAACTATTCTTAGAACTTTCAGAGAGAAGCCAAGCCTCATGTCAGTGCCACCGCATAGTAGAGAGGCGGCAAACAACAATGAAGTCTAGAATATATAGGTTATGCTTATCCTTAGGTCAGTGCCACCGCACAGCAGAGAGGCACATAACCTATCTTCTTCTTTGAGCATTTTTTATCTTTTCGCATAGTTCTCACCAACAACATAAGTTATTAGTTTGATTGCTTTTGCTCATATTTTGGTCTTACGCACACATTTGTGGCGTTTAATCAGCTCGTCACCCCTTATTGGAATTTGTTGATTGTGTTAACCAGGGATAAGATGTTAACCCACAGCTTGTTGAACAACTTAGTTTGATCTTGAAATCACCAATAAGGTCTAATCGTCTATTGTGTTGAATCTACCGACACATCATCTTGGGTCTAACAACCTCTTGGCCTACTTTCTTTGTGTTACCTTAGTAGTAGCTAGTTTTACTATCATCTTTCCTTTTATATTGCTTAGACTACACAGACTTATACTTTGAACTTCGCATCTTATTTTATTTAATATGTTAAAGTCCCAAGTGATTTGTACTTATGTACCATCATTTTCCAAAGTTATTGAATCGGTATCACAGATACGATCTACTTTCTATCAGCCAGCCTCTCCTTCTCCCTCGTTTTTTTTTATTTTTTTATTTTTTTATTTTTTTTGTTGTTTTTTTTGTTGTTTTTTTGTTAATGTTACTAACTGACCTATTCTCCCCCTAAAATTCTAAAACCGTAATCGATTTATGCTTTTTAGGATTTTAATAGGCGACCGAAAAACATTAATGTAACTAAACAGATTAAACAAAGAAATAAAGAAAAAAATTAAAAAGCACAACACTCATCAGACTACACATGATCATCATCGGGAATTACATCACTTTTCTTTTTAATGTCGTTGACCTCTAACAGATATAGAAAACATGGTTTATCAAAAGCCTTTGTATAGAGGTCAGCGCGTTGAAAATCAGTATTTATTTTAATCACATCGATTAAGTTCTTTTCAAAGCAGTCACGTATAAAGTGATATTTTATACGAGGTGTTTGGTCTTAGGATCTTAGATCGGATTTTTAGTTACTGAAATCACAGCAGTGTTATCAACAAAAATAAGAATAGAAGAGAACTTCAAACCGTAGTCTTACATTTGCTGTTGAAACCAAATGATTTGTGAACTGCAACTTGCAGCATTAACGTATTCGGCTTCACAGGTTGACAAAGCAACCAAGGTCTGCTTCTTACACTGTCATGTCACTAATCTCCTCCCAAAGAATTGACATCTCGTTCATGTAGAATTGTTCATCTTGCAGCCACCGTAATCCGAGTCACTATATGCTGTCAGCTCAAAGTCATCGTCAGGAGGATACCACAACCCAAGTGTTGGAGTACCCTTCAAATAACGAAAGATCCTTTTGACCCTTATCAGATGGTAAACTTTTGGTTTTGCCTAATATCTTGAACATAAGCACGTTGCGTACATGATATTAGGTCTTGAGCAGTGAGGTACATGAGAGATCCAATCATACCTCGGTACATAGTGGCATCGACCAGATCACCATTCTCGTCGGGTGCTACATCATGGTTTGTAGCAAGTGGAATCCTAGCTGCAAAAGCATTCTCCATGTCAAACCGACTAAGGATATCTCCTATATAATTGGTCTGATGTAGGAAAATCCCTTTTGGTGTCTGATTTACTTGTAACCTGAGAAAGAATTTCATCTCTCCCATGGCACGCATCTCAAACTCATCTTTCATTACTGCTTCAAACTCTTTACATAGATCTTCATTCTTTGAACCGAAGATTATGTCATCGACATAGATTTGAACAAGCAGTAAATCTCCATCCTTTTTTTTATGAACAGTGTATAGTCAATGGCACCTCTACGAAAACCGTGTTTCACAAGGTGAATCGAGAGTTTCTCATACCAGGCTCTAGGAGCTTGATGAAGCCCATATAGAGCCTTGTTGAGTTTGTAAACTCTGTCCCGATGATATGGATCCTCAAATCCCTTGGGTTGATTGACGTACACTGTCTCTTTGATTTCACCATAAAGGAAAGCACTCTTCACATCAAGGTGATAAACTTTAATCTTCATATAAGATGCATAGGCAAGGAAGATGCGGATTGCTTCCATTCTTGCCACGGGTGCAAACACATTATTGTAGTCAATTCCCTCAACTTGTCTAAATCCTCGGACAACAAGTCGAGCCTTATTTCTGATGATCATGCCTTGATCATCTTTCTTGAATTTCAAGACCCATTTGGTGCCAATTACCTTAGCACCTATAGGTCTATCCACCAAAGTCCATACACCCAACTTCTTGAACTGAAGAAGTTCTTCTTGCATGGCACTCACCTATGCCTCATCATTTACGGCTTCACTAACATACTTTGGCTCAAACTGAGAGACAAAGCAATGATATGCACCATTGTGAAGGTATCCCGTTTCCATTACCGAGGCATAGTCAGCTGAGTATAGCTGATTTCTGGTCTGAACTCCTAACCTCACATCTCTAATGACATTGTCCAAAGGATGTTAGACATTTAGGCGTGATCCAAGAGTTGTTGGAACAACTACCTCAGAATCAAGATTATGAACATTTGGTTCAGTATCTGAGGTAGTAGGAGTCTGAGGTCCTGAAGACGTAGAGGCATCACTGTTAGATGCTTGTGGACTTGCAAGAATATGAACCTGTTCCTCCTGGTTGTTCTGATCAGTCTCCACGGCTTCTTCATCAGAGGAGGAGTCACTATCATAAAGTGCTCCCCCTGAGGTGTTAGACAAGCTACCTTGTGAACCAGATGATGTTGAATCTGGAGCCGATGGGTTCAAGACATCATACATCATCTTGGTTAACAACTCGTCATCAGAAGTGGTGAGTGGGATGTTGAAGGATTTAAAGAATCCATCATAGTCGAAAAAGAAGGCAGGTACTTTTCGTGCAGGTGGTGTGGTGTATCTCTGAACATCTATGTTACACCACACTTCTACTTGACCTGTTGAGTTGTTGTAAACTCCCTTGTTCAGTATGTTGTATCCTAGAAATATACCTTCATCAGCCTTCTCGCTGAATTTTTCCTTCTGAGTCTTCTTCAGTCGGGTGCACGGGGCGCCAAATAGCTCGATATACTATAGATTTGGTTTAGGTCGCTTTAGTAACTCATAACATGTATTGCCATGGCGTTTAACTATCAGAACTCGATTCAATGTGTAACATGAATTTGCAACTGCATCGTTCCAGAATTGGATAGGCAGTTTCGAGTCTGCTAGCATAGTCTGTGTTGTCTCTATCAAGCTGCAATTCTTCCGTTCAGCAACACCGTTCATCTGAGGAGTGTAGGCAGAGGTGAACTGATGCACAATTCCCTTCTCCTTGCAGTAAGCCTCCATACACTGATTCTTGAATTCGGTTCGGTTGCCTAAGCGCACTTGACGTACCTTAAGCTTGTATAGAGACTCCAGAGTAGTTACTAACTCTTTGAATGACTCAAGTGTTTCTAATTTGGATTTCAGAATCATCACCCAAGTGAATCTTGAGTAGTCATTAGTAACTACATAGCAGTACAAGTCGCCTACAATGCTTCTTGTACGGACTGGACCAAACAGATCCATGTGAAGAAGGTCAAGAGGAGGTTCGACAGAGTGAACTTTCTTTTCCTTACGAGATTTCTTCGTCTGTTTGCCGTTCTTACACGCAACACAGAAATCCGGAAGTTGGAAGTTTTTGACGTTAACTCCTCTCACTAGATCATTCTAGATCAAGTGATTCATCTTTCGTGGATTAATGTGTCCCGTTCTCCTATGCCAGGAGATGGATTCCTTGTTAGTAGTTTTTGACAAGAAGCACTGAACTTCATGATCCGTTATGGAGGCCTTAGATAGATGCAAGACATAAAGATCCTTATATCTTGATACAGACATTAATACTTGATCCTCCGGGATGACGTAGTCCTTTTTCAGGACATAGCACTTCTTGTTGTCAAACACTACCTTAAAGTCTTTATCGCAAATTTGAGAAACATAAAGCAAGTTATTCTGAAGTTGTTGAACGTAGTTTACCTTGTCAAACTTCACTTTCTGATTACCAACTTCCCTTGAGCTGTGATGTACCCACCTTTGTTTCCAGCAAACGAAACATGACCTCCTTTTATCTGTTTGACGTTTGATAAGAGATCCCTGTTTCCTTTCATGTGCTTGGATGCTCCGCTGTCTATGATCCACGTGTTGGTTTCAGCACTATATCGAACACCCTGCACATTCAATTTGAAAGCATTAGTTCAGGTTAGGAACCCAAGCCTTCACTAGCTTGGGTTTCCCAGAGACATCACGCATCATAAATGTTACCCATTGACCGTTTGAGCATAAGGGAAGCTCAAATGTCTGTTTGTTCTCATTTTCAGATACTGAGGAGGATTTTTCCTTCCATAAGCCAGATTTGTGTAAGACATGTTTATGATAAACAAATGACTGGCTAATAGGTGGAACTTTGTGTTCCCTATCTCTTTTAAGAGGCGTCACTAAGTTCCTCTTCAAAGAGCTAGGTTTTGGTTCAGAAAGTTCAACTTTCTTCCTCAGTGTCTGATAATAAGGACAATGAGACGCAATGTGTCCGTACTCTCCACAATTGTAGCAGGATCTGCTTTCAACTTTACGATTTATTTGTTTTTGTGGAGATGTAGGTGACATACGAGTGACCTTATCCTGTTTGGACTTAGACACTTCTTGGTTAGATGTGTAGTCTGGTTTTACAAATTTAATTGCTTTAACTTGTTTACATCTTTTACATTTTGTTTTCCTGGACTTTGACATGATTCACATGATTTTTTAACATTACTGTTCCTTTTAGGTTCAGATTTGACTTTGTTTGAACCAGACTTAATATTAACTTTTTCAAACTCTTTTTCCAGGTTGACGCAAGGCATTTTGCCTTTTGACTTTGAAGTGGCCTCCTTTTGTTTAGTGCTAGATTTAGTTCATTTACTTGTGGAATCTGGGACACTAACAAGAGGAGTGGACACCACATGATCTTTGATTAGAATATTATTGATTGGTTTACATTTTGCATTCATCAAGATCTCATGTGGTGGTGGAACCACTTTATAGCCCAATCCCTCCCTGTTGTTTCTTTCTCTCACTAAGTTTTGGACTATGTGTGAAGAGCTAGTCCAACGATGCAGTTTTTGTTTTAGGGAATTAACTTCTACTTCTGAAACTGCTTTTTGCTTCTTAGTGTCCTCTAGGGAGTTAAGATAGTACCTAATGTCATTAGCTTGGTTAAAGGCTACAACTTCTATTTCCCTAAGCTGTTTGTTCAAAAGGTCTATCTTATCTTTATAACTATGCTCATTTTGTTTTAAAACTCTGTTAGCTTCAGTGCATAGTTCTAGGTCCTTTACTAAGTTATCATTATGATCTAACAACCTAGCAAATTTAGAATAAATGCTTTCCCTAAATTTATTATAGTCAGAACAAGCATGATTAGAAAAGAGTTGGATAGTGGTACTCACCTGAGCAGTTTCTGAAGAATCAGCCATCAACGCAGAATCTAATGCTTCTGTAGCTGGTGATTATAATGTTGTCGTAGTACTCCTTTCTTCAGGCAGGTAGGTGACCACTGGTGCAGTTTCTTTAGAGTTGGACATCACAATCTCTACTGCTATGTCTCCTTCACTAGCAAAATCATCATCTATATCTTCAACACTAGCGATATTTGATTCTTCCGGTGAGACAAACCGAAAGCTCCAGTCCTGTCCTTCATCCTCCTTAGCAGTCAAGGCTTTAGGATCCTTGCTTGATAAAGTAGGAGTGCTAGTGGGTTTCTCTTGACGATTGAAGGTGGAGAAAGGATTCCCATTTCCAGTCTTCTTTGGCTTCACGCACTCCCGTTTGAAGTGCCTTTTCTCACTACAGTTGAAACAGGTCACCTCTGACTTATCGAAGCCAAAGTTTGTGTCCTTAGTTGCAACCAAGTTCTGTCCGGACAGCACTCGCTAAGGCCCACATAATATCCATCCGTTCTAACTCCGTCTCGTCCACCTGCTCGTAGTCCTCATCAGCCAGATGACAGTTCCCAATCTTTCCAGCAATTAGTCCATCAAAAGAGTGGACTACTGCAACTAAAAGATCCATGTTCTCTTTAGCCACCTCAACTGTCACATTTCCGAAGTTTTCGGTCTTCAGCTTTGCTGCATTGGCTTCGGGTATCATATGTTGGGTAACAGATGACCCTGACGTTTCCATCCACAAAGTAGATGCTTGAGCAGGACCAGCTGAGCTTGACACAAAGGCAATCTACAGTGGTGCTCCAGATGTCTTTGCCTGAGGAGTCGCGTTATAGAGCGCAGGATTCTGATCATAATTAGACTTTTGGGCTCTATACTTCATCCTTAGCTCTTCCTCTCTCAGTTTTAGAATGAAATCATCGATATCTAACTTCGTTAACATACCATTCTATCTGAGATTTGAAATAAAGGAAGCCCATTTCTCCAATAGTCCATCAGCAAAGTTGGACACTTTATCTTCCATCGACGTCATTACCCCATAAGTGTGCATCTGACTCATCAAGTGATAGAATCTGTCGATTATGTCATCCAGGCTTTCCTTAACCATTGAAGAGAAGTTGTCAAACTCCTTCTTCAAAGCCTTAGCCTTTATGGCCTTGAGTGATGCATTCCCGTCATACCTCTTTTCCAATGCATCCCATAATTTCTTTGCTTGTGTATACTCCGAGTATTGATGGAAGATATCCTTCGGAATAGACTGTGTAAGCAAAGCATATACTTTCTTTTCAGCATTGTGTTTTGCCTTTTGTCCATTAGTCATGCCACTTAGTGTAAGTTTGACACCATCAGCTCCGATTGGCATGTTGTACCCCATCTCTATAGCTTCCCACAGATTAGTATCTACTCCATTTAAGTAAATTTCAAAACGTTGCTTCCACTATGGGTATTCGTCCAACGTGATAAGCTTTGGGGGTTTATTATGATTCCCCACTTCGTTCTCTAGTAGCAGTAGGTTCTGTATATGTGAGTCTCTTCTACTGTAAAGGCTGAATATTAGTCCTTCATTTCACTTAACTTTAATTTTAAAACTAACTGTTTTATGTGTGCGAATGAAGGTAGGTGATTGGACTATTCGGGCGATTGAACTATGCGGATGGTTCAATCATGCGACTGAGCTAATGCGGATGAGTCAGTCGGCCGAATGAACTAATGCGGCTGAACAGTCCGAATAGTGTTCTTAGTCGTACGAGTAGGAGTACGAATGAGTCCAATCATGTATATGGGGTATACGAATGAGTTCAATCATGCGATTGAGTCAATCGTGCGACTGAGGCAGCTGGAATTAGAAATTTTCTAGGTTTAACGTGGTTTGGCCGCAAAAACTCAAATTTTCACTAATCCTAATGGCCGTATGCCGTAAAAACTAAATTTTATGACCAGGAGACGTCTAAGACACCGTTTGACACAAAAAGATTGCGTTTTTAGTGAAAAAACACAATTTTTGTATGAAAAACGATTGAATCACACGTAATCAAGAGCCAAAGCTCTAATACCACTTGTTAGGGATCGTGTATTCGAACGAAATACTAACTGATTAATGTGTATACCGAATCAAATAGTGCGGAATCCTTTTTGATTGGTGATCCAATCAGTGAGAACGCACGTAGAAACAATTATGTATTGAATCTAACGTTAAGAATTTATTAGGAATCAATCTACTGCGATCTATGAACTTGGAGTATGATCTTTGAGGTCTCTGGAAGGCTAGGGTATGTCTGGATTCGAAGTGTGTTCAATGCTGTATTTGTCCACGAATTAAGTGGTATTTATAGGTTAGGGTTGCTCATTCGAGCGACTGAACCATTAGCATGATTCAATCGTGTGATTTAGCCATCCGGTTGATCCATTCGCACGACTGAGTGTTCAGTCGTGCGACTGAGTCATTCGCATGAAGTTGTTTAGGCGTATGGACCATTTAGGCGCATGGACACTTACTCGCATGGTCATTCGGATGCATGACCACTGTTGGGGTGCATGAGAACTTCATATTACTAAGTTTGAATGTATTCAATGTTATTACATTATTTATACTAGTTCAAACAACCACAAACCTATATAATCAATTCAATATGTGTTAAACAACTCATTAATGAAATATTAAACATTATAATCACAACCAAACATTTACATTTCATTAAGTACCCAACTATTACATAAGTGTAAGACATTAAAGACATATTACATTAAGTTTAGAAACTAGGGACACATGTACCTACATGTTGTAGTGCTTGCAAGATCTTTCGAAGGTCTAGTCATCAAAACTTCTACAGTCATCAAACTTCCAAAGTATTGAAGGTCAAGTATAGGCATCCAAAGGTGTTGTGGAAGTCAAAGAAAGACCAAGTGATTGAAAGATCACCATCAACAATAGAAAAAGATCCTCAAATCATGACTATGGAATATATCATTATTGCATTACCTTCAACTTCTTTTGATGAACCCAAGACAAACAAGGTTTGGGTTTCCAAATGTAACTAATTATATCTTTTGTGGATGAACAGCTAAAGAGAAACAAGAATATATGAATCATTTATAGTGGTTGTTCTAGGCACATGATATGCAATAGGTCACTACTCTAAAGGATTGAAAACATGAGGGATGACTAGTTGCTTTTGGAGGAGATTCTAGTGGTTACATTACTAGAAGAGGCAAGGTCATAATTGGTAAGATCAGCATTGAGAAGGTAAACTTTGTCAAGAAGCTTGGATACAATCTTCTAAATGTATCTCAATTTTGTGAACAGAGTCATATCATGCTCTTTACTAAGCATGAGTGCATTTTTCTCAAGCCTGGGGTGGTCATTCCTCATGAGCACAACCTGCTTAGATCCCCCTGGAAAGGGAACATGTACAAGATGGACTTGCAAGAAACATCTCTCTCTGAAGAAGTTTCATGCTTTCTGTCTAAAGCAAATAATGACGAGTCTTTCCTATGGCATAAAAGGATGTGCCATGTAAACTTTAAAAACATAAATAAACTAATTAAGAATGATTTGGTAACTAGAATGCAAATAAAAGAGTTTATAAGTGATGACCACTGTGTAGCTGACAAGCCAAAGGAAAGAAACTCCATCCCTACTCCCCTACACTTGTTACATATGGATCTCTTTATCCCACCAATGTAATGAGTCTAGGAAGGACCTCTTACTATTAGTGATCATAGATGACTTTACAAGATTCACCTAGGTCTTTTTCTTAGAACTAAGGATGAGACTCCAGAGATTCTAAAGAATTTCATCTTAAAGATTAAAAATCAATGTTTTCACAAGGTCAAAATCATAAGATGTGATCAAGGAACTGAGTTCAAGAACCAAATAGTTGATACATTTTGTGATGAAAAGGGTATTACAAGACAATATAGTGCTCCCAGGACTCCTCAACAAAATGGTGTAGTTGAGAGGAGAAACAGGACACTGAT
The DNA here is from genome assembly GCA_025506515.1 of Flaveria trinervia. Lineage (NCBI taxonomy): Eukaryota > Viridiplantae > Streptophyta > Magnoliopsida > Asterales > Asteraceae > Flaveria > Flaveria trinervia. Next base: position 81,392,441 of record CM046445.1, on the reverse strand, counting down.
TGAAGCTGCAAGAACTATGTTGTCTGACTCTAAGCTGGCCATCACCTTCTAGGCAGAGGCACTTAACACCGCTTGCTATGTGCACAACAGAGTTTAGTGGTTAAGAAACATGGTAAGACTTCTTATGAACTTTGGCAAAAGAGGAAACCTTTAATTGGTTTTCTCAGGTCATTTGGATGTCCTTACACCATCTTGAATACCAAAGATCAAATTGCCAAGTTTGCTGAGAAATCAAACGATGGACACTTCATTGGATACTCTTTGCAAGCTAAGTCTTATAGAGTATACAATCTCAAAACCAGAATTATTGAGGAGTTAGAAATGTGACTTTCAATGAACACACATGCAATGTAACTAGTTCTGGTCCTGATTGGTTATTTGATCTTGATTTCATTACCAACTATTTAACAAACCTTGTGAGAATGTTTTAGGGTCTATAGATATTTTACCAACACGTGATCCTAATCCAAAATTTTAGCCGTGAAGACCTTCAAGCTATACAACTTTAGCTCCAGTTGTAACTAGCTCTGCAAATGAAGTTTTTATTAGCACAACAATGACAAATTCAGCTGACACATCTGAGATATCTTAAATTCCAGCTCAAAGTCTCAAGAAGCAGATAAAGAAACTCCAAATTTAGAAGATCATGGTGGTGGTGATAATGATCAAGAATTCCTTGATACAGGCAACCACTCCATTGAAGACAAAATCAATGATGTCACACACTTATTGGATCAAATTTCACTTGATAAGTGTGTTGATGTGGTGAGAGAAACCTCAATGCTAGATCTAAATTTCTCTAATTTAGATCTCTCTCAGCAACTTGCTATGATCCCTCAGCTAAGGATCTACAAGTCTTATCCCACCTAAAACATCATTGGAAATGTTGATTCTGGAGTAAGAACAAGAGGACAAACCAATGATGCAAATTTTTCTCTTCATTCTTTTTCTTATTTCAAATTGAGCCTAAGAAGATTGATGAGGCTTTGAAGAATGGAAGTTGGGTTGAAGCTATGCAAGAGGAGATTCTTGAATTCAAAAGACAAAAGGTTTGGAAACTATGTCCTCTTCCTCATGAGAAGATTACTATAGCAACCAAATGGGTTTTTAGGAATAAGAAGGATGATAAAGGACTTGTCATCAAAAACAAGGCTAGACTAGTTGTTAAAGGGTACACAAAAGAAGAAGGAAATAACTACATAGATGTCTTTACTCCTATAGCTAGACTGGAAGCTGTTAGGATATTCTTAGCGTTTGTTACATCCAAGAATTTCAAGGTCTACCAACTTGATGTCAAGTGTGCTTTTCCTTATGGATTACTAATGAAGAGGTCTATGTTAAACAATCAGCTACGTTTGCAGATCCTGATCATCATACTTACGTTTGTAAGCTTGACAAAGCTCTTTATGGGCTACACCAATCTCCTAGGAAGTAGTATGAGACTCTATCTCAGTATCTCTGTCAATATGGATACAAAAGAGGTACTATAGATGGAACTCTCTTCATTAAAGGAACAGGAATGACTTAATGTTAGTACTAGTGTATGTAGATCACATTATTTTTGGGTCAACCTATCCAAAGCTCTGTAAAGAGTTTGAGAAGCTAATGATGAATAGATTTGAAATGAGTGCAATAGGAGAACTCAATTTATTTCTTGGAATTCAAGTAAAGTAAGTTCACAGTGGCATCTTCATTAGTCAGTCAAAGTATGTAAAAGATATACTTAAAAGATTAAACATGACTGATTGTAACCTATAGCTAGAAACCACTCCCTTGGACCTGATCTCAAGGGGGAGTGTGTGATGAACATCTTTGTAGGTCTATCATTTGGTCTTTTATGTACCTCATTACTAGCAGGTCTGATATCATATTTGCCATATGTATTTTTGCAAGATATCAAGCCAACCCCAAGATATCACACCTACTCACTGTCAATAGGATTTTAAGATGTCTCAAAGGTGGCTTAACACTTGGCCATTGGTATTCAAAGAAGTCTGACTTTAATTTGTATGCATATACAGATAGTGACTATGGTAGCCGCAACATGACTGCAAAGTCTACATCAGGGGGATGTCAGTACCTTGGCGGAAGGATAGTCTTTTGGCGATGCAAGAAGCAATCACGTGTCTCTGCATCAACTACTAAAGCTGAATACATTGTTGTTGCAAGCTGCTGTGCTCAAGTGCTTTGGATTCAGAATCAGATGATGGATTATGGATTCAACTTCAAAGAGACTCCCATTCATATAGACAACAACAATGCTATCTCTATCACAGAGAATCCTATGCAGCACTCAAGGATAAAACACATCAATATCAGGTATCATTTGATTAGATATAACTTTGGAAAGGGATTAATCAAACTAGTCAAAGTTAACACAAATAAACTATATGTTGGTTAGTTCACCAAAACTTTTGATGAGCAGAGATTTAAGTATCTTTTATCAGCTATTGGGATGATTAACCTTAAGTAACTTTTCTTAAAACTTGATCATATTATTTCTAAAATCTGTGTGTACGAAGTTGTCTATTTTTATCACCTTCATAAGCCATTGTTTACCTTTGGAAATTTACCTTTGGAAGAAATTTCCAAAATATCTTCCGAAGCTTAACATTATTCCTAAGTACTTGTATGTTTTCAAAAAAACGTTTCTTGCAAAAGCAATTACATCTTGGAAGCTTTATTCCCAAGTCTTCAACTCTTCCATAGCAAAATTTTTAAACTCTTTCGAATAACTTCCGAAGTCATTTTGGCTTTGGAAACTTTTCATTAAAACTTCTGAAGTATAATTACTTTGGAAGATTTTAGACTTTCAAGAAAACTATCTTTTGGGCAAAAGAAAACTGCTGTTTTAGAGATTGGATCGATAGATTGCAAAGTTTATCCTCTTTCATTAACTTTGTCTGAGATCCATTTCATATATATACCCAACAGTTCCCCCCTCTTTCACTCTCCTTAATCTACACTATTCCAAAACATAAATTTACTCACAAACCTCCTTTATCTTCACTTTCTTCACCTCTAAGCTTTCTCAAATGGCTAACCTTAACACTAGAAACACCCCTAATTTTTCCACGCAACTTCACAGGTTGCTCTGTTCAACTTTGAGAAAGATTCTAGTTTCTCAGAGGTTTGCGACTTTTTGCTTTATCTAACTACTTCACCTCCCTGACCATTGATCCTACACTCTATGAGGATCATCTGCTTGAATTCTGGAAGACCTGTCAAAAGGTCATAATGGATGGGGACAAGGCATTTCTTCTATAGTGCAGGGGAGGACAATCTTTATCATTCCAGCCATCATCCACACTCATCTTTAGCTAGATGATGAGGAAGGTGAATTGTCCTTTCCAAAGGAAGCGGTCAACCACTCCTTCTAGCAGATAGGCTATGAAGGAGATTTCACTAAAAATACAAGGTCTCATCTCAGTGGATGTACCTGCTTCATGTGTACATCCTTTACTTGTCCAACAACCATGGGCGGTGGGACTAGATTCCTGAGGATCTCTCCTTCATTGTACATGGAATGGTTCAAGGGGTCAAGTTCAGGTACTCTTGATTTGTCTATACAAATTACTTGTAAACTTGGACTCCTTAGAGTATTACATGTTTTCTAGATATGATCAATACATTCTTAACTACAAACTGGGCTCTCAGTTAAGGGAAACAGATAATATTCTTAAATTGGGACACATGAAGACTGATATCTTTAAATAATAAATAAGTCAACTGTTGGTTTCTCTAGGGTAGAAAGAACCCTTGTCCCCAAAATGTTAGAGCTTATTTCTCAAGGTGACAACCTAACAACACAAGCTAATGTTGAACCCACACCTTCTACTTCTCAACCACTTTCATAGCCTAAAACACTCCTCACCTACTAAAGAAAATCCAAATGAACCCATGCATTAGCTATTCAGCTTGTGTAGGTCCCCATATCATCACTCATACAGGAGGAAGTGTACACTAGAGCTCCCACTTCTCCTGAGGAGTAAACCACTCCCATCTCCTTAAGAATCAGTGTTGAGGTTTCTCATGCTTAGTGTGATGAGCTCATTAGCTCATTAGTATTAAGCCTTCATTCTGAGTCTCAGCACTCATGTGAACTACCTTCAGGGGAAAGTTACCATCCCCAGGCTCTAGATCTCAACCAAACTATCCCTAAACTTGAGTTCTATGATGATAAAGATATGGGATTCAGTGAGTACAATGAATCTCTATACTACTCCCCTACTCAAAAAGAGATTAGTGCTCTTGATTCTCCCATATCTAGCCCACATCATCCACCCATCACTGAGGTGGATCTCCTTGAACCTGTTCAAGGTGTCCATATGAAAAAGACTCTCATTTCTGTAAGTAATTACATCATTAAGACCACAACAATGGCAACTCAGCCCATTAACACTTCACTTTAAGCTGTTAGTGAGCAGAGGAAATCCAACATCCAAGAATATGATGTTGGTGGTGAGATGAAGACTTTGGTCCAATTTGCTCATCCCACAATAATTCTCTGATGAAGATGAGGGGAACTTGATTCTAAAGGTACAAAAACTATTACAAACTTGCTCATATCTAGTCTCAAAGGTTAGTCATCTGGAATCTCAGGTGACAACCTTACAAAATAGGGTCAATAATCAGTAGCTTGAGATATCTTATCTGAAGGAACAACTAGCTGGTAGACCTTTAAAGAGAGCTCATCCAGGAACACAAGAACCTATGGATATGATTGACCTAAGTCCTAGCTCACCTATGTAAGAGGGTGATGCTACCAAAAGTGGGAGAAAGTCATAGCAATCATAGAACCTAGGAGTTCTTCACAGAGAATGGACATTGAGGACTCACCATCCTCACTTGCAATTCTCTATACTCAGTAACTTCCTTAAGTTAATATTGAAGTGGACTCACTAGACTCACTCATTTAGAGTTTTTTTGAGAAAGTTATTCCAAGGACTATTTCATCTCCACCCCAAGGAACTTCAAACTACATAATTAAGTGGAGGTATGACGCTGATAGAAGAGCCCTCATACTTCAAAGAGTTCAATGGCAACAAAAAGTATTCAACTTTCAGACCTTGAACTAATATGAAGGTCTAGACCTAATCAACATGCCACTTGTCAATTCAAGCCAATCTAGCCAAGCTGGATGACTGGCTCAAAGGATTCAAGACAGGATTACAGAAGAGTTCAGCCAAAGAAGAAGACAAAGGCAATCAGGTAATGTCATTGGTCAACTAAATGTTGAGGCAGACCTTGAGATTAGCTTCAAAGGGAAAACCTTGATTGAAGGCCCAATGATATAGCCTAAGAGTCCTATTACAACTACAACTACTTCAACAATCCATTCCCTCAGTGAATCACCTGCTGGTGAAGGTGTATCACAGCCTTTCTCTAACTAGAGCATGGATGCTACTCCAAGCAATAAAGGTCAAAGATCTTTCCACCCTAAGTCACAAAGGTTTTTGGTGATAAAGGGAAATGGATTGTGACTCTTAAGGAGATTGAAAAGGAGAAAGAGAGGAAGAGGAAGCTAAAGGGAGAAAGTTCTACTACTGGGTTTTCAAGCTTCATGAAAGCTGTAATCCGGGTTGCCCAAAGACCAAATATTCAAGACGATGAGTTAAAGGTCATAAGGATTACTTACTTACATACCAGAAACTATGATATCAATGAAATTATCTCTCTCCCCTTAGAGGAATTAAATAAACTGGCAGACATGAAAATGTTTAGAGGGAGGAGGGAAACATAGGATGCAAGATTGCTCCTCCAAATCAAAGTAGAAAAGAGACAAAAAAGACTATACAAACATGTTACCACGCTCTCCCCAGTTCAAGAAAGCCATGTGAAATAGACTGTGGCAACACAAAAATCTCAGGTAGATAAAAAAACTGACAGTCAAAACATGATCAACTACCTGAGTGCCACATGTATCTACTAAGCAGTTACACTTCTTCCCTTACCCTTTGACTATATTGAGTTTAAGTACCTCCAATAACTTGAACTTCAACTACTCAAAGAACAAAAGGTTACCAAGAGGAAGATGAAGGAAGAAGCAACCAAGACAAGAGCCATCATCCAAAAGAGTTGACAGAATAAAAGACGGGAGCTAATTGACTTACACTCCCCACCAAGTTAAGCTCCTCAAGAAGTGGAGGTTAAGTTGAACCATTTGAGAAAACACAAACTGGACCTCCTACTAAGTCTTAGCAAGCTTCATCTTCAGATCCACAGCAGGGTCAAACTCCCTCTCCTTCTGAACCTGCGAGAGAGGTAGACCCAACTGAGAAAGACAAGACTGAACAACAAGGTGCTACAGGCTAGTCTTCTCAGTTGAAGAGTTCAAAGAGGAGGAAAAATATGGCCTCTAAACCCAAGTCAAAGAAGAAGAAGAAAGCATAGTCATTTACGTCCAGACCTCAAGATGAGTCAGACCATCCTAAGGAAGTGCAACAAGAGGAAGCTCAAACAACTCCAATTCAAGCAGCTCCTCTTGCATCAGGAAGACCCATCTTGCCCTAGACTTACACTACTAATCCACAAAGATGGCATGTAATTAGAAATCAAGGTATTGAAGATGTCTACATATGGTATGACATGTTCAATCTACCTCTGCATAATCTCTTTGAGATGAGAAGGCACTATGAGAGTCTGAGTGATCTTGAATATCAAATGAAGAAGGGTATGTCATCATTATAATGAGGACTGTCAATACCTAAGGTTTTCAATTGTTTTTGTAGCATCAGTCTGCAGAGAGTTTGTAAGATTTAATGTAAGGCTGATGCACTTAAAACATCCAAATCTTTCCTGCATACATGCCTTTAAGTATAGAGTAGAAGTGCTTGAAAGTTTTACACCGTGCACTAGAAATATTCTAAGTGCAAAATCTTCGAAAGCCAAGACCATCGTCTTCTGATGCCAAAAGGGAAGTCTTTTGAAGCTTCAAAGACAAAGTCTTCTAAAGCCAAGAAGTGAAGACAGATTTCTTCCAAAGAGTTTTGAACACATGCTTTGTCTGATGTACTTTTATCATAAAGCTGGACTACTTTCCGCTAAAACCCTGTTCAGTCACCAACTTACATAAGTGGGTGAAAAGGTCCATGATTTTGGTAACTATACATTGAGGTCTTAAGTTTGTGCTTTATGCTTTATGTACTTTTATCATTTTTATAATATATTAGGATGTGAGCTATGGCATGTCATAATCACTAGTCAAAAGGCAATCTGCCATTTGACTCTACATTTGATTTTGTTGTCTAGTTCAAATGTTTCCTACTGGCCTTTTAAGTATGGACGGCTATAGGATGTAGTATAAATTATCTCAGATCCTTGTAACTTTATTTCATGCTTTAACACTTGTAAAAGAACTTAAGAGCAATATACATCATTCATGAAAACCATATACTTGTGTTGTTGGTTTTTGTTCTATCTCATATTTGCTTGTGTTTGAAGTATCAATCCAATGTGTTACTAGTTCTCTATTTGATTGTTAAGTGTTCTTAACAACTCTCCTAATTGTGTGTTTATGTTGTAAGTGACCATCCCCTCTAATGGTCCTACAATAACAAAATAATATGAGGTTATTCCTAGACTCAATACATTGGTAAGGCCAAAGAGATCCATATGTAATAAGTGTAAGGGTTGTAGTTATAGCGTTTCTTTCCTTTGGCATATGTGATACCTTGTGTTGCTTCCCTCTGAGGCATGCAACACAATGGTCATCACTTGTAAACTCTTTCTTTGGCATTTGAGTTACTAAAACATTCTTAATCAATTTTTTCATATTTTTAAATTTTAAATGACATATTATTTTATGCTAGAGGAAATACTTATTACTATTTGCTTTAGATAGAAATCATGAAACTTCTCTTGAAGGAGATGTGCTTGCAAGTCCATCTTGTACCAGTTCCATTTCCTGGGACTTTGAGCAAGACATGCTCTTAAAGAATGACCACCCCCGACCTTGAAAACAATGCACTCATGCTTAGTAAAAAGTATGTTATGTCTTTGATCACAAAACTGAGATAGGATCAAGAGATTATGTCCAAGCTCCTTGACAAGTTTACCTTTTATTGGTGAGCTAACCATTTGTGACCCTGCCGTTCTAGTAATATAACCTCCAGCATCTCCTCCAAAAGCAACGAGTCTTCCATTAATTTTCTCAAAATTTTAATGTAGAGAGCCATTGCCTATCATGTGCCTTGAACAACCACTATCAATGATCCATACATTTATGTTTGTCTTGAGTTGTTCCTACACCAAAGAGATGGTTAGTTACATTTAGAAACCCGCCTTGTTGGTCATGGGCTTATCAAAGAAGATGAAGACAATGCAACAGTAATTGATCCTATTGTCAGATTTGGAGGATCATTTGCTGATGTTCATGAGGAACTTTCAGTCACATGGTCTTTCGCTGTCTTTCAAACCACCTTTGAAAGCTTACACTTGACCTTTAATACTTCAGGAGTTTTGATAACTTTGGATGTTTTGGAGACTGGACCTTTGGAAGATCTTGCTAACACTATAGCAGGCTTCAGTAGTTCAGAAGTATTCCTTTCTTTTGAGCCCAACTTTTCTTCCGAAAACAAGTTTTCACTTGTCTTCTTCCTCATTTTTGAACTTCCAAAAGGAGAAGATTTTCCTTCCGAAGCTTGCTTCTTCTTCATCTTCTCAGAAGTTTCTTTCTTGGTCATATGGACAATACATAACATAGCCCATGTTCTTCCTTCTAATAGTCTTCCTTTGAGAAAAAAGCTAAACTTGATTACTTTCCTTCTCCATATTCATTTTTATAAATGATGTGGAAATTCTTTTAGGGTGAGTATTATCTTTGGAGCAGGATGCTTTAGGTTGTGTAGCAGTGGTTCACAACTGCTTAGCTTTTTTTATGATGTTGGGATGATTTGAACAAGAACTAGAACTCTTGGTACTAGAGTTCAAGCTTGAGTCTTCAGCCTTACCCACCTTAAAACCTACATAAATAAAAACTTGTTTCTGCATAGAGTTAAAAGTGGCCTTGATCTCTTGAGGCTTCTTGGATTTTCTTTTGGCCTTTCTGATCAAGTTCTTACTTCTAGACTAGTTCATCCTAACTCTTTCTCTCTCCTTAGGAGAGTAGTTACCCTTCTTAGGATGCTCTTCTTCACTCTTCTCAAAGTCACCCTTCACTATCTCCTCTTCATCCTCTTCACTCATAGGGTCTATGAAAGGAATCTCATCTTCACAAGTTTCACACCTTAAAGATCTTACAAACAGAATTGTGTGTTGAGGAGTTATCTCAGTAGATACCAGTCCCTGCTTATTCTGGTAACAAACTTTTGCATGCAAGGAGAAGGATATTATGTTCTTGAAGGTCTCCTCTTCAAGAACACATTTTTCTGCCCTAGCTTTGCTGATGATAAGCTTAGTCTGGCATCCAATTATCTTAGTGATGAGATCTTTGATATGAGTCCTATAGTTAGTATGCTCATGTTTAAGAGTTAAAAAAGTTTTCTCTAAATCTTCTATTTTAATTTTTTAATCATTTTCATCTATTTTGAAATCAATTTTTAAGATATTTAAAGACTCAAAATCAAATCTCATCTCTAAGTTATAGGACCTATATCTTTTAACTTTAGCAATAAATTAAGGTGTATAGAGATATTACAATACCTTGGCTTCATCATGGTCAGCCATTAGTGCTTGATTTGGAGATTCATCTTCCACCTAAAAGCTCCAGTCAAAGCCTCACTCTTCAATGGTAACTTCAGCTTCCTGCTTTCGCTTCACATTTTGGTTGGCTTTGTTAGTGTAGTTTGGTCTAGTTTGTGTTTGGCCACTATTTGTCCTTGATGCCTTGCACTCCCTAGTAATGTGTCCCATTTGAATAAAGTTTTAACTACAGGACCGTTTAAGGGGTTGGTCACTTACAACACAACACTCAATGAGGAATGTTAATTTAAAACACTTAACAGATCAAATGGGGAACTGTCAACCAATCACCTTGATACTAAGTAAAACAAGTAATAGAAAGATAGAACAAGAACAATAACAAAATAACCTAAGTGTTTAGTTTTCAAGAATGATGTATGTCGATTTCAAGTTTCTTACAAGTGTTTACAAAGCATACAAGGATTAAAGATTACAAAGGACCTGAGATACTTTATACTACATCCTACAACCGGCCATACTTGGAAGGCCAGCTAGATACATGGTCTAGACACCAAAAAAAATCAATGTAGAGTCAAAAGGTATATTGCCTTTGACTAGTGAATATGACATGCCATAGCTCACATCCTAATATATTACAAAAAGGATAAAATTACATAAAGTAGAAAGAAACAGACTTAAGACATTAATGTATAGTTGACCAAAAGCATGGACCTTTCACCAACTTGTAAAATTTGGTGAGTCAAAAAGAGTTGTAGCGAAAAGGTGGTCCAGCTTTATGGTAAAAGGTACATCAGATAAGCATGTACTTAAAAGTCTTCAGAAGAAATCTATCTTCATAAACTAGCTTCGGAAGACTTTGTCTCTAAAGCTTCAGAAGGCTTCATTTTTGGCATTGGAAGATATTGATCTTGGCTTCGGAAAATTTTACACTTAGAATGTTTTCTAATGAAGAACGTGAAACTTCCAAAGTATTCTACTTTAGTAATTTGTGCATGCATGCAGGACAGATTGTTTGGATGTTTTGGATTGCATCAGCCTTATATTAAACCTTACAAACTTCCCCTAGGTTGATGCTACCAAAACATTTGAAGTCTTCAGATATTGACAGTCCTCATTATGATAATGACCATGCCTTTCTTCATAAGATGGTTAGGATCATTTAGACTCTCAAAATGTCTTCTTATCTCAAAGAGAGCATGCAAAGGTAGATTGAACACATCTTGCCATGTGTTGACATCTTCAGCACCTTGATCTTTGATGACATGCCAACTTTCTGAATTAGTGGAGTAAGTCTAGGACAAGATGGGTCTTCATGATGACAGAGGAGTTGCTTGGATTGGAGTTAGTGGAGCTTCCTCTTGTTGCACATTCTTAAGATGTTTTAACTCATCTTGAGATTTGGAGATGGATGCCTCTTTCTTCTTCTTCTTAGACTTTGGTTTAGAAGCCATCCTTTTTCTCCTCTTTGAACTTTTTAACTAAGAAGACTAGCCCGCAACACCTTGTTGATCATCTTTGTCTTGCTTAGTTAGGTTTTCCTCTCTCACAAGTTCATAATGAGAGGGGACAGAACCCTAGTATGGATCTAAAGATGAAGTTTGCTAAGACTCAGCAGGAGGTCCAGGTTGTGTTTTCTCAAAAGGTTCAACCTTAACCTTCACTTTTTGAGGGACCTAACTTGGTGGGGAGTGTATGTCAATAAGTTCTCTTCTTTTGATCTTCTTCTTGATCATCCTAATATGCTCTTCCATAGTAGATAGAGGCATAGAGCCAAGTCTCCTTTAGGAGAAGCCATATAGCTTCAAAAAACTCATCATCCTCTGCCTATCAAAAAACTTCTTCATATTCTTTTGGATGATGGCGCTTGCCTTTGCAGCCTCTTCTCTCATCTTTCTCTTTATTGTCATTCTTTCTTTGAGTACTTCAAGTTCAAGCTACTTAAGATACTCAAATTCCATGTATTCAAAGGACAAGTGAAGAAGTGCATCTGCCTTATATAGGCCTGTGGCACTCAGGTTGTTGATCATGTTGATCCTATAATTTTTTTTACTACCTGAGGTTCTTGTGGAGCCACAACATTTTGTACAGGACTTTCTTCAACTGGTGAAAGGGTAGGGACATGTTTGTAGAGCTTCTTTAGTCTATTTTCTTCCTTAATATGAAGAAGCAGCCTTGCATCCTCCGCCTCCTTCCTTTCTCTTGACATTTCCATGTTAGCCAGTTCATTTAATTTCACTAAGGGAAGGGAGATGAAATTATCAATATCAGTTCCTGGTCTATAAGTAAGCAATCCTAACTGCCCTCAACTCATAATTTGGAGTGTTTGGTCTTGGAGCGGCTCTAATTGCAGCTTCCATGAAGCCAACAGACCCAATAGAGGAACTTTCTCCCATTAGCTTACTTTTCTTCTCTCTCTCCTCCTCCTCCTAAATCTCCTCAGAAGTTAGTTTGCTTTTCTCTTTGTCACTCACAGACTTTTGTGACTCAGGGTGGAGAGAGCTTTGGCCTTTATTGCTTGGTGTAGCATCCAAGCTCTAACAAGAGAGAGGTTGAGATACACCTTCACTAGCAGGTGTCTTATCAAGGGAATGGACTTCTGAGGCAGTTGTAGGTGTGATAGGACTCTCAGGTTCAATCAATGGGCCTTCTGTCAATGCTTTTCATTTGAAACTAATCTCAGGGACCGCCTCAACATTCAGTTGTCCAATGAGATTGCATGATTGCCTCTATCTTCTTCTAAGGCTGAGAGGGCTCTCAGGTTCAATCACTAGGCCTTCAATAACGGTTTTCACTTTGAAAATAATCTCAAGGTCCCCAACATCCAGTTGACCAATGACATTGTCTGATTGCCTCTATCTCCTTCTGAGGCTGAATTCTTCAGTAATCTTGTCTTGAATCCTTTGAGCCAACTTGTCTAGATTGGCTTGGATTGACAAGTGGCATGTTGATAAGGTCAAGACCCTCATAGTAGTTCAAGGTCTGAAAATTGAAGACTTCTTGTTGCTCTTGAACTCTTTAATGAATAAGGACTCTTCTGTTAGTATCATACATCCACCCTATGATGTAGTTGGAAGTTCCTTGAGGTGGAAATGATACAACCCTTAGAATGCCATCCTCAAAAAGACTCTGAATGAATGAGTCTATAGTGTCCACATCAATGTGAACTTGAGGAAGTTGCTGAGTATGACCAGTTTCAAGTGAAGATGGTGAATCCTCAAAGTCCATGCTCAGTGAAAAACTCCTAGGTTTTATGAATGTAATGGCTTTCTCCCCATTTTGGTAGCATCACCCTCTTGCATAGGTGAGCTAGGAGTTAGGTCAATCACATTCACAACTTCTTGTGTTCCTGGTTGAGTTCTTCTTAAAGGTCTCCCACCTAGTTTCTCCTTGAGATAAGAAATCTTAAGTTGTTGATCTTTGACCCTATTGTGTAAGGTAATCACATGAGATTCCAAGTGACTAACCTTAAAGACTATATAGGTGCATGTTTTTGATAGTTTTTGCACCTATAGTCTCAGATTCCCCTCTTTTCATCAGAAGATTCATTTGGGGATGAGGTAATTGGATCAAAGTCCTCAGTCCCACCACCAGCATGATGTTCTTGGCTGTTGGTTTTCCTCTGCTCACTGACTACTTTAGATGGAGTATTAATGGTTGAGTTGCCATGGTTGAGGTCTTAAAGAGGTAATCACTTGCAGAAGTAAGAGCCTCTTCCATATGGACTTCCTAAGCAGAGTTGCGAAGATCCACCTCAGTGGTAGGTGGATGATGTAGGCTAGACATGGGAGAGTCAAGGGCACTCATCTCTCTTTGAGTAGGAGAAGAGTAGAGAGACTCATGATACTCACTGAATCCCAAGTCTTCATCATCATAGAAATAAAGGCAAGGAATTGGTTGGTTGAGATCTAACGGCTGGGGATGGTAACTTTCCCCTAAAGGTTGTTCACTAGAGTATTGAGACTCTGAGTGAAGGCTTAAGGTTGTTGGACTAATGAGCTAATCAGTCTGAGCATGAGAAACCTCAGGACTTATAGTTGAAGTAATGGGAATGGTTTGCTCCTTAGGAGAAGTGGGAGCTAGAGTGTCCATTTCCTCCTTTAATAGTAGTAATATGGGGGCCTTCACAAACTAAGTAACTTGTGCAGGGGTTCGTTTGGATATTCTTTTGTAGGTGAGAGTGATTTGTGGCTGTTTAAGGTGGTTGAGAGGTAGAAGGTAGATACATGTGTCCCTAGTTTCTGAACTTAATGTAAAATGTCTTTATTGTCTTACAAATATGTAATTGAATGCGTACTTAATGAAATACAATGTGTGGTTGTGCTTATAATGTTTATTATTTCATTGATTAATAGGTTAACCCTTATTGAACTAATTATATAGGTTTGTGGTTGTTTGCATAGATCTTATTAAATGATAATTAAGAATATGTTAAACTTAATCATGTGAAGTTCTCATGCGATTGGCCCATGCTAATAGACCATAAGCATGAACAACTTCATGCTAATGAACCAGTCGTACGAATGAACCAGGAGACTGGATCAGTCGCATGATTGTAACATGAGATTGACTCAGTCGCATGACTGAACACTCAGTCGTGCGAATGGATCAACCACATGACTTAATCGCACGACTGAACCATGCTAATGGTCCAGTCATCCGAATGAGAAACCCTAACCTATAAATACCACTTAAATTGTGGCAAAATGTGACACTTTGAACAATTCAATACCTACACGTACCCTAGCCGTCTAGATACCTCTAACACCTGTTCCAACTTCATAGATCGCAGTAGATCGATTGCTAATCATTCTTAACGTTTAGATTCAATCTTTAATTAATCCTACGTGCGTTCTCACTGATTGGATCGCCAATCAAATATGATTCCACACTATTTCATTTGGTACATGCGTAGATCTGTTAGAATTCATCCGGTACACGATCCTAACAAGTGGTATCAGAGCTTTGGCTCTAGATTTACATGTGATTCAGTCGTTTTGATATAAAAATTTTGTTTTTACACTCAAAAACGCAATTTTTTGTGTCAAATCGGGTTTTAGACGTCTCCTGATCATAAAGTTTAGTTTTTCCAGCATACGACAATTAGGTTAGCAAGAAATTCGTGTTTTTGCATCCAAAACACCTTAAACCTACAAATTTTCGAATCCAGCAGGTTCAGTCGCACGATTGACTCAATCGCACGACTGAGTTCATACGCATCCCCCATATGCACGATTGGACTCATTCGTACTCTAATTCGTATGACTGAGCAGTCTATTCGCATTGTTCAACCTCATTAGTTCATTCGCCCGACTGAGCCATCTGCATTAGTTTAGTCGCACAATTGAACCATCCGCATTAGTTCAGTCGCATGATTCAACCATCCACATAGTTCAATCACCCGAATAGCCCAATCGCACATCTTCATTCGCACAAATAAAATAGTTTGGTTTAAAGTTAAAGTTTATAGCAATGGAGGACCAATACTCAGCATTTACAGCAGGGAGAGACTCACGTATTCAGAACTTACTGCTACTGGAGAATGAAGTGGGGAATTACAACAAACCCCCAAAGCTTATCACGTTAGATGAATACCCATAATGGAAGCAATGTTTCGAGATCTACTTAAATGAAGTAGATCCCAGTCTGTGGGAATCTATAGAGACCTGGTACAGCATGCCAGTTGGAGCTGATGGTGTCAAACTAACACTAGGTGGCATGACTGATGGACAAAAAGTCAAGTACAATCCTGAAAAGAAAGTCTATGCTTTGCTTACACAGTCAATTCCGAAAGATATTTTCCATCAATTCTCGGAGTATACGCAAGCAAAGAAACTATGGGATGCATTGGATAAATGGAATGACGGAAACACATCATTGAAGGCCATAAAGTCTAAGGCTTTAAAGAAGGAGTTTGACAACTTCTCCTCGATGGGAAAAGAAAGCCTGGATGATGTTATCGATATGTTCTACCAACTGATGAGTGAGATGCACACTCATGGAGTAACGACGTCAATGGAGGACAAAGTGTCTAACTCTGGAGATGGGCTGCCAGAGAAATGGGTTTCATTTGTCTCCAATCTCAAATCAGATAGAATGGTATGCTAATGAAGTTAGATATCAATGACTTCATTCTGAAACTGAGAGAAGAAGAACTGAGGATGAAGTATAGAGCACAAAAGTCTTCCTGTGATCAGAATCCAGTGCTATACAATGCGACTCCACAAGTCAAAACATCTGGAGCACCTCTTCAGACAGCTTTTGTATCAAGCTCGGCTGGTCCTTCTCAAGCCTCTACTTCAGGGTCAGAAACGTCAGGGTCGTCTGGTACCCAATACATTGTACCTGAAGCCAATGCAGCAAAACTGAAGACCGAGAATCTCGGTAATGTGATAGTTGAGGTAGCTAAAGAGCACATGGATCTCTTAGCTGCGGTAGTCCACTCCTCTGATGGAGTAATTTCTGGTAAAATTGGGAACTACCATCTGGCTGATGAGGATTAAGAGCAGGTGGACTAGACAGGGCTAGAACGAATGGATATAATGTGGGCCTTAGCAAGTGCTGTCCAGAGAGCTAAGAAGTTTGTCAAGAAGACCGGACAGAATTTGGTTGCAACTAAGGACACTACCTTTGGCTTCGATAAGACCAAGGTGACTTGTTTCAACTGTGGCGAAAAGGGGCACTTCAAACGGGAGTGTGTGAAGCCAAATAAGACTAGCAATAAGAATCCTTTCTCCTACTTCAATCATCAGGATAAACCCACTAGCAGTTCTACTTCATCAAGCAAGGATCCTAAAGCCTTGACTACTCATGAGGATGAAGGACAGGACTGGAGCTTTCAGTTTGTCTCACAGGGAGAATCCAATATCGCTAGTGTGGAGGATATAAATGATGATTTTGCTAGTGAAGGAGATATTGCAGTCGAACTCACAATGTCAAACATAGAATAGACTGCACCAGTGGTCAATTACCTGCCTGAAGAAGGGAAAATCGCAACAACGTTAGAATCACAGCACTAAAAACACCAGACTCTACATTGATGGTTGATTCATCAGAACCCTCTCAAGTAAGTACTGCTGACCAACTTTTCAATAATCATGCTTCTTCTAATTATAATTAATTTAGGGAAAGCATTGATTTAAAATTTGGTAGGTTATTAGATCATAATGATAACTTAGTAAAGGACTTGGAACTGTGCATTGAAGCTAACAGAATTCTTAAACAAAATGAACACAGTTATAAAGAAAAGATTGAAGTGTTGACCAAACAACTTAAGGAAACCGAAGTTGTAGCTTTTAACCAATCAAATGACATTAAGTTCTATCTTAACTCTCTAGAGGACATTAAGAAACAAAAGGCAATTTTAGAAGTAGAAGTTAATTCCTTAAAGCAAAAACTACATAGTTGGACAAGTTCTTCACACATAGTCCAACACTTCGTGAGAGATCGTCATGGGAAGGGATTGGGTTATAAAGTGATTCCACCACCACATGAGACTTTGATGAATGCTAAAAGTAAACCAATAAATGTTGGACCAAAAGAACCAATGAGCCGGATCAGAAAAACCTTAAGTCCCACAGACGTCACAACAACTGCTGATGTCCACAACAGCTGAAGACAAAGTCTGAACACAAGTGCTGAAGACATGAGATTAATAAGCAAAGCTCAGGTAAAAGCTTTGTAGGAACCCCAAATCAAGAAAGAAAGGATGGTGGGAAAAGCCAATGATCTAGTTGATAACATGTTGGATGTGAAGACCATTTATCGTAGGATATGGGTTCCGACGTATGGGGATTTGTGAGAGAAATTTTTTGATGAAGCACACAAGACTCACTACTCAATACACCTAGCAATAAATAATATGTATCAATATTTTAAGAAAGATTATTGGTGGCCCGGGATGAAAAGAGAGGGAGTTGCATATGTAAATAAATGCCTAACATGCGTGTAAGTGAAAGCTGACCACCAAAGGGCCTATGGGTATTTTCATCCATTGGAAGTGCCAGAATGGAAGTATTAGCATATTACCATTGATTGTTATACTATGTTACTGTGTACAACCAAGGGAATGATTCCATTTGGGTTTTAGTAGACAAACTGACCAAGATTGCTAAGTTCAAAGAAGCTCGCAGAGTTGTTCATAAAAGAGATAGTTGCATGACATTGTATGCATGTGTCAATTGTGTCAGATAAGGACACACGAATTACATCTAAATTCTAGACGATGTTTAACATAGAGAATGGAACAAGGTTCAATATCAGTACAACATACCACCCGTAGACCGATGGGTAATCTGAGAGAATGATACAGACACTAGAAAACATGCTACGAACATGTGTTATGGACTTTGGTGGTAATTGGGTTAGTCATCTACCATTAGTAGAACATTCTTAGAACAATAGCTATCATGCTAGTATCAAAATGCTTCCATATGAAATGTTGTATGAGAGACGATGCAAAAATCCAGTTTGTTGGGGAAATATCAGATAAAACGAGTTTGGAAGTTTAGAAGTTGTGGAAGCCACGACTGAAATCAAAGCTTATATTAAAGCTGTAAAGGATAGACAAAAGTCATACGTTGATAAAAGAAGGAGACCAATACAATTCAGGGTTAGTGACAGGGTAATGTTGAATGTGTCTCCATGGAAAGGAATTACTCGGTTTAGGAAGAAGGGAAAATTATGTCCCAGGTTATTTGACCATTTAAGATGTTGGTGCGAGTTGGAGATGTAGCTTATAAGTTGGACCTTCCCAGAGAGTTAAGCGGGATTCACCCCACGTTTCATGTGTCGCATTTGCGTAAGTGTTTTGTTGATGATGAGAGGGTTGTGCCTATCGATGATATTGAAGTTGATGAAAAGTTGAATTATATGGAGCAGCTAGTCGCTGTTTTAGACTATAAAGTGCAACAAATAAGAAACAAAGTGATCAAGCAAGTCAATGGTACAATGGGAACACTGAAAGGGGTCGGATACAACTTGATGCTTCTCCTTCACTAGCTTATGTACACATGCCAAGACATTCCACACCTTTCACAAGGTATGGAAACTCAGAACTGATTATTAGTCGGGTGTATGACGCAAAGAAGAAGATGTATGTGGTGAAGAGAACGGTTGGTGCTATAAAGTATTATAAGGACCAGCACGACTTTCATACTATCAAAACATCTGATTTATATGCTATGGGTCGTGTTCTGTTCATCAATCTGAGCAACTATGGAAAGGGGAGTTGGATAAGGAATATGAAACGGAAGTATAGTAAAACCAACTTTAGAGATTACAAAACTGCTAAATCCAAAGTCATTGAAGATTAGACACATATAGAGCCTAATTCTAAGGAGCCAATGAAGATAGATGTTTTTAAATAGATGTTAGTTGATGCAACTAATTAGAGCTTTTGTCATTTTCGAATTTCGCATGTATTTGTAACCTTTCAAATCATATAGCAATACTAATTGAAGTTTATTTACATTTGTGTTCATCTCATTTCTTATTAAATCTTGTTACCGTGATGATTATATTCCACATTCTTGTCACGAAATAGATGTGATTGTTAAGTGTTGATCCTTACAGTTCTACTTTACTCTCCAACAAAAATGATGCATTTTTTAGGGATCCAATTATTCCATTGAATTATAATATCATTGTTTAAATCCTTATTTTTATGAAGCAACCTATTGGCTAATTTTACCGAGAACTTTCGGGAACTATCACCTAATCATATCCAAGTATTAGTGCTGCCCAAGCATCGAATTTGATTCAAAATTCCCATGCATTGTTGCAGCTCCGATTGCTCCAAAGGCTCTATCGCACCACGTTTCCATCTCACTTGCAAAAAAGCTTACGTCGTGTAACACAAAACATTCATTAATATTGCATTTTTATTAGTCTCTAAGGCAACAAATTAAGAAAAATATCCTTGAGAGGCTCATTTGTTGCCCAACAATCTAGCCAGAACTTGATGTTTTCACCATTTCCAAGCTTGCTTTTGATAAGATGTTTAATTTTTAAATCTGCAAATGTTAATTTAGATTCATGGTTTACAATAGTTTTCCAAACACCTCTCAAACCTTTACCACAACGGAGCATCACTCATTGATTTTTTAAACAATGCAAGGCTACCACCAGTTTTTTCCATAGACTATGATCTTCAGATTTAAATCTTCACATCCATTTAGTAAGTAAAACATTATTTATTTCTATGAGGTCTCCAATTCGTAAATCCCCCTTCCTCCTTTGGTTTTATTACAGAATGTAGTGCAACGCAATTGTTTTTTTTTTGAGTTATTATTCCCCACCCACCCCCCCCCCACCGGTCCCCACCGCCAAATTTTTTTTCCTTTTAATACCATCCAACCTTTCAAGTTTCAATTACTTTACATGGAGTTTTGTATAAAGACAAGTATCATGTTGGAAGACTCTTCAACACTGATTTTTATGAAGACGAGCCTCCCACCCATTGATAGAGTTGTTGATTTCCACAAAGATAGTGTAGATTCAAACTTTTTAAAAAGTAGGCCCCAATTGTTTATCCGATTCATATTTGTATCAACCAACAAACCTAGATAAGTGAACAGGGTGCAACCTGATTTACAACCAAAGATCTCTACTATTGTTTTTGTCACCTCAACCCAATGTCGTACATACTTGATTTTCTTAGTTTAATCTTTAATCCTAAGCATAAATGAAATCACCTCATTATCCTAGGCATATTTGTAAAATTTACCTTAAACCATTCTTCCATATCCATAATATCATCTGTGTACAACAAATGGGACAAAGTGGACCCTCGATTTGGCAATATGAGCCAATTGAAAATTACAAAATCATAGGCTTTGTTCATAAGGCTTTTGAAGGCTTCCATGACAATCAGAATAAAAATGGAGATAATGGATCTCCTTGCCTAAGGTCACACTGATATTGGAACTCAAATATAGGCGAACCATTTACTAAAACCGATGATTTTGCTGATGATAAAATTCCTTTAATCCAAGCATGCCATGTTTAAGGAAAGTTCATTTGGCCCATAATTAAGTCTAAAAATTCCTAGTTAACTATATCAAAATCCTTTTCAAAGTCTATCTTTAAAACAAAAGCTTTTGACTTTGTGTTTTTAACCCATGAGATGACTTCATTCATTATTAACAGACCATATCCGAGAGGAAAGCCAACCGTGTATCAGAAATTACGGAACAAGCCACTTTCTATAGACGATTAGCGAGAGCACAAGGCATGTCAATGCACCTAGTGTGGTTTTATTGAGAGGACATAGGTAGGTTAATGCTTTTTTTGTGGTTAGCTAAAAGGATAAGATAGGTCATGCTTTCACTTCGCGGGCGTGGGTAGCCTTTCGCCAATGGGTTTACCCGGGTTACCGGACTTAATAATTATTCGTTGGCCGTTTAAAAAAAGGTCATGCATTCACTAATAAGACTTTTTAATTGATGTTTACTGAATTTAATATCTTCTTAAATATATATTCATTTCCAAGGGTGTATAACATTAATAATTAATTTACCGAAAACTATAACCCACTTAGGGGCTATTTGATTTCCCATACTCGGTCAGAAGGTGATGACCGGGTACGTGGTTATTCCAAAACTGATCGGGTAATGGGAAAAATAAGCATGGGTCGGTGGTATTGGACCGCGTCATACACAAAATGGTGATAATCAAACATGTTGACCGACCAAAGTATTTGACCAGGTCAGTAGATTAGATTTTGACCCGGTTAAAAGCAAATCCAATAGCCTGTTAGTATAACCGACTTTTTAACACACATGTCAAGTTTTAAGATGCATGCACCATGATCTCCTTAGGATGGAATATAGGCTACCCACCTGCATCATATTTCTAAAAGATCTCATGCTCACTAGTTACATCATTTGATTGTTAAGTACTTCAATGTTGTAAAGGAGTGTGAATGATTCTGTTTTTGTTTAAGGAGATATTTTTAGTTTAATAATTATATATGTTAATATTTGCCAACGGTACCCCAGGTATAGGACTTTACAAGACATATTTGGTAGAACTTTATTAAATAGTGAGGGTTAGATGATGATAATTCTTAGCTATGTCATTTGAGATAAACATCTTAATAAAAATGGAGATAATTGAAACCTAATCTCATCTTTAAATGATAACATCTTAAGTTATGTTTGAAATCTTTTTCCCGTCGGCTAGGTACAAGATGCTTATAAGATAAAAAAAATGTCATAAATGTCACTTCTTATGGACTACGAATTATATGTGAAAGAATTAACATTACACTTGTGAAAATACAGAATTTTATGATAAATGTCTTTTATTATGATATAAACAATACATGAAACACAATATTTTATTCGGTATATAGCAAGTAATATAATATGAAATTTCGCTTAAGAAGGAGTTGCATAAACTAGTAGAGGATGCTTCTTATGAACCGTAATACCATTGGTCTCAGTCATGTCCAAATCCTCTTCACCCACCAATGCCAAATTAAACTTATACACCAAATTAGCCAAAACAAGCTCGGTAACATTCATTGCAAATTGAATGCCTGGACACCCACGTCGTCCAGCCCCGAATGGTATCAACTCGAAATGAAAGCCTTTATAATCGATAGGACTGTTCAAGAACCTCTCTGGTTTAAACTCCTCGGTTCTTCCCAATTCGAAGGATCTCTTCCTATTGCCCAAGCATTAACGAGGACTTGACAGCCTGATGGATGTCATAGCCGAATAGTTTGATATCTTTTCTTGATTCATGAGGAATAAGAAGCGGAAGTGGAGTGTGCAACCGTAAGGTTTCTTTGAGGACAGCTTTTAGATAGGGCATTTTGTCCAACTCATGTTCAGTGATCTCTTGTCTTCCTTGGCCTATTTCAAGAGCCTGTTTTTGCAATTCTCGCAACGCTCGTGGGTGTCGTAATAGCTCACTGATAGCCCACTCTAGGGTTGTGAATATAGTATCAGTTCCAGCACTAAATAAGTCCTGCAAGAAATCATGTTTCAGTAACTACACATATATAATAAAAGTCTCAAGATTTTAAACTTCCAATAGCTATGATTTATAAAGAAAAGTAAGACATGCGATGTTACCAATATGATAGCCTTAATCATATCTCTTTCAAGTCGAAAACCCGTCATATTATCTCTTTGAAATTCTAATAAGATATCAACAAGATCTCGGCTTTCAACGATATCCACTTTCTTGTTTACATGTTCATCTATAACTCCCTCAAGAAACTCATCAAATTCTTTAGCAACTTCATCAGCATTTCGCTCTAATCCACTCAATCGATCCACCCATCTTAGTGACGGAATATAACTCCCAACACTAAAACATCCCAATAACTCCATAGTCTTTCTTAAGAGGTTCTTAAACTTCTTCCCTTCATAAGTCCTTCCCAAAGAAATCCTACAAAACACATTATTTGTAAGTGAAATAAGCATCTCGCTCAAATTTATAACTGATCCATTGGCTCTTTGAATTGTCTTCATCATACGAGCCATCTCGTCCTCTCTCACATATTGATATGACTGAACCCTCTTGTTGTTCAAAAGATGGAGTACTGCAATGCTCCGAACCTGCTTCCAATACTCTCCGTATTGCGAAAACGCTATGTCTTTACACGCGTAAATATTCTTTTAGGGATGCTTAAATGTGGTCTACTCGCAAATATTAAATCATGGGTTTTCATGATCTCTTTAGCTGCGTCAACGGAGGACGCTACAAGTACGGGCATACTACCAAAGTGAATCAACATTAGTGGACCATAGGTTTGAGCCATGGCCTGAAGGGCACGGTGCGGGCTCGAGCCTAGTTGGTGAAGGTTGCCGATTATTGGTAACTTTGGTGGAGACGGTGGTAGGTTTTGGCGTGATTTAGAAGTACGAAAACATGATTTCAAGAGAAGTACAGAAAGAATAAAGGGAAGAGAAGAGAAGAGAAAAACTAGCAAGGTTAAAGACATTTTGTTTATGTCATATTTAGTATATTCTAGAGAGGTTATATAGCCGTTGGCTGTTACATGTACGTCATGTTCGACGAAATACCTATGTAAATAACATATTACATATTTTTCACATGTTTTTATAAACAATAAAGTTAATCTTTTCTTATTCTAATTGTCACATTACGTTAATCCGGTAATTTACCGGTTAGAAACATTTGTGGACGATGATGTGTCAGCTAGGTGAATTTTGACACTAAAAGAGACACCTTAAAAGTTCAGTTTATAAGACAAATAAATAATTAAAATAAGAAGAAAACAGATTATTGATAGAGAATAAATTCTCCTTTCTAATTATACATATTATTTGAATTATAGATTTACAGATCAAAACTTCATTACTCAACGTTTATTTCTTTTTTCTTTTTGGCTATGAAGTTAATCCAAGAGGTAGACGATTCATATTTAGGGCAGTCGAAGCCAAGTGGGTTATAAATAATTCCAACTTGAAACGGGCATAAGTGTTGATTTGTGTAAAGTTAAGGACCCGTTAGAGTGGAGATTAAAGTTTCGAAGGGATGAAGCTTATGACAAATGGCAATCGTTGGTTCCTTGATTTATTTTATTCCATTGTAACAACATGTTAATCATTAATCTATTAATTTATAATTAGAACTTTAATTTTTATTTGATTTGATAATATTAATGTATGGGATTTGACATAGTTTGTCAAATTGAAAATGTTTTGAGGTTCTTGATGCATTAGTTTGTTATTTAATAATGTTTCAATTATCTTCTTTGTGATTATAATCATCTTTTAATTGCTTTGGAAGTCATTTTCACCATCTTATCTATACTATAAATAATATAATAATAATAATAATAATAATTAATAATATAATAATAATAATAATAATAATAATTAATAATAATAATAATAATAATAATTGCAGGATCGGTGTTTGTCACTTAAACACAAAGGTTTTCTTTCAAACTCACCTAGAATCACAATGGGTAAGAATCAATAAAAGTTGATCACAATATGAAAAATAACTAAGAACACATAAAGATAATTTTCAAGATACTTTTATATAATGATTCTCAACTCAAGATACAAAGACTCTTACAAACAGATGATAATCTTCTTCGTATGAGTTACAAGAAGAACCTATATATAATATATCTACAGCGGATATACTTTGATACCAGCCGGGATCCTTTAGCTAAAGCCTATACTACAAGACTATAGTTAAGGTATCTCGGATAAAGTCTTATCTGAGATTTGGTAGTCAGGACATGTTCCTGACTTACCTTTGTCACCAACTAAAGATGGCAACTGTACTATCATGAAAAGGTAAACAGTGGAATAAAGTAGGAAGAAGCCATGCTGTATCAGAAGTCTGCAGCAGAGTGTCAGTGACCATACTTGTGTCCACTGGTTATAACAGTGTCTTCCGAAGGTTTAAATGGCTTCGGAAGAGTAAGCACTTCCGAAGCCACTTTATACTTCGGAAGAGGCTGCTTCTTCCAAGGCTTGGAGACTTCTTCTTTTTATCATACTTCGGAAGTGGTCTTTACTTTGTTCTTCTAAGTCTTGAGCTTCGGAAGTATGCATTTGTCTTCAGAAGTAGAGTTCTATCTTTGGAAGTTGGACTTTCTTTGTCTTCGGAAGAACTTTACAACCTTCGGAAGTTCCATGATAAGCTTCGGAAGCCTTTGCGTGCAGCACCAATATAACTTAAGTGATCTAGTTTTGGTTGCATTAGCCTTCTTCTTGATCTAACAAACTCCCCCTAGGCTGATGCTACTAAAACTTCACTTATCTCGACTTCTCAAAACTTTCAGCACCAAGGAGAGCAAATATTTGTCTGTCTCCTTGTTCTTCCCTGATGTGGTGCTGAGAAGCTTGTACAAATCCTTGGTAGACAAGATATCCAGTCTGTCACCTTGGATAACATGTACCCTTTGTTCTTGCCCTCTAAAAAGAGTTAGTTGATGGGAATGTAATCATATTCCCATCAAACTATAGGTTTCAATTCAGGACCTTCCACCATTTGTAGAAAGGCAGCAGCTTTGGTGGGAGATCTTTCCTTGTCTTTCTATCTTCTCAACTTCAACTCTTCTTCAATCTTTGCTTTTGTAGTTAGCTCAGCTAAATGAAGACTGCTGAGATGATTTCTGACGAGTGCAACAGTTTCAGAGTTGGAGGGGTTGGAGAATGGCTTCTCTGCTAACTCAGCAATGTCAAATCTGCTGGAGTGTAACAGGGAGGTTGCATTGAGTTTGTTGACTTCACCATTCGCTCTTTCCACAACAAAGTTGTGAGAAGGTTCATCGAACCTCCACTGGACTATCTTCCTTCTAGGCACAAGAGACTGACTAGGAATCTTGTCCTCTTTTCTTGTATCCAGCAGAGTCACCAGTTTCCTTTTGAGCTTCTTTTCTTCCTCGTTTAAAGAGTCTGAATTAAAGCCCAAAAGTCTTGCAGCCTGGTCCAAAGTTCGTCTAGGCAAATCAAGGAATCTGTCTCTTGTGAGGGAACTTGAAGATCGTCTACATAGGTAATGTTAACAGAGTCTTCTACATAGGAGACTTCGCTCAAAGTAGTGTAATAGTGAGCTTCATCTTGATTGCCTTAAACTCCTCAAGGGAGAGATGTTGAGAAGGCTGAAGGGATGGTTTGGATGGTAATTCGGTAGGTTTAGGTTCAGAGGTTCTGGCTAGTGTTTTGGGTTAGATAATGGAAGTTTAGGTGGTTGAGGTGAGGGAGTAGTAGTAGGTAGTGATGTGGGTTCAGGGGTGAAAGGTTCAGGTTTAATGGTGAATGGTGAGGGTGAGGGTTCAGGTTGTGGTTGGGTAGAAGCAGTGAAGGTCATCCCTTTTCCCTTCTATACATCTCTTTCCTTTTCCCTAACCGGATGTCAGCCTTAATTTCACTGACAATCCGTTGGAGTGTCCTTTCAGATATAGGACCCACCTGCCTACCAGAGAAGCCATGAGCCTGAAGATAGTCCTTCATCCAGGCTTTCTTAGTAAGCTTCTTAGAGGCAGTGACCCTAGACTCTTCTTCTTTCTTCTTCTTCTCACTGGCTTTTTCTTTTGCAGCCTTCTTCCTTTCTTTCTCCATTTGATCCTGCTCTTTGTTGTAGAGCCATAAGATCATTCATCATTATGTGGAGAGAGTTCTTGAAGATCAAAGCCTCTGGAAAGTATGAAGTTTATCCTGTCTCTCCTCAGCTACAATTCAGCCTCCTTCTGTTTCTTTTCCTTTACCTCTAAGGCCAACCTGGGTTCTTCTTCAAGTCGCAACCTGGTTGCCTTCTCCAGATCCACCAACTCCTCTAATGGTAGCAAGAATGTTTCTTGATTGGCAGCTCCCATTTCAATGAGTTGGTCAATGATCTGCTCCTTTCTTTTATTGATGACAACCTCCTGATTGGGAGCAGTTGCTTTTGTGCTGGAAGCTAGCAACTTCTCAGTTTGAAGTCTTTCTTTCTACTTAAGTTTCTCAATCTTCTCCTCTTCCTGAAGCTCTTCTGCAGTCATCTTCCTTATTTCCTTTTTCCTTTGAAGATCCTGACTGTGGTGGTTCTTGGAGAGAGGTTTCCGATTGTGAGAGAGTCAGAGATGGTGTTTGAGATGGAGGTGCAATTGGAAAGTCCTCACTGCTCATTTCAGATGCCATTTCCAAGATAGCATCTGTGATGATCAGTTCCTCGGACATTTTGAACAGTCCTTCCGCAGCTTCCATTTCAGCTTCGGAAGATTCAGCTTGTTCTTCTGAGGCTTTAACTTCAGCTTCGGAAGTTAAAGGAGATGCAGATTCTATCCTAACTGTTTCAGTTGCTGGGCCATCAGTTCCCATATCCCCTTCGAATTGAATCTTAGGTTCCATGAGGACCTTAGGTGGACCAACTTCTTCCACAGTGGTAGAAAGTCTAGTCAGCCTTTGAAGCTCTTCTGGTCCAAAGTAGATCATTGGAACATCATGGCTTGGCTGCTCGAAAGAAGATCTTAACAGAAACTTGGTGAAGAGTCTGTAGAGATCATTGAGCATCCTTGGATCAATCTGAAGAGTGACTTGAGATGTTTCAGACGCAGAGATGATGGGAGAGGAAGATGTTGAAGTGGAAGGCCGACTCTGTGGTTCCTTGTGTGTTTGTCTTTGAACATTCTCCCCCTTTTTGGTAGCATCGTCTTGAGAGCTAGATGAGCTGGAGGAGGAAGTCAGGGAGACCTGAATAGGTACATGCCTAACATACCTCTCTGTCTGTTTCTCAGCTAGTTGAGCCTTGAGATTGTCAATCTCAAGTTGCTGAGTGGCAATCTTGCCTCTAAAGTCCTAACCTGAGATTCCAGGTTTGAAACTTTAGAAAGAAGATCTTGAATGAGGAGTTGCATGCTTCCCTCTTCTTCTTTCGTAGAATCATGGGGAGATGAGGTAACATACCTAGTATGTTCAGCCTCACCACCAGATGGGGTTTCTTGGCACCCTGGTTTCTCATGCTCAATGATGTCTCTTTCAGAGTCATCAAAGGGCTCGATTGCTGTAGATTCAGTCTGAGAAATGTTACCACTGTCCACAAGGTTCATTGAGGCACTTTCTATAGTGGCAACTAAATCTACATGAGTCCCCTCCACATAAGTGGGACTCACCTTAGTTGTTGGTTGCTGATGGGGGCTAGAGATAAGGGATTTCTCTAGGCTCTGTTGATCTTGGAGAGGGTGTTGTAGATCAACTTCATTGCCATAGAGAGATGTTATCTCTTCATCAGTTTTAAATATAAGGTCAGTGAAAGATAGGATGGGTAAACCTACTGACCCGGGACTTAGATCAATGTCTATAGGCATTGAGCCTCTGGTGGGGCTGTCCCTTGTTGGCTGCTCAGGGGAGTATAGAGACTCACCTTGAGGGCTTATAGCATGGGTTGTGGCCTCATGGGTCTGAGACTGAGGAGACTCAAGACCCAAATTGAGGTCAAATGAGAAGGATGGAGAGACCTATGACTGAGTGGAAGCCTATGTTTCCACTCTAGTCTTTTTGGTTTGAAGAGGAGGGGCTTGTTCAATCAGAGTAGATTGAACAAGGGTTCGTTTGGGGCATCTCTAATAAGTGATGGTGATGGGTAGAGACGATAGTGTTGGCATTGTAGGGGTAGTTTCTGGTGTGGGTTCATCACCTGTGGGGTTAACAGTGATGTCACCAGGAGCCGTTGGCTCAGTCATATCTGGAAGAAGTGCAGTATCTCTTCCTGTGAAGTTGGTGGACACTCTCTTCAAATTATTAAAGATGGTCAGCCTCATTTGAGGAGCAGACAGAGCAGCTGCATAGACAAGCTTGCTCTGGTCCACCTTGCAGTTGATTTTGTGCTGGAGAAACCTGGGATACATGAAGAATGTGTCCTTCTGAAGATTTCCCATGAGGTTAGTTAGCACAAATCTTGAATAGTTGAAGCGGAGGCGTTTTACCAACCCATGAACAAGGCATCCAAGTTCATATGGGATTTGATCCCATCCCCCAGATTTATTCGACAAGCAGTGAACACTACATGTAGCAGGAACTTCCATTTGTACAAGAAGTTAAATTTGTAGATAGTTGACCTGCTAACGTCTCCACCATATCCTATTTGGAGATAAGAATTGTCCAAATCTGCTTTGGGGAATTATGTTGGAGCGCTCTCATCATGAAGCTCTAGATGCTCCCTAATGATCTGTTCAGAAATGACCAACTCCTGGCCACAATGCTCGATCAAATGACACGAACCCCATTTACGGTTTCATTCTGACCATTTGCCCAGAATTCAGACATATGGTTTGAGTAAATTGTGGTTTACAGTCAGAGCGGTGTAATAAAAGATTGGGTTAGAAAGGAGATGATATCTGAGACAGTCATCTCTTGATGAATCAAGAAGTGCGACTTGGTTGTGCTGAGGGTGAAGGCCATTTGGAAAGTTGAATGGGGATGATTTGAGCTGGGTAAAGTTGAATAAGAGAAATTTCTAGAGCTGTAAAATTTGCAAGTAAGAGAGTGAAAGTGAATAGTCGAGATTATTTAAAAGATTATGGAATGGCGGTAATGGGGGTTAGGATAAGGTGATGTGATGTTTTAGTGGATGAAATGATAGTGGCGGTAAGGTTAAAAATCAGTTAAATAATCCGACATCATTAACAAAATCTTTGCTTTTTACAGTGTGAGGCCCAAGAAATTTACGTTACACTGTGAAATCTCTCTTCCGAGTGTAAAACATTTCCGAGGGTAACTTGTCTTCCAAAGGAAATTCTTTGCTTCCGAAGGTTAGACTTGCTTCCGAATAGAGAATTTGTAAGTTTCGGAAGTAGATCTAATATACAATCAATCGCTTCTTCTGAGACCAAAATTTCTTCCGAGAAGAAAGTTATCCTTTGAGAAATTTTGCTTTGGAAGATATGAGTGTCTTCTGAAGGTTAATTTCTCTTCGGAAGGAATTTACACTTAGAAAATTTCAGAGAGAATTTCTTGTAACAGGCTTAAATTGTATTGACACAAGACTTACATATTAAAAGGTTTTCAAAAGAGATCAGATTAATCAATGTTTATCATCCAATAGCTGTTATAATATACTAAACCTTTGTTCATCAAAAGCTTTGGTAAATAGATCAGCATATTGTTCATTTGAATCAACTTTGATTAACCTGATTAGATTTTTCTCATGAATATCTCTAATGAAATGATACCTGATGTCAATGTGCTTAGACTTAGAGTGCTTCACCGGATTTTCAGTAATGGAGATAGCACTATTGTCAATATGGATAGGAGTACTCATAAAGTTGAATCCATAGTCCAACATCTAATTTTGAATCCATAGCAGTTGAGCATAACAGCTAAGCAGCAATGTATTCAGTTTCAGCAGTTGATGTAGAGACACAGGATTGTTTCTTGCATTGCCATGAGATGATCCTTCCACTAAGAAATTGACATCCTCCTGATGTTGATTCTTGTCAATATTGCAGCCTCCATAGTCATTGTCAGAGTATCCATAAAGATTGAAATCCTTGTTTCTGGGATACCAGAGACCTAGTTTAGGTGATCCTTTGAGGTATCTGAGGATTCTCTTAATAGCAGCCAGGTGAGACACCTTAGGAGCAGCCTGATATCTTGCACAAATACAAGTAGCAAACATGATATCAGGTCTACTTGCTGTTAGATACATCAGAGAACCAATAATTGCCCTATACTGATGTTGATCAGTATCCTCCCCCTCAAGTCAGGACAAAGATTATGGTTTCTGGGTATGGATGTCTTGGCAGGCTTGCAATCGTTCATCTCAAATCTTTCTAAGATGTCAGAGACATATTTAGATTGATTAATGAAGAACCCTTCCTTCAGTTGCTTTACCTGAATTCCAAGGAAAATTCATTTTTCCCATGGAGCTCATCTCAAACTTCTTCTTCATAATGCTCTCAAAGTCCTTGCACATTTGGTCATTTGAGGAACCAAATATGATGTCATCAACATAGACTTGTACGAGCAAAATGTCCTTTCCAGACTTTCTGATGAAGAGAGTCTTGTCAATAGTACTTCTAGTATAGCCATTCTTCAAAAGTTGAGACAGAGTCTCATACCACAACCTAGGTGCTTGGTGCAGCCCATATAGAGCTTTATCCAATTTGCACACATAGTTGGGTGCTGTGGATCTTCAAATCCTGGAGGTTGGCATACATAGACTTCCCTGTCTATATCCCCATATAGAAAAGCACACTTGACATCAATTTGGTATACTGTGAAGTCTTTGGATGCAGCATAAGCAAGGAAGATCCTAACTGCCTCAAGTCTTGCAACTGGTGCGAAGACATCAGTATAATCGATTCCTTCCTCTTGAGTGTATCCTTGAACCACAAGTCTTGCCTTATTCTTAATGATCAAGCCTCTATCATCTCTCTTGTTTCTGAAAACCATTTGGTGCCTATAGGTACTTGACCAGATGGTAGCGGACATAGGTTCCATACCTTCTGTCTCTTGAATTGAAGCAGCTCCTCTTGCATTGATTCAATGCAGCTACTATCTTTCAAGGCATCTTCTACCTTCTTGGGTTCCATCTGAGATAGAAAGCATGAGTACAAGCAGACATTCCCTTGATGAGTCTGTCCTCTTGTTCTCACACCCTCAAAGACATTCCCTATGATGTTCTCAGGTGGATAAGTGTTGTGAATCCTAAGACGAGGAATCACTTCCAATTGCAGAGATAGATCCAGGTCAGACATATTCTGCTCAGGAACTTCTGTCCAGCTGCTGTTTCAAAGTCATTCAATGAGGACTAATTGAATGAATAAGAAACATCATCAATAGTTGGCTGTAAAGTAGTATTAACACTTGCCTGTTCCTTCAAAATACTACCTCCTTCTACCTGGTGTTGTGGTGGATCACCTGATGATTTTGAGGCTTAGTAGGTGACTCACTTGTTGAAGCTTCACTATTCCTTGATATAGTTAAACTGTCGGATCTGTGAATAGTGGAAGCTTGATGTATTGCAGCACATGGAGAATTAGGTCTAGGCCTGGGAAGCTCAAACAGTTGATCATTAGCAGCAGCATCAACATCATTTTGAGCACCTATTCCAGCTGAAACATTCTCACAAGAGGGTTTAGAATAGTTTGGAAACAATTCTGAATCAAAGATGTGATCAGGTCCATTCCCCTTAACACAAGGAGTGTGCTCATTAACAACTATATTGGATGACTCCTCAAATTTTTGATTCTTAATGTTGTATACTCTGTAAGCTTTGGAGCTAGAAGAGTATCCAACAAAGATAGCATCATCCGACTTTTCAGCAAATTTTGCTAAATTGTCCTTTGTGTTAAGTATGGTACACCTGCTGCCAAAGAACCTTAGAAAGCCAATGAACGGTGGCCTCTTGTTCCATAGTTCCTAAGGGGTTTTTCCATGGGGCTTAACTACAAGAACTCTGTTCTGCATATAGCATGCAGTGCTGACTGCCTCTGCCCAGAATGTTAGAGGTAGCTTTGAATCAGCTAACATAGTTCGAGCAGCCTCAATAAGTGTCCTATTCCTCCTCTCAGCAACACCATTTTGTTGAGAAGTTCTGGGAGTACTATATTGTCTGACAATCCTTTTTGAGTTACAGAATGAGTCAAGAACGAAGTTCTTAAACTCAGTCCCTTGATCACATCTAATTATTTTAACCTTGTGATCAATTTGATTTTCTCTTTTAAGAATAAAAGATTTTAATGTTTCAGCAGTTTCATCTTTGGTTCTTAAAAAGAATACCCATGTGAATCTTGTAAAATCATCAACTATCACAAGACAATATGATTTCCTTCCAATGCTCATTATACTTGTGGGACCAAAGAGATCCATGTGCAATAAGTGCAATGGAGTAGTGATAGAGTTAACACATTTGGATTTATGAGACATCCTGTGTTGTTTCCCTTTCAGGCATGCAACACAGTTGTCTTTGCAGAAAAACTCCTTTTTAGGCAAACCATGTACCAAGTTGTTTTTAGCCAATTTATTCATTGTCTTAAAATTTGCATGACACATACGTTTATGCCACAGTGTTGACTCATCACTATCAGCTTTGGAAAGCG
Organism: Flaveria trinervia; assembly: GCA_025506515.1. Taxonomy (NCBI): domain Eukaryota; kingdom Viridiplantae; phylum Streptophyta; class Magnoliopsida; order Asterales; family Asteraceae; genus Flaveria; species Flaveria trinervia. The sequence continues at coordinate 81,359,281 of CM046445.1, read as the reverse complement.
AGCATGATAGTTCACCCATTGGGGAAGCATTGTTTATATCAAGCTTGTACATATCCCCTTTCCCGGGAGATCTAAGAAGCACCTATTCCGGATGAATTGTCATCCCTAGTTTGAGGATAATGCACTCATGTTCTATGAAAAGCATTTGGTGCTTTTGATCACAGAATTGAGAAACACTTAACAGATTGTGTTCAAGCTGTTTGACAAAGTTAACTTTGTCAACGCTTAACATACCATTGGATATACTCCCTCTGCCAGAAATATATCCTCCGGCATCACCTCCAAACTAGACAAGACCTCCATCATAATGTTGAAATTATTGAAGGAGAGATCTGTTCCTTGTCATGTGCCTGGAGCATCCACTATATACAATCCATACATTGTTGTTCTTGTCAAATGGATGTTCCTGCACATAAGATGAGATTTCAGTTTTGTTTGGATACCCAAGCCTTGCTGGTCTTGGGTTCTTCCAAGGATAATGACATGAGTGAACCAAATGAGATGCATGGGGCTTCAACAGAGGTCTTTGAAGAAGAGGTTTGGGCTGCAGCATCTTCCTTGATCTTCCAGTCCACCCTTTGGCTGATCTTGGAGGATGAGCTTGTTGAAGCTTTTGCAGCATGGTCTTCTTCTGAAGCTTCTTTCTTTTCGGAAGAAGTCCTCACCACCTTTTCTTCCGAAGCAGTCTTCTTGGGATGGTTTCAAGGGAGCTTTCTTGTTCTACCGAACCTTAGTAGCTTTTGCTTTCGAAGCCGTTTTCCCTTCGGAAGGAGTTTCTTCCGAAAGCAACTTGGTTTTGGAAACTAGCTTTCCCTTCTTCAACACTTGAACCGTATGGAAGGGTCCAAATGTGAAACCTTCCCTGACTCCTTCTTTTCTAACATTATTTGCATAATGTGTGCTTGCAGGATTGTAGTAACAATCTTTTGCCATGTGATTTTGCAGGCCACACATGATGCATGCGATGTTAGTCTTTTGGGAAGTGAGGGTTGCTGTTTCTTGGTTTTCTTTTCTTTGTCAGCAACTTTTCCCTTTAACTTCTGATCCTTTGGTAGGACAGGAATGTTGGTATTACATTCCTTTCCTGAATTAGAAGTACCTAACACTTAGAATCCAGCTGAGACAAGACACCCTTCTGTTTGGGGTCAATCTTCATTTGGATTCAGCCACTTTCTTAGCAGTTATCCTAGCAGCTTTAGCTCTGCTTCTTCTGGCTTTAGTGGTTAGGATTTGATCATCACAAGAGGCGATGGGTATATCTACTTGTTCCTCCCTGTGGTGGCCACTATTGGTGCCTCATCCTTTAACTCTGGAAAGAAAGGGTCAGTAGTTGGAACCTCTTGCTCTTTAGTACCACTTCTAGGCTGTCTAATAGACTCATAGGAATGTGGTGGAGCAATTTTGTTGGTTCCCAACCCTTCTTTGTTCTGATAACATAGTTTTGAATGGGAGGATACTGCAAGAATAGCTTGGAAGTTTTGCTCAAAGATAGGATGCTTCCTGGCCTGAGCCTCAGCAGTGACAAGCTAGACTTGAGCCTCAGACAATTTGGATATCAGATCCTTGATTTGAGTCTTGTATTTATGTGTTCATGTTTCAAAAGAGATACAATTTTCTCCAACTCATCAATTTTCTTTTCATAGTCAGATTCGGCTCTTTTAAAATCAGATTTTAGAATATTTAAAGACTCAATGTCAGATCTGATTTCCATATTGTAATCCTGATAGATTTAACTTTAGCTATATAGGCTGGAGTGTAGAGATGTTCATATACCTGGGCATCATCTGTTCCGGCCATAAGAGCTTGAGCAGGAGTCACATCTTGTACCATGAAGCTCCAGTCAACTTCTTGAGCCACTGCGGCTGTTTCAGTTGACTTCTCAGTGGGCTTTGAGATTGAGATTGAGGATGTGTGGAGGCTGTGGGGGTTCCCAGATTGGTCTTGGGAGCCTTGCATTCCCTTGCAAAATGACCCAGTTGGTTATAGTTGTAACACTTTGCCCTGGTCTTGTCAACCCGAACTTGCTGGTAGTGGATTTTGAGGGAAATGCCTTCCAGTTCTCTTAAAGAACTTCTTTGCTCTGTAAGTTAAGAGAGCAATCTGTTGGACAATATCCACGTATTCTACGTCATCTAGGTTAAAACACTCAAGATCATCAAAGCAGTATTGAAAATCTCCTGAGTGTCCACCTCCTGAAACATAGGCACAACTTTCCTGGAAGGGATTGTGTTGAGCCTGTTGAGACCTTGGAGTCTCAGATAAAGTGATGTAGGGACCAGAAGAGCAGATGGCTGCTGATAAGTCAGGAAATGCTGAGGTTGAGAGAGTTAATGTGCCTTGAGCAACCATTAAAGCATGCTAGTAGGAAGACTCATAGGTCTGCTTGTTTGGTGGGGCCCTTCTTACCCTCCATCTCTAGACGGTATCCATCAAGGATCCTATAGAGCTCAGTATGGAAAGAAAGAGTGTTCGGGTTTTTTGTTCTCTTGATAGAGACACAGTAAATGTCCACTCATTTGGGATAGCACTATGAACTTTTTGGTCAGATCTCTAAGTTCAGGAGTGATCTTCACAGACTGAAGGGAAGAGATAAGATCCATGTACCTGAAGTATTGCTGGCTGAGGGTCTCTCCAGTAATATGAGTGAAGTTCTCGAACTGCTGCTTCAGTGAGTCCTTCTGACAGGATCAGTGATCTCAAGTTTGATGGATTAGAGTGTAACGCAGCAGAATAAGATCAAGAATTAGACAAATTATAGCAAGAATTTGATATTCGTATGCATTAAGAACAAATACGGTTGTAACGAGAGAATATATTTCTGTGAAAAGGAATGTTTCAATTATATCAAATGTTTCTGCTCAATAATTCACAAATTACAATTAGGTTGACACTCCTTATATGGAGTGCAATCACTGCTGATATCACGGGATAATGACATCTGGCAGATTTATTACAAAAATAACTAACACTTAACAAACTACTGAAATGTTCACAACTACTGAGAACATATCAAGAGTGCTAAGCACAAAATATAAAACTACTGATGCTAACTAATGAAACTAAAATACTGATTACAAAACTACTGAAAAGGGAAAATATAAAACTACTGAAAGAAAACCGTCACAACTACTGAAGAAGACCTCTTCAACTTTGTGACAACGTCTGATACTTGGTCTTCAGTACTTGTCTTCAGACTTTTTCTTCAGCACTTGTGTCTTCAGACTTTGTCTTACAACTTGTGTCTTCAGACTGTCTCAGCTCTTGTGTCTTCAGACTTTGTCTTCAGCACTTGTGTCTTCAGACTTTGTCTTCAGTACTTGTGTCTTCAAACTTGTCTTCAGCACTTGTGTCTTCAACTTTGTCTTCAGCACTTGTGTCTTCAGACTTTGTCTTCAACACTTGTGTCTTCAGACTGTCTTCAGCTCTTGTGTCTTCAGACTTTGTTGTGACGTCTGTGGGACTTAAAGGTTTTTGATCTGGCTCATTGGTTCTTTTGGTCCAACAAACTCCCCCTGAACCAATGCAGCCAAAACCTTTAACTTTATTGAGGTCCACTTATTGTTGGCAAAGACTTCTCTTGATCAGCTTCAGAGAATCGGATCAGCACTGGCCAGGAAGAGGTTTCTAATCATGTGTTTGGCTAAATATGGAGGGGAACTCTGTTTTGGGGAATCTGGACATAGAGTTGTGATCCCAACCATGAAACCTACTTCCCATTTACGAGTCTGTAAGACTCACGAACATAGGCCTCAAGGAGAACAACCTGTTCCTCCTTGGAGAGTTCTTCTACTCCTCCTTCAAAGAAGAACTCTGGACCATAGTACTCAGATAGGTACTTTACAGTCCTGCCATTCTTCAACTCCACAGTAGTTATTCCCTATAGACAAATTCATCAGGATGGGTGCCCTCAAGGAGTAACTGGAGCTCATTCTTCTTAATGTCTTCGAGCTTCTTATATAATAACCCCTTTTTGATCATCTTGTTTTCCAGTAAGGCTTGAGGGGTCATTTTGATGGTGAGCTTCTTGAATTCATCGAGTATTTCCCAAGGTGAGACTACAATGGCCAACATGATTGTAGAGTCTATTGTTTTTCTAACCTGGCCATTGTATCTATGTGGAATGGATCATTTGTGTATTCTAGAGCTCACCTTGGGTCTGGCCATACTTTCACCCTCTCTTTCTGATACTGAAATGTGTGTCTGAGAGTGTACAGCCTCTGAGCATGCCCTTTCATGGCTTGTATAGATGATGACTGGGGAAATTCCTTGTCAACCATCTTCAGTAGTTGCTCATCGTGCTGCTTCTGATGTTCTTCATCTTCTATTTTGACTATAACCATTTCCCTTTGTGAGTCAGGTGTGATCATGAGTTGACTCCTGGGTTCTGGTACCCTTAGAACAACAGAGAGTGGCAGACTATCATGTTCATCATCTTCTTCTTCATCTTCTTCTATCCTCAGCACCCTTCTCCTCCTTCTAGGTGCATCACTGGATGATGGTTGGGTTGGTTTTTGTGGTAAAGGAATTGGTTTTGAGGGTTGAGGATGTTTGGATGTGAGTTTTGAGATTGGTTTGGAGATTTGAGGGGTAGGCTGTTTTTGAGTGGGTGATTGGGAAGGTTGTTCATGCATTTTGGTTGTAAGTTTGGCTTTTGTGAGTTTTTCCATTTCAAGCCTTTTCCCAGCTCTAGCCTCATCAAGTGCTTCAATAATATCCCCTTATGAAATTGCTCAGACAAACAGATTCTGGTGGCTATAGCCAGAATGCTGTCTCTGGTCCATGAACGAATCTCCATCAGTGATCTTCCTAAATATTTGGCTATGAATCAATCATGATCTCCAATCTCTCTTCTCCAGCACACTGTACCCAGCCCATCTGTTTTGGATTTCATTTACTTCCAACCTCCTGATCTCACTGTCTAGTTTGGCTGTATCAAAGTCTTGCTTGAAGAGTTGCTCAATGATTTTGTCCATGGATCGGCTGTGTGCTTCATCTACATCTTTTATCAGCTCCTCCAAGGATTTTTCTTCAGCATTCTTTTGATCACCAGCACTTTTCTTTCTTTTGTAAGTGATCAGTTGTTGTCCTTTTCCTTCTCCAACTCCTTGGTTTTCTCTTGTGCCTTCTCATCCTCAGTTCTTTCTTTTCTTTTCTTTCACTGCTGTACTCTCCCCTTTTGGATGCATGGGTGGCAGGGGTTTGTACCGCATAAAGTTTCTTGTGCACAGCATCATCAATGAGTGGTTGTAGACTTGAGGAGATCCTCTCATCAATGGCTTTATGAACAATGTCATTGATGATGGAGTGAGTGATGAGGTAAGGATTGTTGGAATGCAGTAACCATCTGCTTAGGGGGTTCTGTCCCTGAGAGATAGTGCCAAAGGCAGAGGCTGGAGGCTCAGTGAAGTGAGAGGGTGAAGTGTTTGGGGGACCTTCGAATGAAGGTGCCATCTGTGGGTAGTGGGGGCAGATGGACTTACATCCTGAGACTCTTGGCAAGCAGTTCTTGTAGTCTGCTTACCTCAGCCTCAAGGATGGTGTTGTGGGCTAGAACATCATAGAAAGCCTAGTTCATCATCAACAGATGTTGAATCACCTGACCTCCTGCTTGTAGCAGGATATACATGCACCGGGTGTAGACCAGTTTTAGCATGTGCCCCTTTTTCTTGGAACTGGGGACTTCCAGCCTCAGGACGATGTCCTTCATCAGCTGTTGCCTCTGGTGAGGTCTTAGCTATGTTACCAGCCTCAGTCTGATCATGTGCTGATTCAGAAGAGGTGGCAGCCTCACCAGATGTTCGTATCTACATATCCACACCAGGAGATAGAACAGTTAAACCCTGGTGTGTGGATTGTCAGAAGCATGTTGATCCTCTTCCTCAATTGCTGTGGTTCTCCCCTTTGTTGGTGTTTGTTGGGGAGGAGGAGAGGCATGCAGCTGAGTCAGCACGTTTGCAATTATAATGGTTGGACTTTGGGGGGCATTTGCTTGGGGAGAGGAGATAGAAACATATTGCATTCGGGGAGAGGATGCTCTTCAATGATAACCTCCTTAAGTGAGAGAGGTCTCAGCGATGTGGTTGCCCCTGATAAGGTTGCATCAGGATCCTTTTGAGAGGATGCTGTGCGGTGTTAGCTGGTAGAGTCTCTGATACTGCTGGGGGGTTTAAACCAGCAAGTATATCCTGCCTTGGTGGTACAGGAGCATCTTCAGGGGACTCATCTCCCTGAATAGCTGTTTTGGAGGGTTTGGTTTTTGGTTTGGTGGGGACTCTAGATCTGGTGGTGGAAGCTGTGGGTTCCCTCTGCTTGGGTTTTAGCATTCGGGCAACTTCTTTGAGAGTGAGGTCTGAGTTGTGCCTGGAGTATACCTCAGCCAAAACAGTTGGTGCAGGGACTCCAAGGCCAACAAGGCCATCAGATTTTAATTCATTTAAAATAATGGCCATCAGAAACCTGGGATATAATAGCCAGCGGTTTGCCGCAGGTTCTGAGCCAAGTTCTTTATTTCTAGAAACACGATTTCAGAGAAATTTAGCGGTTGGTGTTCTAGAATAGAATACAATACCTGTTGTCATTGGGATGACATTTGATCCCAAGAGGATGTCTTTGAAGCTAAGCATACATTTACCATGTGAAAGATAAGTTTTTCAGCATCATGGAAATGTTTCTTCAGAATAGTTGTAGCCCGAAGATCACCTTCATACCCATTATTGATAAAGGACATATCCATTGTGCCCTTTGGGTATTCAATCACAGTGTGTGGAGTCATGTAAGTGTAATGCCTGACGAATGACGTCGGCTGTAACAACCATGGTTTCTGGGTGACGAGGGACCGAACAGAGATTTGGCCAGTAGACTCATCAGTATGAACAAAAACATTTGACCAGAATTGACTAAGAGATTCAGGGTAGATGGTCGGATTCAAGAGAAAAGCTGTGCGATATGGGGAATCCACCATTAGGTCAATGGCACTATCAAATTTGTTCCAGAAAGCCGACTTGGTAAGATATGCAACGCAGTTGTGTCGTGGTTTTAGGCTCATGGTTGCCATTTTTGAAAGTATGAAGGTCAGAAGAACGGCTAAGAACGTTTGAAGAAGAAGACAGGTATTTATAGGTTGGGTAGGAAAAGGCTGAAAGAAAACTACTGAAGGTTTTGGTGTGGTCATCAGCTGTTTGAAACTACTGATGACGTGGTATTAACCTTCAGAGGTTTAAAACGACTGACAGTGGTGGTGTTGTCATCAGTTGTTATAAAACAACTGAAGACTTGTTTTGACCATCAGACGTTGAAACAGCTGAATTCTTGGTGTTAACCATCAGTAGTTGTGAAACTACTGAAGGTCTTGGTTTTGACTTCAAATGATGTAAAACTGAGGACTTGGTGTTTGTCATCAGTAGTTGTGTGAAACTACTGAAGACAGTGGTTTTGTCATCAGTTGTTGTAAACAGCTGAAGACTTGGTGTTAGTCTTCAGTAGTTGTAAACTACTGAAGACATAGTTTTGGCTTCAGTTGTTTAATGAAACAGTAGTGTATAAACGACTGAAGAGAAATTTCTCATCAGCTGTTTTCGTCAATTCATAGCTTTTCAGCTGTGTCAGTCTGACCTCCACACTTACTCATCAGGCTTAGATCTGAGTTGTAGCTACATCAGCTATTGTGACTACATCAGCTGTTGTAACTACATCAGCTGTTTAACAAATAAAGTACTTGAGTACTGAGAAGTTACTTAAGCTCCAGTAGTTTTAAAAACTTCTGAAGGGAGGATAACTTTAGTACTTATATATGACAATAATAACTAATGATCATCAGTACTTGTGAGCTGAGATCATCAGTAGTTGTCACTTATTCTAGCTGCAGCATAACAAGCCTTAGCACTAGGTTTTGGAAAGTTGTGCTATCCAGGGCTTAGTGAAAATGTCTGCAAGCTCATCAGCACTAGGAAAAAATTTGGATCAATCAGACCTTTTTCAAAACAATCTCTAATAAAATGGTGTCTGATTTCAATATGTTTAGTCCTAGAGTGTTGGACAGGATTCTTGACAATACAAAGAGTTGAAGAGCTGTCCATTAACAATGGGGTCTTAGTCTTTTATGCCATAATCCAATAATTGGTTTTGAAGCCAGAGTACCTGAGATGTACAGCTTGCAGCAGCAATGTACTCTGCTTCAGCAGTTGATGTAGCAACTGAGGTCTGCTTCTTACTCTGCCAAGAAATCAAGCAGTTGCCTAAGAATTGGCATCCTCCAGAAGTGGACTTTCTTGTCAACTTACACCTTGCATAGTCACTGTCAGAAAAAGCAACTAATTTACCAGAATGTCTAGTAGAATACCATAAACCTAGAGATGGAGTGCCTTGCAGATATCTAAAGATCCTCTTGACTGCAATCAAATGAGACTCCTTAGGTGCAGCCTGAAATCTAGCACAAACACATGTAGCAAACATAATATCTAGTCTAGAAGCTGTTAAGTACATCAAGGACCCAATCATACATCTGTAAAGTGTTTCATCAACCACTTTACATTTCTGATCTGTATCCAGTTGTGTGGTGTTGCACATGGGAGTAGAACAGGGCTTACAGTTTTGTAAATCAAACTTTTCCAAAAGATCTTTTGTGTATTTGGATTGATGAATGAAAATTCCATCAGCCTTTTGTTTGATTTGCAAACCCAGAAAGAACTGTAATTCTCCCATGGCACTCATTTCAAACTTCTGTTGCATCAACTTTGTAAAGGCATCACACAACTGTGGATCAGAGGATGCAAAAATAATATCATCTACATAAATTTGAACAAGTAGATTATGCTGCCCAGCTTTCTTAATGAATAAAGTCTTATCTATGGAGCCTCTAGTGAAATTATTTTCAGAAGAATGTTGATAATGTCTCATACCAGGCTCTAGGAGCTTGTTTCAACCCATAGAGAGCCTTATCAAGCTTATACACCCAATTAGGTTTATTGTCCTCAAAACCTGGTGGTTGACATACATAAACTCTTCTTTAATTTTCCCATACAAAAATGCACTTTTGACATCCATTTGAAAAACTTTAACGTTGTGATAAGCAGCATAAGCTAAAAACAATCGAATTGCTTCCAGTTGGCTACAGGGGCAAAGGTTTCATTATAATCAATACCTTCCTCTTGTGAAAACCCCTGTACAACCAGTCTGGCCTTGTTCTTAACAATAAGCCCATTTTCATCAGTTTTGTTCCTAAACACCCATTTAGTGCCTATTGCACACTTACCTGGAGGTAGAGGAACCAGTTCCCACACTTGCTGTTTCTTGAACTGAAGAAGCTCAAGTTGCATGGCTTCAACCCATCCATTGTCCCTTAAAGCAATGTGATAGTTCTTTGGCTCTTGCTGACTAATGAAGAGAGCATAGAAGCAGAAATTTGACAATTGACTTCTTGTTGACACGCCAACATTGATATCACCAATGATTTGAGACATAGGGTGATTCTTCAGATCTTGGTACACAATAAGATCTGTGCAAGTGTTTGTAGCAGGCTCAGTAGCAACAGATGGTGATGGTGAAGCATTTCCTTGAAACCAAAGTAGATGGTAATTCAAAGGAAGTTGAAGTTGTAGAAATCTCATCAGCATTTGTTGTGGATTGTGCTACTGGAGCTACAGGAACATCAGGTCTAGCTGAATCAGCAGTTGATCACTAAACTTGAAAAGGTGATTACTGATATCATCATCATCATCAGTAACACCAGATGGATGACTAGCTACAGAAGATGATGGATTCATATGATCTGCAACAACAGGCGGTTGATAAGGAACATATTGCAGAATGTCCAGATCAAAAAACTCCAAAGGGTTTTGTGGAATTGTATCCTTAGGGGATTCATTGAACTTCACATGCAAGGTTTTTTCAACTATCTTTGTCCGACAGTTGAATACTCTGTAAGCCTTGCAAGTGGATGAATACCCAACAAAATACCCTGCATCCACCTTAGAATCAAACTTTTGGAGTTGATCCTTTGTGCAGGGACACCCAAATGCTCTAAAGAATGAAATCAAAGGGGCTAAATGATGTAAAACTTCATAAGGAGTTTTCATCAACCTCTGATTTACTAAGGCTCTATTCTGTACATAGTAGGCTGTATTGACAGCTTCAGCCCAAAAGGTCAGTGGCAGACCAGAATCAACCAACATGGACCTTGCAGCTTCAATGAGGGTCTGTTTCTCTCCACTACTCCATTTTGCTCTGGAGTCCTTGGGATGCTATACTGCCTCTTGATTCCCTTTGACAAGTAAACTCATCAAGAGTGTGGTTTCTGAATTCAGTACCATTGTCACTCCTCACACACTTAACTGGTAGGGAATACTGCTTCTCAACGTGTAACACAAAGTTCATAATGGACTGAGCAGCCTCATCCTTTGAATGCAAGAAGAAAGTCCATACATATCTAGAGTAATCATCCACAATTACCAGACAATATTTCTTCTTTGCCATACTCATTACCTTCACAGGACCAAAAAGATCCATGTGCAGTAGTTGTAAGCAGGCATTAGACTTGGATTCTTCTATGGGTGGGAATGAAACTTATATTGTTTCCCTTTTAAGCATGCAGTGCAGATTTCATCACAATTGAACTCCTTTATTGGAAGACCTCTCACTAAACTCTTGTGGATCAACTGATTCATGTTTTTGAGATTAACATGATCCAGCCTTCTATGCCACAGTTTAGATTCTTGGAGAGAGGCCTTGGAGAACAAGCATGGATGGCCTTTTAACTCAATTTTCTTTGACAAATCCAAGGCATATACTCTTCCTATCCGTTGGCCTTCAGGAGAGTATTATCATCCAGTACTTTGTCAATCAGGCTCAGAACCTTGGAAGACAGAATCCTACAGTTTTGGCTTGTGAAAAGAGCAACATGTCCTTTGTCACACATCTGACTGACACTCACAGATTGTATTTGAGATTCTCCACATGGTTGACATCATCAAATCTAATATCTCCATTAGACACAAATCCCTTTCCAATGATGTAACCTTTAGCATCATTTCCAATGAGACAAATCCCTTCTTTCCTTGAGAGTAATCATGAGAGAAGAGAGCTGCTCCCAGTCATGTGCATGGATCCTCCACTGTCCACATACTAGATGCTTCTTTGGCATGCTGAAGAACCCTGCAAAATCATAAGAAACTAGTTAGATTTGAAGACCCAAACCTTTTTGGTTTTGGGACTGACTTTATCAACAGATTTAACCATAGCTGGTTTCTCATGATTAACAGCTGATGAAGATGAAGATGGTGCTGAAATAGATTTGGACCTGGAATTCCTTTTCAGTGGTTTGATCACAAGGGCTTCAAGTTGGTTAACTCTCCCTAACAGATGCTGAACCATCATAACAAGCTGTGTCTAATTTGAAGCTCGAGCTTTCAGTTCATTTGACACTCCAGAGCTTGTTTTTGATGAGTTCCTGTGACCCACCATTTTCTCCTTCTTAGATTTCACAGACTTAGTCTTATGTTATCATGAGGAACAATATTAGCTGTCTTCTGATAAACCACACTTCTTAGTGGATTTGGGTAAGGCCTTGGTTTATCAGGTTGAGATGATTATGGTACAAACTTGGTCTCAAACTTAGTTTTCATTTTATTTATTTCTAATTTAATGAGCTCATCCCTTGGAGTTTTAAACCCTTTTTGTACCAACATTCATCAGATAGATGATTGAATTTACCATAAATTTCACATGGTTATTCTTCATCTGGACATCTCTACTGCTGAAGTGGAAACTACTGAAGTGTGATCTTCTTCAGTACTTTCCTCCTATCAGTACTAGGTACTAAAGGATTTGTAACAGCTGAAGACTGGTAATTCAACTATTTCCATCCGTCCTAATAGACCGTTTGATGGATTCCTCAGCAGTTGTTAGTTCCTTGTATTTCAACTGATTTGAAATGCTTTTCAGATGTTGGGTCTCTTTCAGTACTTGGGGTACATTGAGGAACAACATCTGAAGTACTCAGCTTCATATGAGTCTCAGTATTAGACCCAGTCAATTTATTTGCTGAGATCTTAACACTGGTTTCATTCTCTGATCTTAGATTATCATTGGAGAATGATTCACATGATAATGTGGTTTGGAGATTGCTTTCACTTTCAGACTTAACTATGGAGTTAGGAGTAAAGTCTGTTGGTGGAGTAGTATGGTTGTAACCAATACCAAACTTCACATTTGAAGTAGTTTGCTTGCTAAGAAGCATTTCAAATCCCTTGCATGATGAGACCCAGCGGTCACACTCAACTTGGGTCACTGCAAGTTTTTCTTTGAGACTCCTGTGGTCTTCCAGAATAACCTCTAGCTTGGCCTTTTCATCATTTAATTGGCATTTAAGCTTATAAATCTCATCACTTTTACTGTTAAGAGCAGACTCATACTCAGCTTTTTTTTGGAAATGGTTTTCTCAAACTCAAGTTTTTGATTTATTAATGCTACATTTGCCTCTCTAATAGAGACAAAGGCTGCTATGCATGATTCAGAACATAACTTGGCTTTAGCCTCTGAAGATACCTGAGTTACCTGTGAAGATGATGCATTTGAGCAGGACCCTGAGTAGACTCCAGGGCCATGAGAGCAAGATTTCCAAAAGGGTGTTCACCACCATGTTGACTAGCACCAGCATAGTATTGTTCAGTGTGACCAGACAAGTTATCAGGTAAGCTACTCCAGTCAACGACTCCAGGTGTGGAAGAAGCTGTGATGAGGTTGTGATTGAGATGGAGATGGTTGAGGTTCTGGTAGTGCATGAGGTTGTGGTACTATAGGAGCTTGAACTTGATTTGACTGTGGCATATAATAGCGGGGATAAGGATATGGCATTTGACCCTGAGGAACAAAATATGCAAGAGATTGAGGGTGTGATGAATGACTAGAACCAGCAGAATGTTGCCCTTTGGATTGTGAATTGTTATTTGGAAAAGTCAAAAAGGGTGCAGAGGTGTTAGATCCAGTTGATCTACACTCTCTTGCAAAGTGTCCAAGCCTGTGGCATTTGTGACACTTCAACTTGCTCTTGTCAAAACCGACTTTGGTTTTGTCAGAGAGTCCAGGAAATTTCCTGCCAGTTCTCTTGTAGAATTTCTGAGATCTGATATTGATCAAGGCCATTTGGCTCAAAATATCCATCTCTTCTAAATCATCATCAGAAATGCCCTTCAAATCATCCATGATAAAGCATAGATTGTCACTATTATTACTAGAATGACAATCAACACTCACAAAGGCATGATTAGAATTGTTTGAGGTGAATCAATATGCTCATCATAGTGGCATTCTGATCCTGCATACTCTACTCATGACTTACCAAGGCAGTGTTTCCTGGTACAAAGTCATCAGTGAGCTTTCCAGATGATGACAGTTTTCGTTTCTGTTCTATCTCTCTCTCAAATGTGAGCAATTTTCCATGGAGTTGGGTGAGAGATAGTTTGTCAAATTTGCACTAGAGCGTAGGACAATAGTATATGTGTCCCATCTCTCAGGCAGTGATCTGAGAAATCTATTATTCATCTGGCTATTGGTTTACTCATGTTTGACCATTTTTAATTCAGAGATCAAACAAGGAACCGCTCAAACTGTTGAGTCAGTGTCTCACCCTTCCTATGAGAGAATGTCTCATATTGTTGGGCAAGGATTTCTCTATTATTTGCCAAGACCTCATCTGTTCCTCCAAATTGTTCTTTCAAGGCATTCCAGAGGTCATGGCAGTTTCATAATGCATTAGCCCAGAATAGATTTCATTGGGCAATGCCATGGCCAGAATTTCATGGGCTTTTGCATCAATCTCAAACAATTTCTTATCCTCATCTGAGTATTGTTCCCTCCTCTTCGGAACCATTTGATTGGTTTCCAGGTTATTCACCATAGGCTTGTGTGGACCATGTACCACTGATGTCCAACAACCTGAGCTGTTAACAGACAGGTGATGGAGCATTCGTCGTTGCCATATGTTATACTCACTCCTAACCAGCATTGGAGGCTTGGTTGAGGAACCAGTATTGTGAGGATCATTGGAAGGAGTAGTCATTTTAGGTCCAAATACAATTTAATTCAACTTTTAAAAGATTTTACACAGACCGCAACAGACTCAATGAAAACCAAGATAAATCTCAGGATGAATGGCCAAAAAAACACAAAATTCAATCTCTATAACCGTTTCTTGCAAAATGCTAATTCAATCAAACTTGGATCTTGGATAGCAGTTTCAATGATCAATTATTAGATCGATCAATGATTAACCTGCTCTGATACCATTTGACAGGATCAGTGATCTCAAGTTTGATGGATTAGAGTGTAACACAGCAGAATAAGATCAAGAATTAGACAAATTATAGCAAGAATTTGATATTCGTATGCATTAAGAACAAATACGGTTGTAACGAGAGAATATATTTCTGTGAAAAGGAATGTTTCAATTATATCAAATGTTTCTGCTCAATCATTCACTTATTACAATTAGGTTGACACTCCTTATATAGAGTGCAATCACTGCTGTTATCACGGGATAGTGACATCTGGCAGATTTATTACAAAAATAACTAACACTTAACAAACTACTGAAATGTTCACAACTACTGAGAACATATCAGAGAGTGCTAAGCACAAAATATAAAACACTTGATGCTAAACTACTGAAACTAAACTACTGATTACAAAACTACTGAAAAGGGAAAATATAAAACTACTGAAAGAAAACCGTCACAACTACTAAAGAAGACCTCTTCAGCTGTTTTGACAACGTCTGATACTTGGTCTTCAGTACTTGTCTTCAGCACTTGTCTTCAGACTTTTCTTCAGCACTTGTGTCTTCAGACTTTGTCTTCAACACTTGTGTCTTCAGACTGTCTTCAGCTCTTGTGTCTTCAGACTTTGTCTTCAAGCACTTGTGTCTTCAGACTTTGTCTTGAGCACTTGTCTTCAGAACTTGTCTTGAGCACTTGTCTTTAGACTTTGTCTTGAGCACTTGTGTCTTCAAACTTTGTCTTCAGCACTTGTGTCTTCAGACTTTGTCTTCAGCACTTGTATCTTCAGACTTTGTCTTCAGCACTTGTGTCTTCAGACTGTCTTCAGCTCTTGTGTCTTCAGACTTTGTTGTGACGTCTGTGGGACTTAAAGGTTTTTCTGATCCGGCTCATTGGTTCTTTTGGTCCAACACCTTCTTTGATTCGTTGGAGCAAGAATACATCTGAGCAAGTGCATCAAACAATTCTTTGGCAGTCTTGCAATGCTCGAACCCCACCATAATAGAGTTCGGTATTGCAGTCATGTGAATAGTCATAGCATGCTATCGATGTCCATCTTCTTTCTGTCTTCATCAGAATAGTCCTCGACAGCTTTCTCTATCATGGCACCATTTCCACTAGGTGAAGCCACCTTTGGCTTGCGCGGTCCATTGATAATGGAGTTCCACATTTTGCTATCTTGGTATCTAATGAAGCCTTCCACTCTTTTACTCCAAGACCTGAAGTTTTCAGGGGTGATGATGGGTGCTTTGGTCATCGTCCCCATCTCTACTTCAGATTTGTTGAGGGCCATTGAGTGAGTGGGTGGTAGGGAGGAGTGAAAACAGGTTGATTTGGATGGTTAGATCACGCAATCAAGAGCCTAAGAAGCTCTGATACCAATTGCAGGATCGGTGTTTGTCACTTAAACACAAAGGTTTTCTCTCAAACTCACCTAGAATCACACTCGGGTAAGAATCAGTAAGAGTTAATAACAATATGAAAAATAACTAAGAACACAGAAAGATAATTTTCAAGAAACTTTTAAATATTGATTCTCAACTCAAGATACAAAGACTCTTACAAGTAGATGATAATCTTCTTCCTATGAGTTACAAGGAGAACCTATATATAATACTATCTACAACCGGATATACTTTGATACCAGCTGTGATCCTTTAGCTAAAGCCTATACTACAAGACTATAGTTAAGGTATCTCGGATAAAGTCTTATCTGAGATTTGATAGTCAGGACATGTCCCTGACTTACCTTTTGTCACCAACTAAAGATGGCAACTGTACCATCATGAAAAGGTAAACAGTGGAATAAAGTATGGTCAACAACATGGTTCTTTAGGAAGAAGCCATGCTGTATCAGAAGTCTGCAGCGGAGTGTCAGAGACCATACTTGTGTCCACTGGTTATAGCATTGTCTTCCGAAGGTTTAAATGGCTTCGGAAGAGTAAGTACTTTCCAAGCCACTTTATACTTCGGAAGAGGTGCTTCTTCCAAGGCTTGGAGACTTCTTCTTTTCATCATACTTCGGAGTGGTCTTTACTTTATTCTTCTAAGTCATGAGCTTCGAAAGTATGCATTTGTCTTCGAAAGTAGAGTTCTGTCTTCGGAAGTTGGACTTTCCCTTTGTCTTCAGAAGAACTTTACAACCTTCGGAAGTTCCATGATAAGCTTCGGAAGCCTTTGCATGCAGCACCAAAATAACCTAAGTGATCTAGTTTTGGTTGCATCAGCCTTCTTCTTGATCCAACAATAATAATAATGATAATATTAATAATGTTGTTGGTGGTAGTGTTGTTGTTGTCGTCATCATCGACGTCTTCGTCTTCGTCATCGTCGTCGTCGTCGTCGTCGCCGTCGTGGTTGTTGTTGTTGTTGTTGCTGATGTTGCTATTGTTGCTACAGTTGTTGTTGCTGCTGTTGTTGTTCTTGTTGTTGTTGTTGATGCTGCTGTTGTGACATCCGGTAATTTTCCGTTACCAAACTCCGTTAGTTCCATTGAGTCTTGCGTACTCGTGTCGTAAGCACACACTAGTTGTTGTTTAATGTTGGTGACCTAATAATAATTAACAATGTTAAATTAATGATAATCTAACTGATTATTGATTGTTGTGTTATGTTTATGTGTTTACACGATTAAAAGGTTCATTGTGGAAATTAATCGCGTAACGTGGAAACGTGTGTATTAATTTGTATGTGTTGTGTTTTATAAAGATAAAATATATAATTGTTATCGTTAGTTTATATGTTTGTATTATTAAGTTAAAAATACTTTACAAGGAGTTTAAAGTCTAATCTTTATAAAATACAAAACACAAGGTTTAAATGGTAAATATGCAAAATTAATTAAACAAAACACAAAAACCCTAGCCCCCACCCCATTCGGCCACGATCACCACCTCAAACCCCCTCCACTTCGAAATCAACCTAGAACAAGCAACTTGCTGCGATTTTGGTTCGGTTTCAAGCCATACAACAAGTTAGCAACACCAAATCGTGTTCCTTTGTAAGAATTAAGGTTAGTTTTGATGCTTTTTGTGGGGTTTTCTATTTGGCCGAACCCTGATTCGTGTATAGGTGTTGATGATGTCAATTATTGGGTATTTGTTGATGTTAGTGTGTTGGTTATGTTGAATGTATGCTAGTTAATGTCAATTATGCAAGAAAGGTTGGATTTTGATGCATTGTTCATAGGTTACTAAGATTAGTAACTTTATTTTGCATGAAAGGGTGATTTGATCATGAATTGATGTTGTTGATGTGTTTATGATGATGATTAGGTGCTACATTGTTGATATGAATGCTAGAAACCTTGGAATGGAAGTTGTAGTTTATAGTTTGACAAAAGTAGAAACTTTTGATGTTGAATGTTAATGAATTGTAAAGAGTTAGTGATGTAATGTACTTGATAATAGTCATGAGTATTAGATAATGATTTTAGTGCAAGAATTCTATATATGATGTAGTCTAGTTCATACCTTGCCTAAAGTGGAAACTTTTGTTCATGATGATTTATGGATTATGATGATTAGGTATTGGTGATCATGTCTAGATGTTGTTATGAGCTTGAAATAGTATAACTGTGACGAATTCATGAATACATTGAGTGTTTTATGGGTTTGAGATGTACTTTCCCAAAGAGGAAACTTTATTTGTACATATCCTTACATATGGGAAATTTATGATGTTTGGGACTTAAGAATCATGCTAGTATGTTCATGGATGAATGCTATTGTGGTTGAATGTGTTGTTTGGTTAGTATGAATGTTTAATTGGTTAATTATCTGTTTTGGCATGTTTATGAGACTTCATAGTTATGGGTCATAGAATATGTCATGCATGATTTGATCTTTTTATGATGCACTAGTTGTGTTATGGTTACACTGAGCATGCTAGTTGTCAGGGACTTGCATGACTTGTATGATATTTGGTAGAATGATGACCTAAGTAATACACCTGGATAATGTAGCATCACATGTGATCCATTGGAATGTTAACCATATATGACGTATGATTATGTTTGCTTAAATGGTTTATAAGGCATTGTGTCACCAACAGGTCAAATGGGTCAACTGAGTCAAACGGGTCAACTGAGTCAAACATGTCTATGTTCTGAAACCTTGAGTTCTTTAATTGTATAGCACTTAGGGTTCCTTAGAATTTCTGTGTACGTGTACTTATGTAGTTGTATAGCACTTAGGGTTCCTTAAACTTTAAGTATCCTTACGCATATCAGGTGAGTTCATACCCCACTCTTTACTTAACCTCTTTTGGGGGAGATAGCATACTGGTAATCTACAAACCCTTTATATATTTAAGTTATGTATAATATTAATATAGTGTTGTTTATCATGGAAAAGTCCTCACACTTTCGAATTGTTAATATTGAATAGCAGGGAAACTTGGGTAGTACTACTGGGTCTGACGAGCCCCACCTGTGTGACTCGAGGTTACCGGGTGCAATTTGTCCTAATGAACATTGTCACGATCTGATAAGTCGTGACAGGAGGCAATAACTTATCACAATCAGCTTCAATTGCGAAATCACTATGAATTAATATTTATTGTTTATAGACTAGCTATCTATATAATACACTACTTATATATATCTCAACTGTTAAATTACTTATATTTGAATATCAACTCTTGAACTCACCAACCGTTGTGTTGACATTTTAGTATGCTATTCTCAGGTCAATAACTTCGCTTGCCTTAAGAGCACTGCACAGCTTCATTATGCATTATAAGACTCTATCTTTAAGACATCTTTGTTGGCTTTATTATTAATGTTTACTCATTTGGGTTGGCGCATGTTTTGCCAATGTATGCATTTATATACTTTGAGTTTCTTTACTTACAAAATGCTTCCGCATAGTTTCAAGTTTAAACTTTGGTTGATTTTATTTTAAAGGTGGCATATAGAGTCGTGGAGTAACTATTGACTGTGATCCTGGTTTGTTCACATGCCTCACGGTAAAACTCCACACGTGGATTTTGAGGGTGTGACAGTTGTTGTTGTTGTTGCGGTTGTTGTTATTGTTGTTGTTACTATTGTTGTTGTTGCTGCTGCTATTGTTTTTGTTGTTGCTATTGTGTTGTTGTTGTTGTTGTTGTTATTGCTGTTGCTGTTGTTATTGTTTTGTTGCTGCTGCTGTTGTTGCTGCTATTGCTGTTGTTGTTGGTGTTGTTGCTGTTGTGTTGTTGTTGTTGTTGTTGTTGATGTTGTTGTTGTTGTTACTGTTGTTGTTGCTGTTGTTGTAGCTGCTGCTGATGCTGCTGCTGTTGCTGCTGATGATGATGCTGATTATGTTGCTGCTGTTGTTGCTGCTGCTGCTGCTGCTGCTGCTGCTGCTGCTGATGCTGCTGTGATGCTGCTGCTGATGCTGCTGCTGATGCTGCTGCTGATGCTGCTGCTGATGCTGCTGCTGATGCTGCTGCTGATGCTGCTGCTGATGCTGCTGCTGATGCTGCTGCTGATGCTGCTGCTGATGCTGCTGCTGATGCTGCTGCTGATGCTGCTGGCTGATGCTGCTGCTGGATGCTGCTGCTGATCTGCTGCTGATGCTGCTGATGCTGCTGTGATGCTGCTGATGATGATGCTACTGTTGATGCTGATGTTGATGCTACTGCTGATGATGATGCTGATTATGTTGCTGCTGTTGTTGCTGCTGCTGATGATGCTGCTGATGCTGCTGCTGATGCTGCTGATGATGCTGCTGATGCTGCTGCTGATGTGCTGCTGATGCTGCTGCTGCTGCTGATGCTGCTGCTGATGCTGCTGTGATGCTGCTGCTGATGCTGCTGCTGCTGCTGCTGCTGATGCTGCTGCTGATGCTGCTGCTGATGCTGCTGCTGATGCTGCTGCTGATGCTGCTGATGATGCTGCTGATGATGCTGCTGCTGATGCTGCTGCTGATGCTGCTGCTGATGCTGCTGATGATGCTGCTGCTGTGCTGCTGATGCTGCTGCTGCTGCTGATTCTGCTGCTGATGCTGCTGCTGATGCTGCTGCTGCTAATGCTGCTGCTGCTGATGATGATGCTACTGTTGATGCTGATGTTGATGCTACTGCTGATGATGATGTTGTTATTGTTGCTGCTGCTGATTATTCGTATCATTATTGTTATTATTATTATTTATTAAAACTATTATTTCTAAGGGTATTTAATAATTTTGATATTTTTTAAAAAAAGTTTACTTAATGACATATTATTAATATGCTTAATAAATTATAATAATAAGAAATATAATCAAATTCATAATAATGATATAAGTACTAATTATAATTATGAGGTTTTCATAACAACAACGACAATATTTTGTTGTTCTATTGTTAAAATTTTATAGTTTGTTTTTGTCATGTTATTGTATGAGTAATAATTTAATAGTAATGTACACTTAATCAAAATACTATTTTATTTACATTTGATAACAATTTTTATTCGAACGATATTTGTTTTATTTGATATCCACGACCCATATGTTCGGTAATCATGATGGTATAACAACGAACCGTTAAAGCCTATGTACATAACCTTAAGAATTCAAATGTCTATATTATTGAACTCATTAAACCAATATGTTGGATCAAGAAGAAGGCTGGTGCAACCAAAACCAAATCACTTAGACAAAGTTTGGCGCTGCGTACAAAGGCTTCCAAAGCCAAGTGAGGAACTTCCGAAGATAAAGTATTCACTTCCGAAGATGAAGTCTCAAAGGAAGAAATCAGAAGACTACTTCCGAAGTATAAGTGGCTTCGGAAGTACTTGTTCTTTTGAAGTCATTTAAACTTCGGAAGACACTGCTATGAACCAGTGGACATAAGTATGGCCTCTGACACTCCCCTACAGACCTCTGATACTGCATGGCGTTTTCTCAAAGAGCCATGTAGTTAACCATACTTTATTTCACTGTTCAACTTTTTATGTTAGTACAAGTTACCAACTTTAGTTGGTGACAAAAGGTAAGTCAGGGACATGTCCTGACTACCATATCTCAGAAAAAGTCTTATCTAAGATACCATAAACTATAGCTTTGTAGTATTTGCTTTAGTTAAAGGATTCCAGCTGGTATCAAACTATATCCGGCTGTAGGTAGTATTATATATAGTTTCTCATTGTAACTCATAAGAACATGCTTGTAAGAGTCTTGTAATATTTGAGTTGAGAAGTAATATATGCAAGTACCTTGAAAATTACTTCTTGTGTTATGTTATTACTTATTATATTGTTATCAACTCTTAAAGACTCTGCTTTCATCAAGAGTATTGTTTAAGTGAGTTTGAGAGAAAACCAAGTGTTTAGTGACAAAAAACCGATCCTGCAATTAGTATCAGAGCTTTTTATGCTCTTGATTGTGTGATCTAACCATTCAAATCAACCTATTTTTCACTCCTCCTTACAACTCTCACAAAAATGGCCCTTAACAAATCCAAAGTAGAGATGGGAACCATGACCACAGCTCCCATCATTACTCCTGAAAACTTCAGGTCTTGGAGCAGAAGAATGGAAGGCTTCATCAGATACCAAGACAACAAAATATGGAACTCCATTGTCAATAGCCTGTATAAACCCAAGGTGGCTTCACCTGGTGGAAACGATGCCATGATAGAAAAAGCTATTGAAGATTATTGTGACGAGGACGGAAAGAAGATGGACATCGACAACAATGCTATGACCATTCTTATGACTGTAATACCCAACTCCATCATAGTGGGGTTTGAGCATTGTAAGTCCGGTAAAGAAGGACTTGCTCAGATTTATTCAAGCTCCAACGACTCAAAGAAGGACTCACTGAAACAACAGTTCGAGAACTTCACTTATATTGCTGGAGAGACCCTCAGCCCGCAGTATTTCAGGTACGCGGATCTTATTTCTTCACTTCAGTTTGTGAAGATCACTCCTAAACTTAGAGATCTGTTGGAACATATATAGTCATATATAGTGTGTTGTCGCTTGTCGAATAGTCTAGGTTAAATGTAATACACCTGATATGTTGTAAACACATGAAACTGGGTCATTCGCAAGAGCATATGCGATTGAGACTCAGTCATACGACCGAGCCATGCTAATGGACTAGTCGTGCGACTGAGAGATGCGATTGGGGAATTCGTAAGACTGAACCATAAGAATGGTCCAGTCGTACGATTGAACCATACACATGGTCCAGTTGTACGATTGAACCATACGCATGGTCCAATCGCACGAATGGGCCCAGTCGCATTTAATATGGGCCGAGGCCTATATATACCAGTTTCAATGTGTAGAGAGTTTAAGGACCTGAGAGGGAGTCTGCCCGGGAGCCTAGGGCTGCCAGATGAGAGGGGAGATCATGCTCGATCTCCCCTTGCCAAGAGTCTTGATTCTTATGTGTAACGAGCATGTAATCATTAGGTTTATCAATGAAACCATTTATTATAGTTCGTTTTATTGATTGTCTCTTGGTTTTTGTTGTTGTTTATCCTTTCGTCAAGAACATGCTCGGATGTTTACCGATCCAGCCGACTTCACATTTGGTATGAAAGCTGGTTACTGCTTGAATGATCTAACAATCATACCAGCAACCCAAGCTCTTGATATCTGGATCAAATTTTAGATCTTGACGTTAAATCCACTTCGTGTTCTTTGTGTTTTGCTCAGATCTGGTTACGTGTGTAGTTTCTATGTTAAAATCGAACTCGAAACCATGTTCCAATCACCCCTGCGAATCTTATGATGTCTATGTTGGTTCGTTTCATGTAAAATTCATAATATTAGGGTTTTGGACAGCCCTAGTGACTGCAGATCTGAAAATCTGCGTGCAGACCCGTTCATGCGATTAGGCCATGCGAATGGACCATTCGTATGACTGGACCATGCGAATAGACCATTCATACGACTGGACCAGTCGTATGTTCAATCGCACGAATGAGCCATCCGCATTGACTCATCCGTATTTGTTCCAGACCAAAAAAAAGAGTCTGGAACAGCTTCTTGCAAAGATTTAAGGATGAGCAGAGCATATTCACCCCGAGGTTCTTTTGTCAAATAAGTTCGAAGTATACCCCATTATTCTTCGGACTTCCAGAATAGGTGAATGTAGTTGGAACACGAAAGAGAGGAGAGAAGATATGAGCAATTGGTGCTGATTCTGTGGAGTAGTCAGGAGCATCTGACCACTTATAGGCCTATCAAGTTATATTTATCCGCACAGAGAGGGTTCTCATCTTAGGGGGAATCCATGTATAGAGAAATAAAGACGTAATCAGAAAGTGATGATGTGAGCAGGTTTTTGATGATGAATCTACGTGCATGCTGATATGTTTGATATTGTCAGCTCTGGATTGGAACCTTCAACCTTTTGCCCAATACATCATGTGAAGACACCAGGAGAGCACAATGTCTATATATTGGGATATGCTGAATGTGAGAGGCAATTTCTGTAGGTGTTTATGTTAATCAAGTTAGCCTGTGTGAAGATTTAAGCAATGAAAAATTGTTCATGTCATTATCTGGAAAAATCAGTCATATGGGGAATATTGCTGCTATGATGGTGTTCCGCAAAGTAAACGAAAGCTGTTGTGCCTAAATTAATTATCAGGGATATTGTAGCAACCTGACGGATTGACAACGTTGGCTAATATGGTTTTCGTTTGATTCTATTAGCAACCAGAGCAAAGATTGACTGAAGATTGTAAGAGGTGTTATCTACTATTCGCAAGCAACGTCGAAGGGGGAATTTTTTGGAGCATATATAGTCATATATAGTGTGTCTGTCACTTTTCAAATAGTCTAGGCTTAATGTAATACACCTGATATGTTGTAAACACATGAAACTGGGTAATTCGCAGGAGCATATGAGAATGAGACTCAGTCGTATGACTAAGCCATGCTAATGGACTAGTCGTGCGACTAACAGATGCGATTGGGGAATTCGTAAGACTGAACCATAAGAATGGTACAGTCGTACGATTGAACCATACACATGGTCCAGTCCTACGATTGAACCATACGAATGGTCCAATCGCACGAATGGGCCTAGTCGCATCTAATATGGGCCGAGGCTTATATATACCAGTTTCAATGTGTAGAGAGTTTAAGGATCTGAGAGGGAGTCTGCCCAGGAGCCTAGGGTTGCCGGATGAGAGGGGAGATCATGCTCGATCTCCCATTGCCAAGAGTCTTGATTCTTATATTGTAACGAGCTTGTAATCGTTAGGTTTTATCAATGAAACCATTTATTATAGTTCGTGTTATTAATTGTCTCTTGGTTTTTACTGTTGTTATCCTTCCGTCAAGAACATGCTCGGATGTTTACCGATCCAGCCGACTTCACAAGATCTCACAAGAAAGTTCATGAGTGCTCTTCCAAATGAGTGGACATTCTACTGTGTCTCCATCAAGAGGACAGAGAACTTGAACACTCTTACCATGACTGAACTCTACGTCGTCCTTGATGGATACTGGTTGGAGATGGAGAGTAAGAAGGGCCACCAAACAAGCAGTCCTCTGAGTCTTCCTTAGAGAAATTTAGATCTGGGATAGATGTTTCTCCCACTACCTCAGCACACTTATCAAGAGAAACTTAATCCAAGGAGTGCGTGACATCATTCATGTTGTCATCTATGGAGTGGTTATCAGCATCAAGAAAGTCTTGATCACTATCACCATTACCATAATTGTCTTTTGTATTTGAAACAACTTTATCTAGTTGTGGAGGCTCTAAGCTGGAATTTAAAGGCATACCAGATATAACAGCTGAGTTTGTCATTGTGGTGCTGATAGAAACTCATTTTGCAGAAGTGGTTCCAACTGGAGCTGAAGGTGTATTACTTGAAGGTCTTCTTAGCTCAAATCTTGGATCAGGGTCACCTATGTTTAAGTTTTTTGTAGATCCTAAAACAATCTCACAATATTTGTCAAAGTAGTTGGTAACTAAATCAAGATCAAAAAACCAATCAGAACAAGAACTAGCTACACAGGGTGTGTGTTCATTGAAAGTCACATTGGCTGACTCTTAAACAATTCTAGTTCTGAGATTGTATACTCTGTAGGCCGTAGCTTGGGTAGAGTATCCAATGAAGTGTCCATCATCTGATTTCTTAGAAAATTTGGCAATTTTATCCTTGGTATTCAAGATGGTGCAAGGACATCCAAATGACTTGAGAAAACTAATGCAAGGTTTCTCTTTTGCCAAAGTTCATAAGAAGTCTTGCCATGAATCTTAACTACTAAAACTCTGTTTTTCACATAGCAAGTAGTGTTGACTGCCTCTGCCCAGAAGGTGATGGGCAGCTTAGAGTCAGACAACATGGTTCTTCCAGCTTCAATCAGTGTCTGTTTCTCCTTTCAGCAACACCATTCTGTTAAGGAGTTCTGGGAGCATTGTATTGTCTTGTAATACCTTTTTCATCACAAAATGCATCAAGGATTTGGTTCTTGAATTCTGTTCCCTAATCATATCTTATGATTTTGACCTTGTGATCAGATTGATTCTTAATCTTCAAGATGTAATTCTTCAGAATCTTAGAAGTCTCATCCTTAGTTCTAAGGAAGAAAACCCAAGTGATTCTTGTAAAGTCATTTGTGATCACTAGACAGTAAGAGGTCCTTCCTAGACTCATTACACTAGTGGGGCCAAAGAGATCCATATGTAATAAGTGTAGGGGTGTAGTGATGGAGTTCCTTTCCTTAGGCTTGTGAGATACCTTGTGTTGCTTCCCTTTCAGGCATGCAACACAATGGTCATCACTTGTAAACTCTTTCTTTGGCATTCAAGTTACCAAATCATTCTTAATTAGTTGATTCATGTTTTTAAAGTTTACATGGCAAATTCTTTTATGCCATAGGAAAGACTCATCACTATTGGGTTTAGACAGAAAGCATAAAACTTCTCTAGAGGGAGATGTTTCTTGCAAGTCCATCTTGTACATGTTCCCTTTTCTGGGGCTCTAAGCAGAATATGCTCATGAAGAATGACCAACCCGGGCTTGAGAACAATGCACTCATGCTCAGTAAAGAGCATGTTATGACTCTGATCACAAAACAAGGATACACTCAGAATATTGTACCCAAGCTCCCTGACAAAGTTTACATTTTCAATGTTGAGCTTATCATTTGTGACCTTGCCCCTTCCTGAAATGTAACCACCTTCATCTCCTACAAAAGCAATTGGCCCTCCATCAATCCTTTCAAAGTTCTGGAGTAGTGACCTATTACTTGTCATGTGCCTGGAACAGCCACTGTCAATTATCTAGACATTTTTGTTTGTCTTAATCTCTCCCTGCACAAAGAAAATGATTAGTTACATTTGGAAACCCAAGTCTTACTTGTCTTGGGCTCACAAAGAGAAACAAAAGGTAATGCAATACTAATAGATCCTATGGTTGTGCTTGGAGGATCTTGAGTTGTTGTTGATGGAAAATTCTCAGTCATTTAGTCTTTCTTAGACTACCACACACCTTTGGAGTCTTGGACTTGACCTTCAACACTTCGGAAGCTTTTTAGACTTTGGAAGTTTTGATTACTGGACCTTCGAAAGATTCTGCTAACACTGCGGCAGACTTCAGTGCTTCGGAAGTATTCCTTCCTTCCGAGACCAACTTTTCTTCTGAAGGCAACTTTCCACTTGCCTTCTTTTTAGATTTTGAGCTTTCGAAGGAAACTGGTTTTCCTTCCAAAGCTTGAATCTTCTTAGAAATCTTGGAAGCTTTTGTATTGGTCATGTGAAGAGTACCTTTAGGATTGTATGGACAATCCTTAGCAAGATGAGCAGTACTTTCACACATGACACACTCTCTTTTCTTCTTCCCAAGAGCCTTCTGCTAGGAACAAGACAGACTTTGGTCACATCCCTTCTCCACCCTCATCTTTGCAGATGCTGAGATAGTCCTTTTAGGCTGAGGAATGTTCTTGGAGTTTGATGGTCTAGGCTGTGTAGTAGTGGTACACAGCAGATCAGTCTTCTTCTTGGTACTGAGATAATTTGAACATGAACTAGAACTCTTAGCAGAAGAGTTTAGGTTGATTTCTTCACTCTTCACCACTTCAACCCTGCAAAGATAAAAACTTGTTTTTGCTTGGAGTTAAAAGTAGCCTTGATCTCTTAAGCCTTCCTTGCTTTTCTTTTGCTCTTTATGATCAAGTTCTTTCTTATTGACTTGGTCATCGAATTCTTCTTCTTCTCCTCAGAAGAATAGTGGCCCTTCTTAGAATCCTCCACTTCAATCTTCTCAGAGGAATTCTTCACTATCACTTCATCATCCTCTTCACTCAAAGGATCTATAAGAGGAAGCTCATATTCACAAGTTCTACACCTAGGTGATCTTACAGTCAAGATTGTGTGTGCAGGAGCTATCTCATTTGATCCCAATCCCTGTTTGTTTTGATAGCACACTTTGTTATGCAGGGATGAGGATATCATGTTCTTGAAGGTCTCTTCTTCAAGAACTCACTTGTCTGCCCTAGCTTTGCTGATCACAAGCTCAGCCTGGCACTCATTCAACTTCGTTATGAGATCCTTGATCTGAGTCCTAAAGTCTGTATGCTCATGTTTTAGAACTGAAATAGTTTTCTTTAAGTCCTTTATCTTCAGTTCATAATCATTTTTAGACTTTCTAAAATCAGCTTTTAAAATGTTTAAGAACTCAAGATTTTAAAATGTTTAAGAACTCAAGATCAGATCTCATTTCCAAGTTATAGGACATGTATCTATTAACTTTAGCAATGCATTCAGGGGGTACAGAGATGTTCCAATACCTTGGCTTCATCATGACCTGCCATCAGTGCTTGGTTTGGAGAAGCATCTTCACCTGAAAGCTCCAGTCAAAGCCTCCTTCTTTAATAGCAACAGCAGTCTGCTACTTTGGCTTCTCATTCTGGGGAGCTTTGTCAGTGTAGTTTGGTCTGGACTATGTTGGGCCACCATTTATTTTAGGTGCCTGACACTTCCTGGCAAAGTGTCCCATCAAGTTACAGCTGAAACACTTGACCTTGCCTTTGTCTAGCCCAAACTTTCCACTGGTTGCACTACTTGGAAACTTCCTTCCAGTCCACTTGTAGAACTTCTTGGCTCTGTGAGTGAGAAGAGCCATCTACTAAACTATCTCCATGTACTTCAGGTCGTCTGGATGGATATAGTCCAAGTCTTCAAGGGTGAAAAGAAAGCTACCACAAGTTTCATCAAAAGACACAAAGGCTTGAGAAGAACTTGTCTCTTGGAATGGGCTTCCTTGAGTGTAGTTCTCCTTGGTTTCTCTAGGAAGGTGATGAAAGGACCCTTTGGTGAGTTGTCAAGGCAGCATATGAGATGATGTTGGGGTTCTATGCTATCCATTTCAACTACATGAAGGGCTAAACTCATTTGATTGTTAGAGTTGCTAGATGAACCTTGCTTGTTCATCTCCATCTGGTAGCCACTGAGAATCCCATATAACTCTGTCAAAGTGAGAGTT